>VYXB01000007.1:0-42547 GCA_013397135.1 Pachyramphus minor | reverse complement strand
CTATATATATATATATATTTATATATACCTAGGTATATATATATATTATATATATATATATATATTTTTATATATATTAAATTCCTAGACAAGCCTGTGAGCTGGTAGCTCCTGGGACTTGGAGTCTTACACATGTATTTTAATAAAGTTACAAGAGAAACTCAAAACAGGAAAGGTGGGTTGGAAGAATAAAAAACATGATTAGACTTCCAGAAAGACAGCAGAGAGTGGAGACAAGCTTTGCCTGCAACAAACATTTCTTCTATTCATAATAACAGTGTATTTTGTCTTGTATTCTATGCTATCTCTGTATCTCAAAGACTAATAAAATTGCTGGATGGAAGTAAAGAAGGAAAAGTAAGACTCATCTGCAAAAATGATAACATTTAGAAATAATTAATCCTACACCTTTACAACTGCTATGGTTTACTTCCTAAATGCAGTTTCCTTGAAAAGTACCTGAGGAGAAAGACAAGTATCTGAAGAATGCACCTTATTCTACCTCAGTTTCATAGTAAGGTTCACATAATAAATACCTGTGAATATACATGTGCACGTGAAACTTACCACATGGAAACCTATCTGGACAGCAAAAGGTGTTAAGAAATTTATACTATGGTCCTATGACATAAGCAGCAGTGTGCAAAGCCTCAAAACTTCATTGAAACCATTGAAACTAATTAAAAACCAGTGCAACAAAGGCCCACAGAGTTGGAAATGTAACAGTATAGCAGATAAGTCCTATGAAAACAACAGCAAAAGGCATGACTAAGTACGAATAACACCGAAAATAGACAAAGTAGCTTGGTATTTGTATTGCCAGAAACATTTTGCTTCTTAAGAATGCAGTTGGTACTTAGTGACGGCAAAAATGAACATACGAACTTAAAAAAATGGATTGGGGACAGCAATCCAAAGTAAAACATATCATTTTCCATACATTATATAAGCAAAGTAGTAAAAGACCGTGAGTTACTGCCAAAATTTGAGATGCCTGTAGTAAAAACTAAACATGAAAAATGTCTGTAAAGCTCTAAGTGCTTTGATGGGCTCTGTTGTTGAAGAATATTACTAAATTCTAGATTTTAGTTTGTACTTCAAGACTCATAGTATTAAAAATAATATTTGTCCTCTTTGCTTCTACTTATTCAGTGATTTTGCTGATGACTGGGTTGACTTTAAACAATTTTTTTAAGAATAAAATGTAGAATTTTCAATTAGATTGTAATAGCACTCTAAAAATTGCATTGTATTTAAGAGGCAAAAACCCCTTAAAATACCACCAACCCTACAAGAAACCAACAGATACTTCAAAGTTCAGTTTTTTCATCTCTGTAGTCTGTTATACTCAACAGTATATAACACACTACAGTACATGGATCAGAAGGACATTGAGGTGCTGGAGCAGGCCCAGAGAAGAGCAACCAGGCTGGTGAAGGGACTTGGACATAAGCCTTATGAGGAGAGGCTGAGGGAGCTGGGCTTGTTTAGCCTGGAGAAGAGGAGGCTCAGGGGAGACCTCATCATTCTCTACAACTCCCTGACAGGAGGTTGTAGCCAGGTGGGGGTCGGTCTCTTCTCCCAGGCAATCAGCAGTAAGACAAGAGGACACGGCCTCGAGCTCTACCAGAGGAGGTTTAGGTTAGATATCAGGAGGAAGTTCTTTACAGAGAGGGTAATCAGGCACTGGAATGGGCTGCCCAGGCAGGTGGTAAATTCTCCATCCCTGGAGGTATTCAAGAAGAGACTGGATGTGGCACTTCGTGCCATAGTCTAGTAACTGCAGTGATAGTAGTAGATCAAAGGTTGGACTTGATGATCTCAGAGGTCCTTTCCAAGCCATCTGATTCTATGATTCTGTGATCTCACAGTTCTCTTCTCTGACTTCCCTCTTGCCCAGATCTGTTTGCAGATCCTCTTCTATATCAAACTCAGAATGAAACTGGCATTTGCAAATTCCATTGGTTTGCTTTTCAAACACTGTGGTAGGATCATGAAAATAGGAGAGCTGAACTACCTGAACATATTTATGTGCACAAGATACACAGAAGGCACACAATACTCGTTCTTTCCAGAAGGATGTCTTCCCTTAATGAAATTGCTGCAGTTCATTATAGCACAATTGTGTTCAATAACTCTTGTAGCTAAATCAAGCCTTGCACTTTTAAATAACTGCAATAAGATTCAAATAAATGTAATGCAACTTCTTTTACAAATCTGCAGTTACTCTTGCACCATTTTAGCCCATTCTACATATCTGCAGCCAAAATACACTTCCTGCCTTATTGTGACAGTTCAGAATCTGTAGCCCCCATCCTCTTGTTTTATTAATTTATTACATCTGAACACCAAATTAATTTTTCAGCAAGTAGAGCATTTTTCAACAAATGACATTCTATAAAGTTTCATGTGTTCCTCGGTGGCTTAGTCATGACAAGCATAAGTTTTCTAAAAATTAAAATATTTGGCTTTAAAAATATTCAAGAAAATAAAAAAAAGGAACAGTATAAAAGGAGAAAGAAATAATTTTTGTCTAGTCATATACAAACATTATTCTTACTCTCTCCAAATTAGATAAACTTTTTTGTGTGTTTAAACTTCACCTCAGCACAAAATAAGTAGAAATTCTCCAAAGAT
This sequence comes from Pachyramphus minor, assembly GCA_013397135.1. NCBI lineage: Eukaryota > Metazoa > Chordata > Aves > Passeriformes > Tyrannidae > Pachyramphus > Pachyramphus minor. The sequence continues at coordinate 39,910 of VYXB01000007.1, read as the reverse complement.
TTTTTTTCCCAATAGTTAAACACAAAGTAAGCTATTAAGCAGTCAAAAAGACTTTTCTGATGTTCCTTTTTGTATTATCGTTTTCTGTAACTCTTTTATTTCTCATAGTTATATTTTAAGTTTGTATCTTCCTCCAATAATTTGAAAGTATTAAAATTTGTAAAAATTAAATATTCAAACACAACTTTTGACATTCTTCTTCAAATTATCAACATCAGGAAAAATTCTCATCACAGCAAAGGAGAGCTTGATGGTGAAAAGACTAAATAGATATAAAGGGAAATGGATATAGATTAATTTTAGTGATAATACTAAATTTTATTTCCTAACTTAGCAATCAAAACACATTGCAGGTAATAATTAGCCCTACCTTCTCTCCTGTGATCTTATTATGTTGTTTTTACACAGCAAAACCCCCACAATTATTAACAAAAAGCAATGTGAAAATCAGTGCTGTAGCCAGCATTATGGTTTCTGAGCACCCTCACTATTTAGCCTGTGTGATAACCTCTGTTTTACAAATCACTGGATAATTAGAGGAGTACTAACTTTCCAGTCATTTAATTTTGAATGAGGGCATAAAAATTTAAACTTATATCTTTGCTTTACAGAGCTCAAATTCACATTTACTTCTTCTTTTATGAATACAGCAAGTTTCTAAATTCCCTAGAGTTTCTTACAGTTTTCCTAAAGGAGGAAGTGACAGAGAAAGCTGCAGCTGTTAGGGACTTAATTAGGTACAACCAAGTTTATTATCCCTTTAATTCTATTCCCTTAACTCCAGTTTACTTCTGTCTTCACCTATCCTCATCATCAGTTAAAGCAAAGTCTGAACAATATTAATCAGGGTACTTAATATAACTGTGTGCAGCTTAAACATAAAATGTCCAAAAGAGAAAATGCCCCCTGGCTCAGTGACTGACCTTAAGGTTACATGAATTAGTAACGACACATGGTGATAAAAATAATCTCAGGGGAAATAGCACTGCAGTGAAAGCCAGCAGGATCTACTGCAGACTCAAAAAAAGAGTAATTTTACAGTCCCCAAGAAAAGATATACCCAAATTCAGCAGCTGGAGATCACATTTACATAGACAGAAGGTGATTTTAATTAGAAGGATAGCCACTAGAAAGTAATGATGAGAACAAAACTAATAATGCTTCAAATCTGAGATATTCTTAATTTTTAACACAACAGATACTCTAATGACATAGTTTGTTTTCATGTAAAATTTTCACACTAAATATGCTTGAAAAGCTCTCCCAAACAACAGGTACTGGGTAATAATCAATCTGAAAAAAAAAAAAAAAGGGGATATTCAAATGCAATTCCACTTGTTTTCCATGTTCTCATTTTAATTAGTACAGAAATGTGTAGCATCTACCATGTGGAGTGAAATCAGTCTCCCCCATCCCCTTCCGAAATCTCCATTTTCTACTGATTTGTGAAGACTGACAAATTCTTGGCATTTTTGGGTCAACCTCAATTTATTTGGTCCCGATTTTTGCCTATCATTGTCTTTATTGGAAGTCTTCTTGCCTTCCTATATACTTTACTATGAAATAGCAATGTCAGCTTGAATTTTGTCCCTGCCTTGCCATGGACTTGATATAGTAACAACTTGTCATACAGCAACCTGATAAGGAGTCCTGTGCTGCCTTGTTCTCCTTAGCCTGCCTGGTCCTAATTCGATGCCTCCAAGGTGAGTGTTTGGTGGGGGAACCAGCTCTGGAGACCTGGTTTAGCCCCACCAGGGTCTACCAACCATAATGTACCTGAGTACATTTTAAGTCAACTGAAATATCACTTCCAGACTTGGAATTTGCTTTCCCATATGTGTGATTCAAAGCTTCAGATTCCATACACCTTATCTGAACTGTATAGGATACCTAAAACCAGACAGATTTCCAATATATATTCTACATATTCTATGCAATGTATAAGTATTTTATGAATGTTTTCAGAATTCTTTCTCAGGTATTCTCTCAGGTATTCCCTGTGTAAAACTTTCTTTTGAATGGAAAGTTCATGACAACATTATTAAAACACTTCTACTTTAGGTAAAACATTTAATTAGTCTACAGTCATTGATGGCAATCATAACTTTTATGTAGACTCACTCAAATACATAAACAGTTTTCTGTGAAAAATTGTAATTACTTTTGTTCTGTTTTCTCTGATTTTTTTTTGTCAGCAACATGAAAAAATTGTTTTCAGGTGATCCTGTTATTTCCTTGTTTTTTCTCACCCACAAACCAAATAGACATTCAGGGATATATGGACATCTTTTTTTCTAGAGAATCACATTGGAATAAATGCATATTCTCTGACAAGCAGTCTTCCTTTAGTTATCTTTCTTTCAAAAACAATGACAAAAACTATGTCAATTATAACTTCTTCTCATCACTTGACCTTTTTCTCTGCTAAAGAGTCTTTGTTACTCTTAAGGAGAAATTTTAGAACAAAGGCAGCTATTTTAAAAATAAATTTTCCAAAAATTAAAAAGATGTTACTGATCAGTAGCATCATAAACTTACCAAGATGTTAAAAAAAGCACCTGATCTCAAGTGTCAGAGACTCTAGAAGAGTCAAGGGAAGGAGAAAGGGGAAAGGGAAAGAGGAAAAGGGAAAAGGACAGGAAGAGAATGGGAAGTGAAGGGAAGGAAATGCAAAGCAAGGCAAGGCAAGGGTATCGCATACACAGATGTTAACAAAAAATGCTGGACTATTATATCTCACATCAGCTTTACATGTGGTTGTTTAACAGTACTGTTTTACAGTGATTATTAGGCTCCACACATCTAGATCAAAACTTCTCTCTCATATATAGCACAAGCTCGAATTGTCTTGCATTCAGGCAAATTGAATAATGCAAGACCTTTGACAAAAAGGAAGCTTTTTTTACTCAGGAAACTGCTTTTTGAAGCTATTTTACCCAAGAAACGGTAATGGAAATTCTCCTGTCGTTTTGACAAGAGAATGTGTTCAGATCAGGTCTTGCAGGACAAGAAGTCCTTTTAAAAATGAAAACCAGTGCTTTGTATGACAATACACACAGGTTTAAGCCTAAAACTAGTAGACAAAATAAACAGTGATAAAAATAAAAAAAAATTTGGAAACACAGAGAAATAACTTGGTAGACATCAGATCATGAGGAATAGCATAAAGGTTGAAAAATAAACACAAGTAGAACATAAAAACAAAATTTATGGTAGTTAAATCACTCAAAACGCTGATGTGAATACAAGAACTGAATATTTCTGATGTTTATAATTACTCACTTCTAAAGCAAGACCAGATGCATCGTCATCAAAGACACATTCACCATGATTCACCTCATAACTCCCTCTTAAATGGTGAGAAAAGCGGTGTCCATTTTAAAAGATATTTTAAAGCTGATATTTTCACTAGAAAAAAAACGTGAGCAGCTTACTATTGTCAGCAGCAATGTTTCAATGGAAGACACATTGATTTAAATGGGCAAATAAACATGCATAGTGAGCACATTATTGACAAAGCTTATTAAGTCAAAGGAAGAAAGAAAAAAATTGTGTGTTTTAAATATCAGTAAGTAATGGGCACTAGTTTTCTTTAGCTTTTCATCTTCGTTTTAGAACGATCAGGACAGAACTATTTTAAAAGCATTTTTTCAGTAATAGTTCAATACACAGAGACTTAAGGGATGCCAAGAGCATGGCCACCTGCACTAGCCACCCCAGCCTGGGCACGCCCCACCCAGGCTGTGGGAAATGGCTGCTGCTTTTCTGGGTGCATATTTAACCAGTCTCAGAGCTGCACAGGTACTCACAGACATGCACACAGGGGACACTGACACAACTGGTTACAGACCAATATGACCATGGTGCTGCCTTCAGCAACACACAGATAGAGGACTCATACAAAACACAAGCACAGATGGCCACTTTCCTTCCTCCTCCAGTAGTTTCTTTATAGCTATCCCCATCCTCTAGTGGGGATTTTGCCCTTATTTCACCATTACCAAGGTTCCCTACAAGATAACTTTGTTGAAATAATCATCCTCAGACTATCCCACACCATCTTCAGTGAACATGACTGACCAGGCCCTGGTTCTCATCACTGCATCTTTCATCATTTATCTGGCTTGTTACCAGGCACAGCTTCACATACAGCCACTCTACTGCTTAGCTTGGCACAAAGAGGAAATTTGTTAAGCTGTCAAACACCTGTAGTATTCTGGAACTCTGACATCTTGACTGTAAATAATGCACAAGTTTCACCAAGCACAAAACAGTGACAGAATACAACAGAGGCACATTTGAAGCCCAAAAAGCATTATTCCACCTGTAGCAGATCAAATATTCAAAAAGACGGAAAATCATTAGGTTATAATTACATTGATATTCACATCCTGGCCTAATTCCTACACTTCAATGCAGTGTATCCAAAAATAGTCCCTGCTGAGTAGCTCTCAGCAGATATTTATACACTGCCTTGGAGTTATGCAGTGCCACAACACAATGCAGTAGCAACTAGATACATCGAGGGAAATTTTGGCAATATATTCAGAATAAAAGCTAGATTGGACAAAGCTCTGAGCAGCCAGAACTCAGCTGACACAGCTTTCAGTGAGGGATTGGATCAGGGACACCCAGAAGTTGTCTCCAAGATAAATTATAGTTTGATTTTGCCTGACCTAATTTCCATTCAGAGCTTATGGCATGTTCAGGTTTTTGAAATCATCTTGTCCATGCTCCACACTAGAAGAGGTTGTTAAACAGCTTATTCTGTAATTTACTGGCTAATTACAGGTTATCTCTGAGTCTCAGTGGTTGTCCTAGACAGTCCCAACTATGAATGTCTTTCTCCAGTAAATGTTGCTTAGGAGGTTTTGTATGTTGCACAAAGCAAAACGAAGAAAGAGTAATCATTTAGGGACCATATTCACTACTAATTCCACCATGAATCTAAACAATTTCTGTTAAATAACCCATGATCTTAGTGCTTACGCACCAGCTGTTTTTAGACAAAAGACGCATTACTGTTACTCTCAAAAGTAGCTTTTCTGATTTACATACAGGTAATTTGAACACAGTATCCTCAGATAAGCAAAGCCATCTTTGTGTTCTAAAGTTTAAATAATAATTAAAAAGAAAGACTTGTTTACAAAACAGATTTCTAAAATTATCTAAGGCATTCTGAACATGTTAAATGGGTCGTTAAATCACACACAAGGAAGAAGGGCCATAAAAATGAAAGAAATAATTTATTATACAGAATTGAGGAAAAAAGTATACTTTCTGAACAGATTTCTATCAATAATAATACAGTAGTCTCCTGCAGTAACCAACCTGGCATTTACTTTCTTACCTAGTTCTCTTTTTATGTGAGTGATAATTCTTTCGACTGTAGGGAGAGAAAACTACAGGTAAAACCTATTACAAATTAAAGCTAATGTTGTGTAATAAAATAACTAAAACAAGGGGATTTTAAAAAAAATCTAAGATGTGGTATTTGATTCTATGTGATAGGGAAAGGACTTTGATCCCTGGCATTTCCCATATCAAAGGTACTTAAATGAGCTATGCAAGACCTTTACCAGCTTAGAAAAGAAATCAAGGAGGAGATGCTTCCATGTGATGATCCTTCTTGTGCGTTTTTAGGCCATGGTTCAGGAGAGGACAAGGAGAGAGGAGAGAGATATAGTTCATTAATATGATTTGGAAACAAAGTACAACAGCTCCTCCTTCATATCAGGTATATAATCCAACAATAATTGAAAGGGAACAGGTGAATGAGTATCAGCTCTAAGGAGAGAAGCACAAGATACCTTGTCACAGTATGAAACCATACTTTTTACCCTAGATTCTTAACTCTTATCATACCCACGTTCCAATATATAATTGAACCTGAAGTCTTTTTCTGTTAAAAGTGAAAGGAGTTTTCTGGGAAAGTTTAGGAAATACAATTTGTAAAAATGCACAGCTTTCGTGACTAATAAAAAGGGGGGAAACCCCCAAACAATACTATTTGGTGTAGTCCTAAAATATAAAAAGAGGGAGGAAAAATTACATAAGGCAGTCAACTCAGCAGATGTTACAAAGAATTCATGGTAGATGAAATCCCATCTGATTGGAGAGAGATTTCTATTAGTTGTCTGTGTTAAATACGGGCTTTTAATTGAGATATGCAGTTTGGCAACAGTACAAAAGCCAAAAATTTTGCAAAGGAAGGGTGTTGAGGTACATCATGGAAACTGCAGTATTTACTCGCAAGATTTCCACTGATCTCTGTAGACTAGTATCCTTTGTCACATTATAATACCCATGTGGAAATTTGGTTTTACGTCTAATTAAGGAATAGTGATTCTATAACGAAAGACAGATCACTCACTTCATAGAAGCATTGTCTTCATAGAAGAGAATGGCAACACAAATATTCCTAAGAATTTTAGTTTTACTGGAAAAATACAGAAGAAAAAGTTAGCATATATGTTTTTAAAATGTTCATTTTTTAGAGATTTTAAAAGTTGTGAAAAACAATGTTTTTCACAGCATTCTAGTGAAAGAAAATATTCTACAATAGATGTTTACACTTAACATACATTGGTTCTGCTCATGTTAAATATACAAGTGAAATATACTATGCCAAAGGTCTTACTGCTAAACTATGTTTTGGGGGAGAATCCATCATTGTACCCTTCCTTTTCATTAATAACTCCATGACTAACTGAAATGAAACCAAAAACCTGTATGAACTGTGTATTAGATAAATGAATTAAAATCTAGGTCTCTTATTTTTCAGCATTTAAAAATGACAGAACTCTTACACAGTTGTGACTGTAAACTTTCAAGAAATTTGTTTAATTGTCCATTCTCTACATTAAGTAGAAGTCATCATTATTTGCACTCTATGACTTTTTTCAAGGTTATTTTTTGAGGCATACAACTACAGAAGTGTCTAGACACACAAACTGCCTTGGTATTTCACACTGACATGAATTAATGAACCTTCAACAGTGGGAAATTTAGTATGTTCAGAGTTGAATGTAAATGCTACTTGGTTGCTTTGTAGAATACTAACACATTTCTTCTCTCCATTCTCCTCTCCCCTTCTTTTTTACTAGACAATATGGTAATTATCAGTCACTTGAAGACGTTGGGAAAAATTGGTTGCTGGTTAATGGACCTTTAAGTACCTTAACATGTTCAAATTAGAGATAATATGGTTGTGTTTTGTAATGACAGTACCCATATGTTCATATACCAAAAGTGCCCATAACAAGATAGATGTTATTTTATCCCCAAGAAAGCTGAAGGTGTAATAAGAAGATAAGACACTGAAATATTTTATTTAATTAAGTGCTTATGGGGATTCCCTCATCCTATTTTGATTTTAAATTATTCAATTCTGAATTTTCCTACCTTCGTATTTCTGAGCTTTTACTTGTGAAAAAGACCTTATTTCAGCACTGTTTGTCTTGTGAGAAAAAAGAAAAGGGCAAACAAACAAAAATTAGAACAGCCTAAACAAATAAAAACAATTTAAAAAAACCCCAAACACACACACACACACAGAGAAACCCAGTAGCTCAAGAATTATTGTCTCTGTCAAATATTTCAGTTAAAGTATAAACTTGAATCCCAGTAAAGAAAATCTCTCTGTATCATGTTAAATGGTGAGCAAATATTTTAGACTAAACAGTTTGAACATGAGAACATTGTCAAGTATGTGAATATTATTATTCAGAATCTCTATTTCAAGTACAATTAATCTTATGGCAAAATATACAACCATTCCAATTTAGTGTTCTGTCCAGCATCCCATTGACGATGAAGTAAATTTTTTAGCATAACTTCAGATTCTTTAAGTACCAGGTATTTAAGAATTATTTAAATTGTTTGCTGCTACCATGTTAAAACTAGGACCATTCTGTTTAATATCTTTACCAATGCCCTGGATGAGGGAATGGAGTGCATACTCAGCAAGTTCACAGATGACACCAGGTTGATAGGAGTGTTGATTTGATGGAGGTTAAGCAGGCTCTGCAGAGGGATCTGGATGGTCTGGATCAATGGCCAAGGCCACTGGTATGAGGTTCAATAAGGCCAAGTACTGGGTCCTGGCCTTGGGTCACAACTCTATGCAGTGCTGTAGGCTGGGGGAAAAGTGGATGAGAGCAGCCCAGCAGAAAGGATGTCGGGGTGCTGGTTGACTGGNCTACCATGTTAAAACTAGGACCATTCTGTTTAATATCTTTACCAATGCCCTGGATGAGGGAATGGAGTGCATACTCAGCAAGTTCACAGATGACACCAGGTTGATAGGAGTGTTGATTTGATGGAGGTTAAGCAGGCTCTGCAGAGGGATCTGGATGGTCTGGATCAATGGCCAAGGCCACTGGTATGAGGTTCAATAAGGCCAAGTACTGGGTCCTGGCCTTGGGTCACAACTCTATGCAGTGCTGTAGGCTGGGGGAAAAGTGGATGAGAGCAGCCCAGCAGAAAGGATGTCGGGGTGCTGGTTGACTGGTAACTGAACATGAGCCAGTAGTGTGCCCAGGTGGCTGAGAAGGCCAATGGCATCCTTGCTTGTGTCAGAAATAGTTTGGTCAGCAGGACCAAGGAAGTGACTCTCCCTCTGTACTTGGTACTGTTGAGGCCACACTTTGAGCACTGAGTCCTGTTCTGGGCTCTTCACTGCAAGAAAGTAATTGAGATGCTGGAGCATGTCCAGAGAAGGGCAATGAAGGTGGTGAAGTGTCCAGAGCAGAAGTCTTGTGAGGGGGGCTGAACAAGCTGGGGTTGTTTCACCTGGAGAAAATGGAGGCTAAGGGGAGACCTTATCACTCTCTACAACCCCCTGAAAGGAGGTTGTGATGAGACCCCTGTCAGTCTCTCCTACCAAGTAAAGAGATTGAACAAGGTTTAGATTACATATCGGAAAAAATTTCTTCACCTAAAGGGTTGTCAAAACTGGAGCAGTTTGCCTAGGGCTGTGGTTGAGTCACTATCCCTGGAGGTTTTTAAAAGATATGTAGACATGGCGGTTAGGGACACACTCCAGGAGTGGACTTGACAGTGTTGGATCAGCCTGATGATCTTAAATGTCTTTTCCAATATAAATTCTTCAATTATATGATTCTGATAGTTAGGGAGAAAAAATGTAAAATTAAATTATACCTTTAAGTGCCATAATTAACCAGCTGTCAGTCTCTAGATTTAACTTGAATTGGAAAAATGCAGAAAGATCTATTTATTTCTGCTCTTCGGGACACCAGAGCTTTCCTGCTGTGCTCTAACTTCAGTCTCTGTTGAACGTGAAATCCTAAAGTATATTATGTTAACCTGCCATGTATGTATTTATTTCTTACAACTTATGCCTGTCAAAAGAGAATTTTCTCCGACTTTATTGAAAGTCATATTCATTTATTCTTGCTTTAGATTTCATTGCATCATGCATTTGAATTGTATTTAATCATTTCACCTTATGGAGGTTGGCGATTTTTTGACCAATTTCTAAATTAATATTGTATGCATAAAGAAGCAGAAGCTACAATCTTTATGGTCTTTCAAAATTATGTCTATTAATACAAAGCAACCTAAAAGGAAAATATATAATGATTTCATAAAAAAAAAAGGAAAGACAAAAGAAAAATATTATTGAACTAGTCAAACTAATTTAATCCATAAAAATCAGACTGTTTTTAAAGAGGACTCAGCAAAAGCAGGCAGGGAAGATTTGTAGGTGCAAAATATAGCACAGTGCTGGGACCTGGAAATGAGGCAGTCAGAACACGCTCCTGAAGAGAATTAAGGCAGATAAAAGCTAACACAGAAGCACAAATGAAAAAAAGTCTGTGAAAAACCATGGAAATTCTTCAATGAGAACACGTATAATCACCTTTTCAGACTGGAGTAAGTAGAAAAACTCAAGTGAAAAGTATTTCTATTCAAGGTTCTAAGTTACTTACCCTACCTAATCATATAATTTTTTCCTTCATTTAAGAAACTACAGGATCCCAAATTGTTCATTACTCTAAGTCCTTTTTCTTCATAACCACCTTATTCACACCTGTCACTTACTTTCCTTAATGTGTTTCCTGTCCAGTTCACAAGGTTAAACACAGGTCACAGAACATGCTGATCTCTGTCAGATTAGTCTTTATTAGAAAAACAGTAAAGCACAGTTTTCAGTCAGTTTGCTCAACATATAGCTGACTTTGCTTTCATCTCTTTGATTTACAGTTCTAGTGGTTGTTGTTATCCACTACATTTTTAAAACTTTTTAATTTTTTTCATTCATTTATTTAATTCCTCTCCCACCCTGGTCCCCATCTTAGTCACTTAAGAAAACAGCTACAGGGGTCTTTAATGTCTGCAGATATGCAATTCTTTAATCTTACCAATAATTTGATCTGACATTTTAAACAAGAATTATATCAATGTTTACAATTGGTTTGGGGGCTGTCATCAAACCTAATATGATTGAAACCCCCCACATTATTTACCTATTAAAACTGCATCATGTAAGAGGAAAAGTAGTGTGGTTGAAATTCAGTGTCTGTATACTTGGTCATGTCAGAAGAAAGAATAAAAGGGATTTCCAATCCCTAGCAGAGATTACTAAACTATAAAAAATCCCACTAACATCTTTCTGGCACATTAACAATTACTTTAAGGAATTATATTCTCTCACTGCTGTTTAATAACAATTTCTTAAGAGTTTTAATGCAGAGTTCTGCTCAAGCTTTGACTTTGCATATGGTTTCAGGATAATCTCTAACAGTAAATTCTGCTTGCATTAGTGTTATTAGAATAATAGCTTCACAAGTATACTACTGTGAAGATACAACTTATATTGACAGCAAAGCTTTAGGAATGAGAAATTCCTGAGGAATTTAGAAACAGGCCCATACACAGTTTTTTCACTTTACATCATTGCAAATTTTTCTGGATTCGGCATAATTTTCTTTTTCCATTCTCACAGGAATATGACAGGTTTTGTCAATAAATAAATTTATTATTCATTTTCATTACTTTCATTCAAGTAGTACCAGGGCAATTTGCTATTTACAAATTCAATTGTCCAAACCCGAGGAATATTGGTAATATTTCTTGCATTTTTTCCCAAGGGTCTGTCAGCTGCTAATGTATTTCTGACTTGTCTATCATTCTGGAGAGTGATCAGTGATACCTGATGTGTGGTTGATTGCTCAAGTCTCTTTTGCTACAATCATGTAGAAAATCGTCTTCTGTGGTTGTGATGAGTGCCAGACATGGTCAGATTGCTGTATTTTTAACAAACATGCTGACTTTTATCCTGAAGTGGAAGTGGAGATTTAGCTTCTTACAGCTGGTTCATCTACCATGCAGATTGCAGGCTTGAGCAAAGTGCATGAGCTAGTTTTCAGGCAGTCAGCTGCAGTCCTGAAGGGTGGTCAAGGCACTAAGATGTGTATGTGGCTGTGTGACAGCATGATCCTTTGAGTGCTGTAAGGCACAAGTATTCAACTGCTGATCTTACGACTTCACAACCTAGCTTGTGGTTTCTTCCCAATATTTCCTCTATTTTGTTTTCTATTTCTCTCTTTTTATATTGTTATTATACTTAAAAAATTATTTTCTTCAAGCTTTATGAAAAACGATGAGCAGTGACATCCTAATCACATATATGACAAACTTCCTACTTCAAGTCACGTGTAAAGATGTATAACAGCAAAAGCAGCCAATAATAATGACCACTGTAATCTCTTGTGCTGAGTTTACTGTCAGGTCTTCTATGGCAAGTTGAGGTCAGCACTTTCTTTAAAATAAATTAACAGATAATGATATAAAATATGTCAACTCCAAAGCCTGGAATCAAGGTATCTGGTGTTTAGATGACAACTGCAACACTAATTCAACTTCGGTCACTCTGAAAACCTAAATCACAAGTCTCTAGTTAACCTGCACCTGCATGGATCAGAGCCCTGGATTACTGGATCAAATAAAACCTCTACATGGATGGGAAATGGTTGAGGTCATACTTCTTATTTGTTTGTCCGACTCCAGGAGAGCTTTCAGTAATTTGAAGAAGTTTTCTGCCACTTTCAGCATTTTGAGGGGGTTAAATCTTTGTTCTGAAGTTCAAACCAATGTTGATCTACAGCATTCCCTGGTGTGAAGTATAGATGCTGCATAATGTTACACAGCTTGGTAAGGAAGGGCAAGACTTCAGCTGTCTCCCCTCCAGATGCAGGCCAGGATGCAGGTGAGCTACCACTCCCCTCTGTCAAGATGTCCATGTCGTCTCTAGCACAGTTTTTGTTACAGGACTTATGCTGAATGTTATCTGTGAAAGATGTGAAAAAGGAACTAAATTTCCACTGTCAGTTCTCTTCTAAGCTCCTTAAGCACAAATTACCATGAATTAAACCTCTCTATCTGTGGTATGAAAATATTAACTGACATCCAAAGTCCATTCTAAGCCAGTTAAATCTGTTGGACATCTAACAGAATGTGATATTAGGAAAACAGACTTGGAATAACAGAAAACCCATCACAAAGCTGTCTAACTTTCTAAACCAAACCAAACCAAACCAAACCAAACCAGACAAATCAATGATTGCTCTTTTTTTTTTCCTTTTCCGACACCTAGAGTGCATTTTATGTGACCATTTTCCTCAAGAAATTAACTCTCTCCTTTTTTTTTTTTTTTTTAATTAAATTGATATTATGCCTAGGTAAAAATTTTACTAGGTTCAATTAACACTGTGAAACACAAGCATTAGTGTGTATTGAGTTCAGGTGCCCATGTGCTGGTAGAGAATCTACAGGTGTGGCCTCCATGAGGAGCAAGCTATGCCAGACCCAGACAGTTCAAATGGCTTCAGTCAGCTCCAAAGACATACTGCTCAGCCAAAGCTGAGTCCGTCAAACATGGTGATGGTGCTTCTCCAAAAACATGTTTAAGAAAGTATAAAAATTGCTTCACAGAATCTGTATGAAAGAGGAATGATAATAAGTGAGAGCAGAAATTCAGCAGACACTGAGTGAAAGAGCAGGGAGTGGAAGCGCTCCAAGCACTGGAGCAGAGACATGGTGACCTAGGTTGTTCACAGCTATGTCTTTGTTTCTTACTATCCTATTCCACTCTATTTTTTTAAAGGCAATGAATTAAAACAATGTTCCCCAAGTTAAATTTCCTTTGCTCATTATGATTGCTGAGTGGTCTTCCTTTTCCTTTTGTCAATGTAGAAGAATTTTCGTCTTATTTTCTCATGCTGTCTTATTGAGAAGGAGAAATGAGAGAGTAGATTGTAAAACACCTGGGACAAATTGGTCATAAGTGAATCAAAGTAAGAACATCTTCCTAAGGAGAAAGGGAACATTTTTTTTCTGGTAAATAATTCTATTATTATTGCATATGAGTGTTTGTTTTCCCAAAGAGGATGTAACAAATGAAAGATTAATTATTAAGTGTGATAATCAAAGGTATTGGTGAGCTTCAGTGACTTAAACACACTTCAGAATTGTGTAATATTAATATTGTTCCAAATACGAGTATTTCTTCTTCAGTAATGTAGTTGGTGAATACTGTTTTCTCTGTTTCATCAAGCTTTGATTTCAATAATTAACTGTTTTCTGAAATCGTGGGTGGTTGTTTGTTTTTTAACCTCCCTTCTCAAGGTCTCAAGATTTTCAACACAGTTGATTATTTTGACTGCATATTTATAAAAACCTATTCTCAAGTATACATACTGGAAACCATTAATAATTAAAAACAAAAAACCCAAGAAAGCAAACAGAAAAACACATGGTGAACACTTTCATTCTATCAGTACTGAAATAATAAATAATTCTTGCTCACTTTAAAAATGAAACAAACAAAGCCTGAGAAATGTGTTTTTTCCAAAATGAATGACACCTTTTATTTTTCCATAGAAACAAGTGAAGCCAAGAGGTGGTTAGCTCGTCTGAAAACCATGTAAGTGTTAACATACTAGAAGAAAGAAAATACACTTTGGTCTGTACCCCATCCTTAATGATAGGAATTAGTGAATGAGGAGGGAAGTATATCATACTTTTCCAGCAAAAATGAGTGGTGGGACTTTCTGACCTGAAGGCTGTATATGGACTGTTACTTATAATAGCATTTGGGAGATCTGTTCTTCGAGAATTTTTCCAATTACTTTCTGAATTTATTTACACTCTTGACCCTGCAGCACCTGCGGCGTACACTTCTATTGCCACTGTGGATTCTGATGTTAGGAGGTAAGGAAAATTTCTGTAGATTTGGTCAATGTTTGCTGTCTTGTAATGGTTCAGGTTCTTCTTTCCTCCACTGTGAGAAACAGTGAATAAACCTCCCTTCCTTGTCTTCTCCACACAGTTCTAATTTTTGTCAATCTTTCTTTTTATCTCCTAACTGACCTTCTAAGCTGACGAATCCCAACTTCCTGAGAATTTTTTTGTGTAGAAGGAGATCTATCTTTCTGATCTTTTTTTTTCCCCATAACATGAAACAAGAACATGTATTGGGGTGCCAGGAACTGACAACTGGAACCCAGTTACCAATTACCCTGAAAAATTTCAGCCAAATACTTTTACTTGTGCAAAAGAATATATCTTTGTCTTCATGAGCTTAAAAGCAAATTAAGGACTTGATGCCCATATTTGTTTGTAGGTGTCTTTTCTGAATTAATTTTGTCCTTTTAATGCTTTGACATAGTTTTGCCCCGAGTTCTTATTCATGATCAAAAACAACGGAGGGGAGAAAAAGGGAGGTGGGGGTGACGTGCTTGTATGAGTGTGAGTCTACCTGAAACACCTCAAGTGAGTTTGAAATCTTCATTTACCAACTGAACCTGTTAGTGTACAATGGCACACATAAGTTAACACCAAGCTAAGGTTAAAACTGTAAAGTCTATTGCTGTTTGCACCATGAACCTAAAGGCAGATGTCCTGTTTGCAGTCACTGTTACAATTAGTGCCCTATACTGTCAATTATTTTCCTCCTGTGTTATCAAAGAGATTCAGAGTACTAATTGTCTCCTGCTTTCCCACTTCTTTCTCCTTAAGATGAGATAAAACATGGACCAAATCAACCAAGAAGTCATTGTATTCGCAACTTTACATCTGCTTATGCAAGTAACATACCTACTTCTACTAATAATGTACTTCAACAAAACCTGCAAAAGAGGAATTATATATATATATATATATATATATATTTTCATAGTATGAGAGTTTAAACAAGAGCAGTAGCAGCCTGCCCCATGGGTGTGTGGTTGCTTGCCCCTATACCACACTTGTCCTTCTGTTGGTGCACCACTGCTGGTCCCACTGACTTTTCTGAAGTGGTGACACCCAGGAGCCTGCCCCTTTGCCGAATTTGGCAGCTTTCCAAAGTAACTTACGGGGGATGACTGCACAGTGCTCTCTCTCTATGAAAGTGAATTGCAAACAATGGCAAAAGCCAGAGATAAGGTAAACAGGAGAGGAACTTCTGTGAGCTCCCTCCTGCACAACTTTTTTTATCAGAATGAGAAAAAGAAAACTACCTGTGGAAGACTTTCAACTTTCTTCAGTGCTCTTTTGCTTCCTTGAAACCAATGGCACCATCCACAGTCTCAAATTTTCAGAGTTCCAGCTCTAAATCCTGTAACAGGCAGAGTGGATGGTGTTGAAGAGATTAAAAGTTTTTGCAGAAAGAAGTCAAAACAGTCTGGACTTTTTCAAGAAGTTATTTCTAAATTTTCCACTGTCATGTGAACATAGACAAAATGTTGAGTTACGGTAGAAAAGACATTAAGGGACAGAAACTGAAAGGACAAGCACAAATGTCAAGGCTGATTTAAAAGCAGATACTCTCATAGTGTGAGAGAATTTTAAGGAAGATGAAGTAAAAAAAATATGTAATAAAGTCAGGAGGGAATGCAAAGGAGATGTTCAGCAGGTGGTGTGGGCTTGCATAGGAGGTATGGAGAGACAGAAGGGCTGCCTTGCCTACTTGACCATTTGGAGGTGGTAGATAAGCAAACAAAGAGCAAAAAAACGAAGTTTTGTACTTCATGTAAGATATCAATTAAATCTATATTGTTGATTTCTTGGGCAGCTCCACAGACATTCATTCTTATCAATCCTTTGTCAAATGAAACTGCAGAATTTATCTTTTTTTTCACAGCTTTACTGTCCCTACAGATATTTTCATGCCTGCAGAACTGAGCCCACATGAAATCACGGAAAAGCCACCCATGGTAGCTCAGACTGCTGTCCACAAAAAAGAGGAATTATATAGGTCTGTCCTAATCCTAACTGGATTACCAGTAACTTTCTCGGTTTATGGAGAAATATATGTACATATTGAGTAATATGGAGTTCATGTTTGCTCCCAAATGATTCCTGAGTTTACTGTAAATGGCAGAACAGTTCTTAGTTACAATACCAGTGTAAATTTTCTTGTGATTCTGAGTCCGAATCCCCATTCTGATGCATTAGTGGATTAACAAAACAAAAAACAAACAAACAAACCAAAAAAATTCCTTTCTTAATAAGTATGCCAATTAATAGTGAAATTTCTAGGCAACAAATTGAAATTGCGTATCTCATGAGTTAAAATTCTAAGAGTTCTGTTGGTTTTTGTATGTATCCTGTATTTTTTCAACATGGCTACCTATTTACAAAGTATTTGACAGATGCAAGTCACAAGCAGAATAAATTAAAAAGCAATAGGAAGAGTCAAAAGTTCAGTAAGGTTTGGAACAACTAGGGTCACAGCAGTAATTTCTAACTAATGGGAGGCTATAACACAGTTTCATTAAAGAGATTATTTTATGGTGTGAGGGAGTATAGCTTGAGAAGAAATTTCATCAAGACAGCTATCTGTGTCTTTAATTTTTGCAATTTCTACAGAAGCCCTGGTATCCTGATTTATTTTTATGGTGTATGTCAAAGGTATATGTCCAGTTATATATTTAGAGGCTCCAGTAGAACCTCATTTTATTCTCAAATTAAAAATTTTGAAATGCAAAGTTTATTTTACAGGTAGAAGAGGAAGGAAAGTGTACCTTAGAATCTACTCAGTAGTTCGTGAGATAGATCTTTAGGTGTCAAGATGATCTGTAATTCTTTTTATGCACTTAAATGTCCTGCTCAATGAAACACACATCTCTAAATTCAATGCAAGGAGAACCGTTGTGTTTTACTTACAAAATGTAAAACAGAATTTAGTCTTATGTATTCATGTAGGGGTGCCCAAACTTGGATATTTTGACAGCTAAGCACCTTTTTTTCATGACTGCTAATTTTTGTGATCATTTACGATATTAATGCTTGAGTTCTGTGAACATTAAACTAAAAAAAATCTTTATTTAGAGGGAGAATTTCTGTGAAAAGATCACTGAAAAAAAAAAGTCACTGGAAAACCAAACCAAACCAAATCCACACACTTTGAAACTATTAATAATTATAGTTGAATATATACTGTTGAAGAAAAGACATGAAAAAGGGGAAAATACAAGCAATCATAATTAGGATAATAAATCCTCCTCTTAAGTATTTGATTATTCTATCCTACTGACCAGATAACTATTCTAAAATCAGTTGTTACAATCAAAAACAATTTATTTATAATAAGAAAAAAGTGGACCTCTTTTAACCCATTACACAAGAAAATTCAAATCAAGATGCATTTTAAGTCATTTCTGTTGGACTGGATATAGAAACCAGGGGGTAAGGCTATGGATTCTAAATTCTACAATTTTCTTGCAAAATACGTTGACATCGTGAAGGATATTTTAGAATTTATTTTTTATTTTTATCTTTTGAGAAACAGATAACTGTTTGTTTAGGAATGGCTTATCAATGCTAGTATATAGAGTAATGCATAGTCTCCTCAAACTCTGTTCTATCACACAGAGTAATTCTTTGCTGCTAAAGGGAATTGTGCTCTTCAACAGAACGAAGAAAGACACAAAACTGAATTACTATAAATGAACATTCCTTCCTCTCCACTAGCAAGAGGGTGTTATTCTTTTTGTTAAACACCTGAATTATTTTTCTTGAGATTGTCTGATATATTTTTCCTTTTTCTTCATGACTTCCCACAGATAACAATCAACTACACTCATGATGCACTCTTTTATGATCTGTAATATTTAGAACATTATATGCTAGCTAGCAAATTAAGAAAGAGCATAGCCTGAACCCATTGAATTATATTTTTGAGAACTCCCTGGAAGGTAAGAAATATGTGGGAGAATGATCATTTATACTCTGCTTTGGTGTGCTGTTGAAAGTAAATATAAGCACTCTGCTTAACAAGGAAAATGAGCACACTCCATGATTTTTCTTATAAATTACTTGAATGAAACTCTGTATTGACAGAGAGCAGAGTAAAAGAACAGCTGAACCATTCAGTTCTGTCAGATCTTTGGATATTTTGCAATTCAACGCCAGAAGTCTTACTCTACTATTGTTAAGAAGAATTCAGAAACATGTCAGATAGCAGTTCCTGAATTTCTTGCTCTGTAGGAAAGAGGAGTAGGAGTGATCTCATTAAATAAATCCTTGGCTGTTCTTGAAATCTTAAGGCATTTTCAGTTGAAATCTTTCTCTTCTTTCAATGCTATAAAGCTTTATTAACCCTTTATAAATTTACTATTATTTCAATTATTTAAATCTCTGAATCACTATTTTATATTAATCCAATTCTTGTTCCAATGATAACAATGAGCTAACAACCTCAGAAGCAGAAACTACTTCCTCAACCAAGCTTGCAATATAAAAAAAGGAAACTTAATCCAAATTAATCAAACTTTTACTTACCATGTACAAAACACAGAACTGAGGCTTCATCTGAGCTTCAAAGTCTCTTCAGTGTCATATGGGTAACATTCAGACAAATGGTTTAATATAACAAGAAGAAATTGTAATCAGATTCAGAATACAAGACAGGGATGGAGAATTTACAGGGAAATTTCATAAGCTACAGAGGGCTATGAATAGAGATCACAGCACTGGTAAAAATGAAAGTTCTTCATTTTAAACCTTGTGATTTTTAAATTTCTGTGACATCTCTTCACCCCAGTGCAACTTCCCCCAAAATTCAAACAGTTACTACTTGTCTGACTGTAGCGTGTTCAGATATAGATCTGACAGTAGAACAGACAGGGTGTAGTGATCTTTCAATCATTTGTTTGCAGTAACACTGGTAATGACTGGAACTGCTCTCAGGCTTCTATTCTTTCTGATAAAGTAAAGCGTAGTATAGCAGTTAGGGAGGTACCTCTTCCTTTTTTTTTTTTTTCCAATTTGTTCACTGTCTCTGTGAATTACCAACATAAACCAGCATGATTTGAATTGTTACTGTCTTACTATAAACTGCAGCATCCTAATATATAAAAGCAAAGTGTCACCTGCAATCCCAAGGAGTCCAAATAAATACAAGATTTTTTCAGATAAATTCTTCTATATTTTAGACTCACATTCCAAATAAATATGCCCTACCTTACTTGTCAACAATAAAAGAATGTATTGTACAGGTAAGACAGTTAGAATGTTATACCTAGTTTGGTGAACAAAACACTATTTTCACTACCTAAAAGCCTCAATAAAGGCTGATCTATAATGTCTTTTCATTGATATTTTTATGTTAAGGAATCAAAGAAAAAACAAATCTTGAATTATTCTTCTAAGTTTCTTTACTTTTTTCCTTTTGCAGATTTTTGAATGTTTCTATTGACTAAGTAAGATTTTCATAAAAAAGAAATGACTCTACTTCAAACAGAATTTTAAAAATGCATATCAAAAGGTCTGATTGATCTGTTTTAAAATTACTGTATTTTTACATCCTTATGTAGACTGTATATCTTTATGCTCTGCCTAGACAAGGTGAAGCATAAATAGAGAACTCCACTAACGACAGATATTTTCCATTCTGTACTAATTTCTCTCTCTGTGAAGTGGTGGTTTTATTCAGTTTGAATGACCTTGCCCAACATCTTGCACTTCAAAGACTCTGCATTGCTGAATCTAGGATTTGTTTCAGATTTTCATTCTGTGCTAAACTGAAAAACATCAGCTATCATTAAGGTATCATAAAACTCATTACATTGTCTTAGGTAGAGAGAAATTTGAGCAATGCAATAATGAAGGAATCTGGTGTGCTTCCAGGCAGGTGCAGGTATAATTTAATTTTTTGTATACTCTAAAATCACAATGCCAGCTACAACTTTTCCCTACAAAATGTTTCTGATTCTCTAATAAGAAATATTTAGTTGCATAGTAAATTTTCATCCATATTTTTTGTTGCAGCCAGATGCGTCTAGAAATGACTGGGGAAGATGATAATTTTCATGATAGGTTAGCATTTCCTCTCCCTTCTTTAATTGAAGCTGGGTGGAAGGTGAAACAACTTGATGGGACAGGAACTAGTCTGTCTTGTATATTTAGGAATAGAAGCATTTTAAGGTGTCTTTATGATCTGTAGATACTCAAATTTTACTCAACGTAGGAATATTTGGGCAGAGCTTGTGTATGTCCAAAACTATGTTATTTTGAATTAATTTTGTTAATTTTTGCTATTAGAATTTGTCAATTTTGTTAATTTTACATTGAAATTCTTTGTTCTTGTACACCAACCACTTTATTTAGAAAGGAATTTCTATTATTGTGAACAAAAGGTTTGTAAGTCAAGTTTTAGCTTCACAATGAAAAAGTTTCTCTTAAGATGAAATTTGGATGAGAAAAGATAAAATATAACACTCAAAATGACAAATATTTTACTTTTCACCTCTAATATAGGTGCCATTTATGATTTCACAAAATTTGCTAACAATTGATATATGGACTACATGTGCTCTTTATACCAAGTGCCAGTGCTTCCTTTGCTTATGTGCTTATAATCCTTGCTTAGTGAAAAAAAAAATAGCTGTATTAGAGATTTGTGTGGATTCATGGTCAACACTACCAACGTCTTTAGATTTAGATTTAGAACTGAAATAGATTTAGAACTGAAATAAATTTAGAACTACATAACATGTCAGTAATTTATTAACTAAGTAACTTAAACAGAATGAATCACGCAATGATACAGTCAGGAAGTTGCTGAACCCTGTGGCTGAAAAGAAAAAGGCTGCCTCAAGTCTTTTCTCCAGGTCCAGGCAGAGGTATAGGCACACATACACTGTACACGTGGGCTGGGGCAGGAGCTTGTTCCCTTGACTGAAATGTCACTGCATACTGTGGTGACTATGCAGGTATTGAGGTGGGCTTTTATCACATAATTCAGCACATATTAAGTCATTGAGAAATCAGTTCCTACTAATTAAACCTGCTAGAACAAAGGTTTTTATTTGATTGAATTACTGTCTACTCTAATAAATTTTAACGTTCTGATTTTTGAAGAGGTTCACTACAAAACATGTAAACACGCTTTCTTAAAGAACAGGTTTCCACTTACTCCCCTGTTATTCTGTATGTCTGCTCACATCAGCTGTTGTTTAAGCCCTTCCAAACACTTAAAAAAAGAAACGTCGATTAAAAGGGTAAAGCTATAGATGTTTATTTGGGCTTATGAACATTCTTATTGCCCATTTTTCCATCAGGCTTGAAGGAAAACCCAAACTATGCAACTGAGAAAAGCAGAATAAGTGTATTTTGTCTTCCTCTCCCATCATTTCCTCACAAATCAGACCCAGTTTCTCCAAATTGTTTTCTTCACAACAAGTAAGCTGTTTCACCATCATTCCTTTGAAACAGAAGAAGGCAGATGTCACAGGAAGTAAAACCTTGCAAAAGCGTAGATATCTTGTGTATATTCCAGAGAGAATTTCAGTTTGATTTCCTAATTCAGTAGGAAGGGCACACAGCGAAATGAACTGAGAGTAGACAGGTCTCTTTGTCAAAAAGTCAAATTGATGATGCATTTATTTCCAGGTTTTTACTGATTTTTGGTATTATCCTTAATTCTGACAGACAAGATTCATCCAAAATTTTAAACTGATATAGCTACTGCACAGAGTAACTAAGATCAAATATAAATACTCATAGGCTCTGTGTGTAGAATATACTCAGTACTAACATAGTGCAATTATAAATGCTCTAGAAATAACCATCTTCTGATCTATTTAAAAAAATTTCTTTTCCAGCTAGTCCTGCAAACTGAGCACTTTCAGTCATAGTAAAGGAGTCAAAAGACTAATTCATTTTTTCAACTGTCCTAATAATTTCTACTCAACATGTTCTAATAATTTCTACACGACAACAACAAAATAATCTTCCACCAAGAGTACCTTGCACTAGTGAGCAGTTGTTAATCTTATTTTTCATATTGACAGATATCCTATTCTATTCAAAGATACAGAAGGTGGCCACTGTGCTCACTGTAAATGAGGGTCCTGTTCACAAGCATTCAGGATATGGACTCACACAAATCTTGGATTTCAGACAGGCTTCTGCCTCTTGATGTTATGTCATAAAGTTCTCTTAGACTCTCAATTCTAAACAAATTCCAAATTTTATTTCATTGACTTTCTCTAGGTAATTATGAATATATCTACCAGCTCACTGTTGAGCAATTGCTGTGTTTGTGCTATATCTGGTCTTGTAGGTGTGTTCTACTTCACTAAACAAGTAATGTAGAGAAAAAAGTGTCAGTGCTAATGATTAACATTTCATTTACCAAAGTAATTATCCACGAACTCAGCAAAGCTTACAGAAGTGAAGTGGAAGAATCTAATTTTATCTTGGGTACAATTACTGAGGAGCAGAATAGGGCTCTGCTGGAATGATACTGATAGAGTAAAAGCAACTGTACAAATAACTCTTACAGTATTTAAACATGTTTCAAATTACTAAAAACTCCTGAGTCAAAGCGAACTGAAAGAAGAACCATCCCTTCCTTTTTCTCAGTGTTCTCAGAACAGAAAAGCTTTTTAATAATTTATTCTAGAGATGATAGTTTGGAAGGGAATACAAAGACATCTGTTGCCAATGTTGTCACACTTCTGGTATTCAGATCAGCTTGCTGAGATAGTACACGTGCTTCCCTTCCCCAGAGATGTTGAAATAGAACATATTCTTTCTCTAAACTGTCACAGCTAAATAGCCATGTGTAATTCCATTTACAGTGATGACTTCTTAGTACATTGTTCTGTACATAGTAAATTAAATTCTCCTCTTTGTCAATGTCAGTAAGAATTTCATGCATGCAACACAGAAAAAATGTCTAAAGCTATCTTTTCTACCTGAACACACCTGTTTCCCAAGTAATCTATGTTAAAAATGTGATAAAACCGAACTACACCCTTTTCTCTTCATCCATTTTTCCATTTGACCTTCTGATAAGTAATATTGAGTAATATTGATAAGTAATATTGAGTAATATGAGGTCTAGAATAATAAATCTGTATCTCCATATTTAGAAATTAGATTTGTTTTAAAATAATAAAAGTAGGAATTTAAATCCTATTGAGATCATGAGAAATGTTCCACCATATATTCAAGTACGTACTATAAATATATATTCATATATATACAGGTACATTCACATGTGTGATATTTAAACAGATAAACACATTCATTCGCTAGTTGTACACAAATTTTTCAAGGGTTGAACAATCCTTAGTGTATCTTTCAGACTAAGCCATGAGAGATTAAATATCATTTATTCAAAAGCCTATTACAGATGTGTGATAGCAAGTCACTGGTGTGGGAGTAGGATCATTTGCAGAAAAAATATTTTCATTGGAAATCAAATATGAAGTAATATGCTTCCCAAAAAGTATTTATTAGTGAAGGAAATAAAAGCAAAAGCTGAGTACAAACCTTTTTTTTTTTTTATCTGCTGTGGATATAAAGTCGTTCTCATTTGAATCATAGTAGCTTTATTCTTAATAGTGAGGATACTGTGTCTGTGTGTCATTATGTTATTCTTGAAGTTTATTTTTGAATATATGCAATCAAATAGAAGATTGTCTAGTACTTCAAATGTATTTGATTAAAGAGAATTTATGCTAAAATAACTTAATAACAACAATTAATTAAGAAACAATATATAAATTATTTTTAAAACACTTTTTCTGACTACTTCTATAGGTGTTCAAAATTCAGATTTATGGGGCTTTTATCTTAAAAGAGCATTAATATTAAAATCACTTCCCTTGCTTTTATTGTGTTTCAATTTCATGTTCTTGTTTTTCAGTCTATTTTGTATAATTATATAATAAATCTATAATTTTAGTCCATTTTGAATTATAACCTTAGACAAAGATTAAAGCCTAAATAATAATTGTCCTTTCTATAACTGAAGGTTGTGGTATGGAGCAAGAGAAGAAATAGAGACTATGCTACCCAAAACTCAAAGAGAAGATATACTTAATAGTTCTGGTATTTCAAAGTGCTTACATGGAAGAAATAGTAAAATAGACCAAAAAATTCATCCTGTCTTTCACTGCTTTTCACTGACTGATTCTATTCTCCTGTTGTCACTCTCAGAGATCATTTTGTCTAGTTTAGAAGTGACAGTAGAAAGCGAGTTTTGCAGCTGGTTTCCTGAGGTGCACATCAGGATGCACTTAAATAACCCATTAGCAATGTAGCCAGAGAGATGTGTGACATGGCTGGTTTTTGTGATTCATTTATCACTATGTTTGTGCTTGAAGACATGTTCTCTGCCCAGTGTCCCACATCCCGTTTACTGTATGCAGAGGTTTACCTGAATGTACTCATTTTCTCTATCCAAGGGGGATCACAGATTTAACCAGGCTGCCTACAGGCAGGCAAATATTCTGGTTGTACCATGTCTTGGGGGAGGGTTCATTCAGAATCCCACTACTGGCTTCCCAGGTTAACAAGTGGGCAGTATTTCTCTAAGTTTATAAACACTAAATTAAGAAAGAAAAATAAAAGGTCATTCTCCTCTACTGCCTATCAAGGTGCATGATATCTTCTTCTTTTTTTTTTAACCCCCATTCTTCCACTCTAATTGTACTTGAAGGAATTTAGATTATTAAGAAACAAATAAATAGTAAGTAAATCCTTAAATAAATGGGTTACTTAAACACCAGTCAACCAGGACTACCAATAGCTTTTACACATGTTGAGATCCTGGAAAAGGGAAAACTGCGTAGGGAATTAAAGTAAAGAAAAGTATTGCCAACCAATATTTTTTGAGAGAGGCAGTTGGTTTTCTATTTTTAGAAAGGAGCACCAATTAAAGCAGATATGAAGTGAAATAAGAACTGGTTGACAAATCTCAAAATAGCCAATAAAAAGCTAGCATAGTTTAAGAATAATCAAAATGCCTGGTACACTTCAGCTGGGAGAGAAGAAGGCCAGCAAAGATGAAAATTGATCTTGGTTGTTAGTCTTAAATCATGCTGTTCCGGTTCTGAAGCTCCATTCTTAAATGCTATAGTTCCTACATTTGGCTACTGGCTAGATGTCTCAACTCAACCTGGGTTATTCAGAATCCATAATTTCAGCACAACTTATTATTTTTCCAGTGTTACTGTATAGGATAATGACCTCTTTAAACTTTGTAAAACTCATGAATTTTGCAATAACACCTCTCTGTAGAGACCACTGCAAATCTTTTGAACACAAATATATCAGGAGCACAGCATTAAAAAAAAATAATCCCAACACCATGAATTGTCTGTTTTTTTGAGTTTTATCACATCAGTATTATCACATCATTTTTATCTTCGCTGTTAAAAAAATACTTGTTCTTCTTTCTTGAGGGCAAAAGGTTATTTTACAACACTACCCACCAAACTTCAAATGATTCTGAAGAGCTAACAATGTAAGATGTCACTGGAGAGAAGCTGGGTTGAAATAATGAAATGCCTTTTACCTCACCTGTGATGATTGAATGTGAGGAAGGAAACTTGTGCCCCATTCAGAATCATCACAGTTCCTACATGGAAGATAGTTTGAGATTAAAATTTGGATGTAACTCTTGCATATTTCTTTTTTTCATATGGTATGTAGGGAGTACACATAGCAATGTGTGTGCAGTCCTCTCGATGGGACCATTTGGCCAAGGAAGGATCTTCTACTCACAACACATCTACAGCAGGTCCACATCTTCCTATTTGTTGACTAAGAAAGACACAGTCTGGATCATCTGAAACAGGAAGACTCGTTGCGGAAGACATCAAAATGGGAAGAGTACTGCAAAAGAGGTGCATTGCATTTGTTGTAAAAGTTATGTTTTTTGCAGGCAAAAATGAAGTATTTTCTTTGCCCAGCTGAGCTGCTTACAGAAGAGATACAGTTTCACAAACAAACATATCAGTGTCACATCTTTCTTCTAATTCTACATAACACTGTTCTGTGACTATAAAATTGATTAAAAAAAAACTTATTATGGTGAATAGCACTATGTGAAAGGGGGAAAAACCTCAGAAACACA
Source organism: Pachyramphus minor (assembly GCA_013397135.1). Classification (NCBI taxonomy): domain Eukaryota; kingdom Metazoa; phylum Chordata; class Aves; order Passeriformes; family Tyrannidae; genus Pachyramphus; species Pachyramphus minor. The sequence goes on along the minus strand of VYXB01000007.1, from coordinate 13,530 downwards.
GGGAGATTTTGGAATTTCTTCTGTTTGTCTCTATGAGAAGAGTTAAAGTTTAGGAAACTGTGGAGATAAAAGGGAATGAAACCTAGAAATCGCCTGTGGCTTACACCTACCCTCTGGTTGAAGAAGGCTTTGAATCTTCCAGACTCTTTTTTTTCCCATAGTTCCCTACCTTCCAAAACCCATATACCTTTGATATTGCGATATTCAGTGCTAGTGGGGAGCTTTCTCAGCTTCCTTCAACTGTAAAACATCAAAGGAGAAAGAGAAATAACACATGGAAAGGTAGATTAATGTCAAAAGGAGCACTTCTACTGAATTCCATAAATTGACCACGAATCCTCTTATTAGAACTTGTGTTAAAATGGAGGGGGGGGGAGGGCAGGGAATGGGGTTATCTTGGGAAAAGAATGGCTTAATATATTTTAAGACAAAAAATGAAAGTTAAAATAATGAAGTGATATAATCTGAAATACATTTTTATGCAGCAGAAATAAAATATTATTAAGTAACAAAACTGAAGGTGAATAGCAGCTTAGTCATCATTTTTCAGTGAGATGAAGCTTCCCCAAATATGCAAATGTTGGCTGCACACAGCATAATAAGCATAATATATACATGGAAAAAAGTGAAATCCTGTATTGTTTCGTCTCTGAATTTACAGTTCATTTTTCTGTTACTTATTGTCAAAAAAAGTGTTCACTGGAGAGAATTAAGAGAAGATGAAAAAGATGGTCCTGGGATCAGGGGCTGGAGTGATTCAGGATTTTAATGTGTATACTTTGGCAAAAAGATTAAAAATTAATGGAATCTATATATAGCTGAAGCAGGTAAGAGTTAGGCAAAGAAAGGAATTTTTATCTTCCCTAGTCATTTGTTAAATATTGTAATGAAGTGACAAATAAGGTTTAGCTATGAAGGAAGAATTGACAAAAGGATAAAGCAGAAACCTCAACTGTTTGAAACATTTTATACTGTACAACTGTTTTATTGCTATTAAATATATTCAAAAGAAAGCAAATGCATGAAAGTGAGCATTAGTAAAGATAGGAGTTGTACCTTTTCTATGTAATTCTACTCTTTGCAAATAACAGTCACTAAAAAAAAATCTGCGTAACTATCCTAGTTAAGATGACATGAAGACTTGCAATCAAAAGAACGTGAAAATCTATTAGTTTGCCCATTAATAGTGTTTTTTGTCCCCACTTCTTAAATTTTTCTTTTTAATTTTTTTTTAATAAGGAAAAATGTTCACTGGTTTTGGTAGTATAAAATATGGTGTCAGAGATTTTAATACACAATGTTTGCCTATACAAGCCATTACATTTTATACATGTGTAAAATGTGTGTGCATATGTTTTACACACATGTATATGCATACATGTAAAATGAGTGTCTTACATGATTTGCTGCCTCTACAATTATGTAATTTTTATGCTTTTAAAAACCATAGGAAAAGGAATATTTTTTGCAAAGGTTTCACAGAACCAAGTCAAATGCCATGTAACACAGCACTTTTAAAAGCATGAAAATCCCTAATTTGATGACTTTCAACATATAAATGATTAGAAATATGTTCGGTTTCCATAAGCAACTTGAAGGACAAAAGTTATTTCTTATCAGTATATCCAGTGTACAGTGAACATTAGTGTTCAGATACTTTTCTGAGTAGAACTTCAAAATCCTTCATTGCTTAAAACAAAAAGGAAATGGTTTCATCTACAAAGATGAACTTATTTGGAATATGAAGTGATCAAAACCAAATAATCTTTTTTGTTTAACAAAGCTCCATTAAAGCAGGCATACACGTTATTGCTGCCTCAACTGATGTAAGCAGTACTTCAGGAAAGACATTTTCTGAAACAAAGCAAAATTTGACATTTCATTACATTTTTATTTAGAACTATAAGGTTATTGGTAACAAAGGCTAATCGGTGATACCTTTATTTCAGATTAATTGCAATTCAAATCAACACAAAATTTTGGAGTTAATGGAAGACATATTGTTTCAGGAAAAATTTCTTACCATTATGAAAAAGTATATGTTCAGGTAACATTCCTTGTGTGGAAAAAAACCCCCTGTGCTTAAAATCTATCACACTTTAGATAGTAAAATAGAAGGATTAATAGGGAATAAAAGAATGTTCTCATGGGATTTTTAGGAATGCATATATATATGGGTCTGAAAACTGCTCATCTTCTTCTCTTTGGATTGTGTTACTTGGTCAGAATATTTCTCTCTCCTCTTTCTCAAAAAATGTTGGGCAAGAAAATTTCCATTGTAAGTGTTCTCATTTAAAATACTTTAATTTTGGGCCACATGGGCAGAATAGACTCAACTAGGAGAAATTAATTGATTTCCAATCAAATCAAACAATGAGAAAAACCCCAAAATCTTTAAAACCCCTTTCTACCACTAGCCTCTCACATATTATCACTCCTCTCTCCAGATGCTGCCATCCCTTCCCATCCTGTCACCCTCCTTGAATTTGTTATTCCATAGAAACTAACACCATATCTGATGGGTTCAGCCTTGACCAGTGCTGGGACCGCTTTGGAGCTATCTGACATTGGCTCCACTGGACATAGGAGAAGCTTCTGGCGAATTCTCACAGAAGCCACCGCTGTAGTACCCCGGTTACCAAAACCTTACTGTGCAAATCCAGTACACCCAGCCAGCAATTAAGAACCCCAGATCTGCTCTGTCAATCCCTCCTAATTAGGTGGGAGTGACAACTGGAAAAGTGAGAAAATTTGTAGGTTATGTTGCCTAAAATGGTTCAGGAGAAAAAAACTCCGGCCAAATTAGGTAGAGGTAAGATAAGGAATACAAGGTTTTAATGAACTTCTAAGCTTCCAGGAAATACTAAGTTCCGTACTCTACCTGAACACAGTTGTTACGGTTTTTATAATGATTTCTATTCAATCCCCTTAGTCCATGATTAAGTTCTGCCCCCCGGCATGCCTCCTTGGGAATTTGGGATTGGGGTCTTTTTGGGACCCCCTCTTCCTCATCTTCATCTTCCTCAGAACACGTGTTGTTCTTGGAGGTTCTCCAAATCTCTGGGCTTGAAGGTTGCTGTGTCTATGTCCATATCTTCTTATTGCAGATTTTTGGGGTGTTCTGTTCAGTTCTACCTTGAAAATAAGACTAAACACAGGGGAATTCAGGGGAATTGATAGGGGAAATCGGTAACAGGGTTTAGTGTGTGTAAGTGCTGTGCCAAAGAGCAAAAGCTTGTATTCTACTAGACAAAGCTCTAGTTTGCTATATAACTACTTTTAAAATCTATAAAGATTCCAAACTTCAAGGCATCAATTAAAATAAGGATAGTTTTGTAGTCAGAGTAAAATCTGTGCATGTGAGCAAAGCAAAACAAGGAATTAATTCACTACTTCCCATGGACAGGCAGAGGTTCAGCTACCACCAGGAAAGCAGGGCTCCATCACAACTAGTGGATTACTTGGGCAGACCAACACCACCGCTCCGAACATCCCTCTCTTCTTCCATCTTCCTCAAGATTTGTATGTTGAGCATGACTCTGTATGGTGTGCAATATCCCTTGGGTCAGTTAGGATCAGCTGTCCTGGCTGTGTCCCATCTCAACTTTGTGTGCATCTTCAGCCCCCTCACACGTGGGATGGGATAAGTAGCAGCAGATTATCAACCCTGTTTCCAGCACAAATCCAAAACCGTACTAGCTATTGTGAAGAAAACTAACTCTATTCCAGGCAAAACCAACACACATCTCCACTGGGGTGTTTATGTGTATCTGTCTTCTGTTTCTTTTCTCATAGGACTATACTATAACGTATCATCTTGGTTGATCAATCAGAAAGAGACATAAGTTTATTGTTGTGTTAGGTCTGTTCAGAATGGATCTTCTGGGAGCAGTGCATGTGTGCATGTGGCATCAGTAAAGCACAACTCTTCCACTCCTCTAGGCTGCAAGCGTGTACCCACATCTATATCAGTTTGTTTCTCCTGTGCAACAAAAAGTACCAACTTCATTCAGAAAGTCCCTATGAAATAAGATAAATTAAGGACAAAATCTTCCTTTTATAAATGAATAATTTTAAGTGATAAAAACATATATTTTATGATTATTAAGGAACTTGTCCAAATAATCCTAGTTTAATTTTTTCTCCAAACATTTTAATACATGCTTTCATCTATTATTCACAAGTGCTTTCTGAGCATTTCCCTTACATCATATAAAGTCCTGAAAAAGTATCTTGAAAGTTTCAAGATACTATGTTCAGTGTCATAGCTAAGAAATCTGTCACTGGAGTACAATAAAAATAGAATTTTATAATGGCAGTGAAGTACACCCTTGTGCAATCTGAACAAAATTTTGTTCACGTATCACCAAAGTGAATAGTTCTTCATTTTGGTAATGATTTTCTTAAAGGTTTATTGTTTGCACTTTGTAAATACAAAACTTTTCTAACTTTTTCATAAACTTTGTTATAGTATTTTGAAAATTAAAATCCAGCCTGTTGATTGGCAAAATCAAGATATCTGAACCCAGTAAGTTGCTTCAAATCAGGACCACTGTGTCTTCAGCCATATGATCTGCAACAGCTAACAATGTGAGACAGGTTCACCTCTGTGACAAACTGCAGAGGCTCTTGTTTTTGAGAAATGGGAGAAGGTATGTTTGTATTAGCAACAGGAGAAAAAAGCTTTGATCAAACCCACAGGATAAGAGAACAGCACTAGGTTTGCCTGTGACATAGTCTAGGTGATGTTTGAATCAATCTTGAGATTCTTCTTTTGTAGATGGAAATAAGAATCCAAGGCTTAAATTTGTTTGATAGTAACAAAATCTATTCTCATATGCTTCTTTGCTATAATGCAATTTCTTATGTCCTGACAGCAACTTTGAAGGTTCTTATTAATAATAAATAAATAAATAGATAAATAAGCAGACAGAATAAAGTATTGTTTGTTAAGCTTTCTTTATGTAGTATAGAAGACACTATGAAAACCTTATGAAATAATATATTATGCATATTTGTCTTGTAAGTAGAGGTGTGAAATCCCCGTGAAGCAGTAACAAACAGGTAGGCAAAGCAAAACACAGAAAATATAGAAACTCCCTTTTCAAATGATTTTTTAAGTCTAAATTTTCATCAGTGACCTGGAGGTTGCTCAGAAGGAAACAAATCTTTCTGAGTTCTTATTTTCTTTGAAAATTGTTTTGAAAACTGTCACTTTTTAGTGTGTGTCCATAACAGTAAAGCTCAATTCTATGAGGAAGCCATGCCACACAGTACGTCTTTCAGAAATGTTTATATCTATTTATCAATCTATTTCTTTCTAGAAGCCCCAAGTGAACATTCTAGTTGCAAAATTTAAGAATACAAAAGAGGAATGCAAAAAATCCCATGTGTAAACATATGTGCATATATATCCACATGTATAAAAGTATAAATTTGTGCATATACATATCCACATATAGTCCCTTCAAACTCATAATATCCTGTGACTCTGTGATTCTCTGTGATCCCTAATATCACCTATTATATCACCTATTTAATGCTTTAACAACTAAAAAATTCTCCAGAATTTCCAGAGTCATTGTTGAATTAACTGTTTAACTTGCATAAAATGGACTTGAGCTTTGATTTACGTAAATGGACATGGATTGAAATGAGTGATGCTCCAGATATTTATCTCAGAAATTGTCCCAAAATGTCAGATGAAAAGAATAACACTTCGATGATACAATAAGTGTCTGTAAAGAGAAGTATTAGACAAAGAATTCTGACCACTGATAGAGTTCTGTTATGAGTTTTGATTCTCATAGTTACAGTTTTCACTCTATTAGCTAGAAACCACCATTTGTAACCAATTAGATGTTGGAGAGCTATTTGAGACAAATTTTCCTGTCCTTGTGTGTACATACTGTAATTTACTATGGATTTGAAAAATGAGCATATATGTGCCCTTCAATTATTTCCTCTCAAGAGTATTGCCACTTTCCAAAGCCTCATGAGACCAACAGTGTAGCTGCTGTCATACTGGTAGCCAAAAGGTTCAGATAACTGGATATGATGAACACCACAGTGTATTATAAAGAAGTTAGTCTTGGAGATTTTTTTAAGGTTGTCATTTTACTTTCACTCCCTTGTATCATGGTAACAAAATTTCAAGTGTCCCTTCTAAGTTGACTGGGAAGTGTCTGCTACTGGAGTTGAGAGTAGTTGACCATTATTTGTGGGCTTAGTTAATGGCAGACTTTTAAGACTACCTGTTTTGAGTGGTAAACTTGTCCCTGGTGTGCTTTTCCATGACAAAACAACAGAAAAAAACAGGAATAAATGTCCTTTGCATATGACCCATTTCTTTTACTAGATCAGATTTTTTTTCAATCTCATTTGAATTTAGTATCTGGGTCCCAAAGCAGAAGAAGTAAACATGTTTGCCTTTTACCTGTTTCTTCAGAGTTACAGTGCTTTTCCAGATTATTCAGAATGAATTGGTGATACAAGTTTGATTTAAATCTCCCTAGCTTCTAGCAGTGAAAATGTTACTATTTTTATGTGTTTTATCATACCAATTTTATCATTTTAATATGAAAATGGGTCATTCTCCACTAACCCACTGACAAAGCATGACATTTTTGCTATCACTGCTACCTCTGTAGTGCACTTAAATTTGATTTATGAGAACATTTTATACATGTTTGTCCTTAGAAGGCTCCAAGCAATGAGATAAAGAATACTAATGTGAATTTTTTAAAGAAGAGGGAAAAAAATACAAACAAAATAACCCCAAGTACTTGAACATTGATTTGAAACAGATTTAATTTCAACAACTGAAATCAGAAGTGAACAAGAAGAGATTGTTTTGGGATATTTTTAAACCTGAATTTTTAAAGCTGAAATAAATAGAGAGAAGATATGAGGAATTAAGCACCTCTTTGGTTTATACAAATGATAAAGAAAAAAATGTGTGAAGTCCCCTCAAAATAGCACCAAGCAGATTTTCTAATTAACTTGAATTACTAAATTTTATTCATGTTTTATTCAACTCAAATATGTTCAGATGTGGGCTTTTGCTGCTAGGTTTTTTTGGTGGGTTTTTTTTTTGGGGTTTGGTTTGGTTTGGGTTTTTGTGTGTGTGTGTGTTTTGTTGTGTTGTTGTGGGTTTTTTTAATAAGTCTGTTATACATTAAAACTTTCTACTGAATGTTCTACCCATCTGCATTTCCTAAACCCACCATTGGTTTTAGATGGCTCAGTTTTTGATTGCTGAAAGTGAGCTAATAGTTAGAAAAAAAAATTTCTTGGCTCCATCTGAGCATTGACCCCTTTAATATCAAGGCTATTTAGATATGTCCCACTTTGTGTTGAAGGTAGCTAGTGTTCAAAACCAAACTGTCATTTGTGAAATTCTGGGTTAATTTAAGGTTGTATTAAATGCTTTCTTTCACTTATATTAGGTCCTGTATCTTTAGGGTAGACTACCTGGAAGTGTGTAAGTCGGTCTTCAATTGTATCCTTCCATCTTCAAATGCCATTAAACAATTGAGTTATGATGCTTAAATGATTTCATCTTTCCCATTTGGAAAACAAGGCATTTCAGAAAGTTATACAGTAAAGAACTGGAAGTTACAGTATAAATTTGGAAGAAAATGATTGTGCTAAACTCAGAGGTTTTCTTTCTCTTGATTTTTATAGTGTGATTTAGTATTCATACAGAATGCGATTTAGAACTCCTGAGTCAGTTATAAGAACATAAACAGAGGTGGGGGGTTGTCTTTAAAAATGAATTAGAAGTCTTGTCTGCTGGTATCTAGTGTTTAGAATATACAGAACTAATTGTTCTGAACAAAGGAGTGTCATATAAAATGAAAAATATGCAACATATCTCTGTAGCTTTCAAGATGTTATATATCAAGCCATAAACAACAACAATCTGTTGCAAAACTGAGGTCTTTCATTAGTCAGAGATCCTGTGTTGTCTTCCACGGAAATTCTGATGTTTCTTTCTGAGTGCTTGGGGTTAGTGTTAGGGTTTAACAAGTACATGCTCAGTGTCTCCACAAAACTGCCCTTCCTCTCAAAAAAACCCTTTGAAAATCATAATCATATGATCTTTATCTTATTATCCACATTCTTTCTTTAGGACTTCCACATTCATTTAAGAAAGATTTTTTTTTTTTTTTGCTTCCAAAGAATATAATTCTAGCATCTGAGGCACAAAGAGTCTATGTTAGTTAGTAGAAATATGGGGCCCATGGTAAGGATCCGGAAGTTTTGAATGTTGACAAATAGGTTTCAATGATGCAGATATTGTGCGTCTTTAGTCTGCAAACATTTACTTCTGTAATGTGCTCTTACTCCGGATGTTGGCATACATCAGTGATCTGAAACATGGACTGCTTTGATGAATATGAATATATGCAGGTTGGGGTCAGTTTTCTAACACGACTTTTTACTTTTATTTTTTTAAATGTTAATATTCTTCGTAAGTAGTACATGCTCCAATATATCTAAACGGGATTTTGCAACGGTAAGAGTTAAATACATGCAGATACCCCCCCAACACCAGGGATTGGAAGGATTTAGGAGACTTTATTTTTAAAAGTCAAGAACAGTTAAGATATCAGCACAAAGCTGCACCAGGACTAAGAAAGGAAAAAGCCCTGTTATTCTCAGGGCTCTTGTTGTCCCCAACCCCCCTGCTTCAGGGCCTTCAGATATGTCTGCAGGAACTTATCTTCTCTCATACCCTGCAGTCAGCTACTCTGGAATACAGAAGAAGAAAACATGGGAACGATGCCTTTTTCCAGGCAGGAAAGTTTCCTTAAGAGAAAAACTTTAATGTCCTCATAGTAAAATCTTCTGGAAGGGACTTCTACACTTACAACAAAGTACCAAATATTGTTCACTCTTTGGTTAGTCTTTTCTGATTCTTAATTTTTGATATTTATGCAGAAAGATATTTTCACAAACAGGGATGATTCTCCCATTTTGTTTCTACAAGACTTGTGTCCTTCTGGAACTTTTCAATTGTATCGTTAACTTTTTTTGTTGTTCAACAGTAAAAGAAATAGCAGAGAGAAAAAAATATTCCTGGGAAATTCATATGTGTTGAGACCAGTGTTCACCTCATTGGTTCTGACAGTTTTGTTATAGCATTCATCAGCAAAAGATTCCTGTTATTGTAATGGAATTCTGGTCATCATGCAGGAAAATGTGAAAGACATATGAGTATAAAATTTACCTCAGATATAGAAATCCTGTATTCAAGTCTCTCCATCTCACCTCGATAATGAATACCCAAAATCAAAAGGTTACAGTCGGTTTGGAGGTAACTATCTGGTTGGCTTCAAACAAAAAAACAGAAGTTTGTTCAGTGGATCAAAGAGTAAAACTAGGGACCATCTTAGAGGTTACCAGACAGGCATCACCTAATATTTGATGTTTGTTCTAATGAATGTTTTAATCATCTGTACAAAGGTATAACCACTACATCAAGGGACACTAATCACAGAATCAAAGAATCATAGAATGGGTTGGGTTGAAAGGGACTTTAAAGATTGTCTAGTTCCAACCCTGCTGCTGTGGGGCAGAGGGGGACTAAGAGAAATTATGTCCAATCAGGGTCCCTGTAATAAAAGTTAATTTGCTATGGCATACATGTGTTTCAATGGTTGCTAGTAACAACATCAAGCATAATTCTTAATTTGTAGCATTGTTCAGGTCAAGATTCATAATTATTTATGGTATATCAAGCATGTAATTATTTCAATGCATATTCAAATCTGATTACAGTCTATGTTTCAAGGATGCAAGATTTTTTTAATAAAATGCAATTATGTTAATAAAAAATCAGTATGATGTTCATGTAAACATTGAAAGTGAAAATTAATTTTGTTTTTCTCATATTGAATATCTCTGCTTCTGATAAAAATTCACCTACTTTATCATGGGGAGAAATTTTTGTGACAGTAATCCCTCTCTGTTATTCTTCATTTTCCACTCCTCACATCGGCTCAGAAATGATTGGTGCAGGTGGATTTCTGTTAATAGAAGTCATTCTGCACATTTGCTTTTGCAAAATGCTGAGCTCATGTAATATCTTTCATTATTAGCTCTGGATGAATAACACAGAAAGAAATACTGTGCACATTGCTTAAATTATTCCCACAATTTTATTGCAACAAAGCTCTTGAATGCCTGAACTATTAGATAGGAATTTAATTTTGCTTTCAGACCAAAATCATGTTTCAAAAAACTCAAGCAGACATATATTAAATGTTGATCAAGTGTTATTAATGTGTCTAAATGTCTCTGTGGCTCTGTGGTTCCTGCTGTTCAGCGGTAGATCCTGGCTGAAGATTTTATATCCTATGGATGTTACAGTTCATCTGGAACAAAAGTGGGGAACTTTGTTCTCCATGGCATGTGACAGATTGTGTCACTATTGAGAAATAACATAGCTTGAAATAAGCTCCCCAATTCTTTCTCTGAGTTACTTCAGAAAATTAAAGCATATGTCTTTGCCTTTTTTTACTGGTGACCCCATTTCTTTTTGCTTTTTGACCTTCAGCTTTCGTAATACTCCTACAGAATTTAATGGGATTTTAGATGAGCAAAATAATACCAATTCCTCTCTCTCTCTTTTTTTTTTATAAGTAGAAAGACTGTGAAACAGATTCCATTTTATGAAGCTAAATATTGGTGTATAATATGGACATTGTAACACCAAGTTAACTTTTTCACCATGATCCTGACCTCTGTTTTTAATAGTTCACATGGCTTCAGATGAAAGGTCATAGAGATTACTGTGTGACTTTATTAGAACATCATTTTAACAGAAGTGAATCACCTGAACACAGAAATACACGATGCAATAAGTAAATGGCTTGAATTCATCTGTGATCTTGCAAAATACCTGAAATAGTTTTATACTGTCACAGCATTTACTATGAAGTCAGTATATTAATGCAAAGAACAAACTCATATCTGGTTCCTAGAACAGCTGATCAAGATATGAAACCCAGAATGGTCAGCTTGAATCATGGCATGAGTTGAAATACAAGACATATTTATGCAATACTGTTACAGCAAGATTATTAGGAAATCCCTTCTTCAGTAGCCCTAGTGTTTTCATGAAGACGTAATATTTTCTGTGCCAAATCGCTTCACCATGTGTCATAATCCTCTGAAAAGAAATCAAACTCTATTTGGCAGCTTTAATATGTAAATGTAGTTGTGTAAAAGATCCAACAGTTATCTTGAAGTTATAATTTAGGAATTTACTTCAAAGGAATTGATGTTCATCTGAATTAGAGAAAAAACAGAGAAATCTTACTATGTCCTCACTTCATGAGGTTTTGAAATGTCATTATTTCCATGAGAAGAACAAAGACAGAAAACGAGTTGTCGATTTTCTTTGTGGTTGATGGTACAGATAACACTGAAAATAACAAAGAGCACAAAACAAGCAGGTAAATGGTGACATAAAAAGACATAGTATCTCTTTCATGGATTGCAGACTTTGTTGGGGCTTTTGGTTTGTTTTGGGTTTTATGGGGTGGGGGGTTAAGATTGTTTCTTCTGGTTTTGTGTGTGTGTGGTTTTACTTTATTTCTGTATTCTGCATTCTTTATACCCCTACAATCTCACAGCTGATATAATCACAACTGTACAGCTGACCTAAGTTAAGCGCTTGCTTCATTTACACTTCACTTCCTGTGGGAAGTCAGTCGCATGAAGGAATCGACACCCACATAATAACATAATAATAACATAATGGCCAGACTTCGCGAACGAAGATCTGTGGAAGGTCTTTGTACGCCTTCCAGCCTGCGCATTGGATTTATTTTAGGTGGGACACAGTGCGCGCAGAACTGAGCCCACCCTTTAATCCTAAGGTTCATCTGCCGGGGCCAAGCGAGCTTGGACAGTGGCAGCGAGGTCCTCAGGACGTAGGTGGATTGCCTTACAGGGCTAACGGGCTCCACCTGCCCGGGGAGTTTCCCCGACCGGGAATCGAACCCGGGCCTCGGCAGTTACAGTGCCGTATCCTTAACCACTAGACCACCAGGGGCTCCCAGTACTCTTGTATGAAAATGCAGCTGGAAGGTTTCATTAAAGGGAAACTGAACTGTACAAACTCTGGGGTAGGGTAGAAAAAACCCCAACACAAGATGGCTCCTGCCTTATATAATGTGGGGTATAGAAGATCCCAGAATATAGGAGGCTCTGAGGCAGAGCATTCAAATAAAGTAATATGTAAGGAAGCATAACCATACATGGCAATACATCAAAATTCAACCAATAGGAATACAGCAAACATATATAAAGATTAAATCATATCTATATATATATATCACAATATTACATATATTAAGTAGAACATAAGATTATAAACTGTAATCTCAAAGCAAACTGCCACATATCCCTCTTTTTTGTTTTTTAGAAAAGCAAATTTTAAAATTATTTGTAAGAAATTATAAGATAAATAACAATGGGAAGTCTTCTTATTATAACTGGGGTAAGAGATTCACACAGGAAGAAATGTGGTGCTGGTCTCCAGGAGGTTTGGCCTTAGCTTTTAGAAAAGGACTCAGCATCTTAATTTTGTCACAGTAAGGGCCAGTTACAATTTACTGAACTTGTAGAATGAAATATAAGGTATTAACAGAAGAGGTAATGTCTATGTCCTATGTCCCTCTGAAATAATAAAACTGGAAATCTCTAAATTAAAGATTACCTGAGCCTTTTGCCAACTGGGTAGCTCATCCCAGGTTCCCCCTTTTTCCCCAGTTGTTACCGCCCTGTTATGCATGGGTCTCTGTACCAACTGAGACTGTGATAATTAAGGAGGTTCCAAAATATTGCTGTGCAGGCAGAACATTTTAAAATGTCCTTAAGTATCAAAAGTGACATGGCACTTGGGCCAGGCTACTCACTGGAGTTACAGCTAGAGAGCTGTGGTTTCAACCCAGATCTCCCTGCTGTAGAACTCTGTGGTGCTTAAGAAAGTCTTTCACCTCCACTAGAGTCTCTTAAGACCACAAGCATTGGGGTATTGGTCGTTAGTCAACCAGCCTGTTGCCTTCTTACTCCGCCATTCAACTGGGGTGATGCACTCTCAATGGCTCTGTGCGACCCATGCTACAGAGCACCAAGTTCGATAGATGGTGCTTATCTATTTACTTTCCTTCTATAGACACTGCAGAACAGACTTGGGGGTTCAGCCCACACCATTCTCATTTAAGTCTCATAGGCCAAGTGTGGTAGCACACAACCCCTCTTTTGACTACGCATTGGGGTGGAGGCAGAGCACCATGTGGCATTTCGAGATTTCCAACTGAAAAATGCTAAGATTATGATAGATAAACACTTTAAAGATTTATATGAAACAGACAGCATAACTTTTCCTAATTATAAATTGATGTAACAAGAGAAAGAATATTATTTTATAACTTGCTTTCATATTACAACACTGTGTTAGAAGAGTGAAAGGATTACAATTTTATGGGGTAGGATTATAGAGACAACACAAAT
>VYXB01000006.1:1552-18275 GCA_013397135.1 Pachyramphus minor | reverse complement strand
CCCCAAAGTTTCCTGACTCTCCCCAAAGCTTCCTGACTCTCCCCAAAGCTTCCTGACTCTCCCCAAAGCTTCCTGACTCTCCCCAAACTTTCCTGACTCTCCCCAAACTTTCCTGACTCTCCCCAAACTTTCCTGACTCTCCCCAAACTTTCCTGACTCTCCCCAAAGTTTCCTGACTCCCCCAAAGTTCCTGAACGCAGCAGGTGGGACCTCAGGAATTTCTGAGCAGACTTTACCAGGGGTGTTTAGGTGGAGTTTGGTATCAACACCGAGGTATTTACAGCACAAATCCAACAAGGCCACTCAGACAAGCCCCTTTATCACAGATAAAAAGGGAAAAAGCAGAATGTTTTGCACTTACTGTCCACCAGCTCCCGCGTCTGACCCTGCACGTGAAGGTACAGAGGACGATCCCTGAGGGAGGGAATGACAAATATTCCATTAAACCCACGAAATAAGGGACTCAATTTAACTTGGCTGTCACAAGGATCTCTCCAGGTAAGGGAATGAGAGTCCCTGGAGGATCACAGTGCTCAGGAAGCACTGGGAAAAATATATTTAGGTGATGTTGGATTGAAGTTACACCACTGGAAACTTTGTCTGTGCACAAAAGGTGAATGGACTAAAAGCAGGGAGAAATTGGGATTTGGGAACCTGCAACTGGGGAGAAGTTCAGCACAGTCTGAGCTGCCTGTGGTGGTGGGATTGGTTGGAATTTCAAGGAATAATTGGGCAGGAAGGGAGGAAATGGTGTGGTCAGGACCATCCAAATGGCAAATTGGGAATTGTGGCAAAAAAAGAATTGTGGTAAATTATGAGAGGTGGCAAAATATGAATAATGGGGAATTATGAATTATGGTAAAATGTGAATAATGGCAAAAGATGGATTGTGGATAATATGAATTGTGCAAAATTATTAATTATGGCAAAATATGAATAGGGGCAAAATATGAATTATGGCAAGTTATGAAAAATGGCCAGTTATTAATAGTGGTAAATTATGAATTGTGGCAAAACATGAATTATGGAAAATTATTGATGATGGCAAATTATGAAAAATGGCAAATTATGAATTAAGGCAAGTTTTGAAAATTATAAATTATTGCAAACTATTATTTACAGCAAAATATGAATATGAAAAATATGAATTATGACAAATTATGAAATGATGCAAACTATAAATTGTGGTAAAATACAAATTATAGCAAATCATGGATGATGGCAAGTTATGAATAATGATAATTATGAAGAGTGGCAAATTATTAACAGTGGCAAATTATGAACTGTGGAAAATATGACTTGTGTCAAAATATTAATAATGGAGAAATATGAATGATGGTAAATCATGAATTGTGACATAATATGAAAACTGGCAAAATGTGAATGATGGCAAATTATGAATTGTGGCAAACTATGAGCAAAACTGCTCTTGGAGGACAAACCAAACAGGAACTTCAGCAATTCCCCTCCCAAGGGGAGAAGGGAGCAGAAAAAAGAGCTACAAACCCAGGTCCCACTTTTGCTTTCTCCTCTGCAGTCATGAACCTCCCTCGGGTCGACACAGCAGCTCCACTCAGGCGACTGATCTGCAACAGATGCAAACCCGGGGGCTCATGTACCAATAATTAACAAATCACTCACAAAACACCAAAGTTCAGACCTTGCTGGGGTTTAAAAAACAATAAAATGGTAGCAGAGCAGCTCTGGCCTCACCAAACCACCCTTTAGTGAACAAACTGCTAAAGTGCCTTTAAAAACACAACCAAACAACTGAACGTCACTCGCTGCAGGTTCCTTCGACCTCACGAGTCCAACTCAACCCCTGAGTTGATTTAAAGGGTTCAAAATTGAAAATGTTACGTAGGTTCAGCTCCAGAAGTGCTGCCAGGGTGCTCCTACCTCGTCCTGGGTCTGTCCCCTGGTCAGCAGGTTCCTGCAGGTGAGGGGCACGTCGTTGATCTCCACCTCGGCCACCACGAGGTCATCTTTGCTTTTGCTGGTGGTTGGACCTTTTCCCAGAGCCTGCAGCTTCAACAAAGAACATTCCCAGTGGTTGGAAAGCAGTGGTGCAAGGGACAAACCAGCTCTGGAGGGTGAAGGTCCCCCTCGCTCACCCTTTCCAGCGGTTGAACCCGAAATCTTCGCAAATATTAACGGAATGAACCCTGGGTCTGCTCAATCTGCCCCCTCACAGCCCTGAGCCCAAACAAATATGTTTTATCTTTGCCACATTTTAACCTGATGATTGATGTTTCTGCTCTGGGAGGGCAGGAGGAGATGTAGAACTGGGCTGTGAAGCTGCTGGAGCAGCAGCTGTGGCATCTCCTGGCAGCTCTGGCAGAAATCTGAGGCTGAAGGAACATGAAGTTCATGTTTGTAGCTCCTTCTTATCTCCATTGCCTTTAAACACAGGGAGAATTTAGAATTTCTGCTCAGGATTTGGACTCATCAACACTCCCCTGCTTTTTAGAAACGTGATGTTTTGTGTCACTACTGATGTTCTAAGAAACAAAGAGCCACAGAATCACGGATTTAGCAGGAGTTGGGAGTTACCACAAACACCTGGGAGCTTTTTTTTTCAATGTGTGGGGTGAGAACAGCCTTCTAAAGGCTCTGAAGTAGATTTTGGGGGGTTATAAACACCAACTAAGACTCTATTTAAAAAATAAAAACCCAGAGAACCTTCCAGTAACACCCAACCACTCATCAAATATCACAGGAAGACACAGCACTTAAAAAGGAGCCACAGGGCAGGTGTGGAGGGACTCCAGTGCATTGCACAGACATTCAATCACTCCACTCCTTCCACTTTTTTATATAAAAAAAAAGGACATTCCTTAACCTGCAGCTCCTTAATTTCTACCCCCTCCCAACCTAAAGTGTCAGCAGAGTTTAGTTACTGTGGGAAATGCCACCACTGAGCATTTCCTACCTCCAGCAACATGTGCAATAAAACCATATGCATGTTATACATGGTTTTTTACTGCATTAAATAATAAAACCACTATGCAATAAAAAACTGCACATTAATTCCTGTCACCAGAGCTCGGGACAGAAAGAGAGGTGGAAGATTTGAGGCAGCAGCAGCAGCACCTGCTGGTTTTCAGGGATCCCAAAGTGTCAGATTTTAGTTCCAGTGACCAAAGGGGGCTTTAAAAAAAACCAAAAAATGGGGGGAGAGTGACTTTTTATACAGGGCAAGGGGGGATGGTTTTAAACTGCCAGAGGGCAGGGATAGGTGGGATCCTGGGAAGGAATTCCTCCCTGTGAGGGTGGGGAGCAGCTGGGATGGAATTCCCAGAGAAGCTCTGGCTGCCCCTGGATCCCTGGAAGTGCCCAAGGACACCTGGGATAGTGGAAGGTGTCCCTGCCCACGGAACTGGATGAGCTTTAAGGCCCTTCCCAACCCAAATCAGGCTTTTCCATCAGCTCTGCCACCTGGAAAACCCTTCAGGAAAATCCCTCCTGAGAACCAGGCTGGATGATCCTCGCGGGGTCCCTTCCCAACCCAAATCAGGCTTTTCCATCAGCTCTGCCACCTGGAAAACCCTTCAGGAAAATCCCTCCTGAGAACCAGGCTGGATGATCCTCGCGGGGTCCCTTCCAGCCCAGAACATTCCGTGATCCCGTGGAAAAACTTTATCCCCCGCCAAGAGGCGGCTTCGTAAAGCCTTACACGGCCTGACCCCGCAGCTGAATTAAAAATTAAAAGTACGTTCCCTGAGCGATTCTGCCGCCCCCAACTCCCCCGTTCCCCGACAAACGACGGTCTCCGGAGCCCCCCCGTGACCGCCCCCCTCGCCCACGCACCTTGTCGGCCGCGCTGGGCGCCGGCTTCAGCTTCCCCTTGGCCATCAGCATGGCGTTGATCTTCGCCGCCACGGCCGNCACCCGCCCGCGGCCCCCGCGTCCCGCTGCGCTCCGCCGCCCGCAGACATGGCCGACATGGCGCCCTCAGCGTCACTGCCGCCACCCCGCGCAGCCACTTCCTGCGTCACCGCGGACACACCCGGCACTTCCGCCCGTTGCCATGGAGACCGGCGGACGGCTTCCGGGTGTTGCCATGGAGACCGGGGGAAGGGGAGGAGGAGCGGAGCGGGGGAGGGGGATCATGGAATTGTAGGATAATGGCGTAATGGAATAATGGAATCGTAAAATCATAGGATCAGGGAATCGTGGAAGCATGGAATCATAAGATCATGGAATGATAGGATCATGGAATCGTGGAATTAGAGCGTCATGGAATTGTGGAATCATAAAATCATGGAATCATAAAATCATGGAATCATAAAATCATGGAATCACAGAATCATGGAATGATAGTATCATAAAATCATGGACTCATGGGATCATGGAATCATAGGATCATTGAATCACAGAATCATGGAATCATAGAATCATAAAATCATGGATTCACAGAATCATGGAGTCACAGAGTCATGGAATCATCGAGTCATGGAATCACAGCATCATGGCATAACAGAATCACAGAACCATGGAATCATGGAATCACAGAATAATGGAGTCATAGAATCACAAAATCATGGAATAGTGGAATCCCAGAATCGTGGAACCATAGAATCTTGGAATCGTGGAATCACAGAGTCATGGAATCGTAGAATGATGGAATCACAGAATCATGGAATCATGGAATCACACAATCATGGAATCATGGAACATAGAATCATGGAATCACACAATCATGGAATCATGGAACATAGAATCATGGAATCACTGAGTCATGCAGTCACAGGTTCATGGGATCACAGAGTCATGGAATTACAGAATCATGGAAAGATAGAACCACAGAATCATAGAATCATGGAATCAGAATCGTGGGATCATGGAACCACAGAATCATAGAATCATGGAATCAGAATCATGGGATCATGGAACCACAGAATCATAAAATCATGGAATCACAGGATCATGGCATAACAGAATCATAGGATCATGGAATCACACAATAATGGAATCACAGGATCATGGAATCACGGAATCACAAAGCCAGGGAACACTAATTCCTGTGTTTGCTAAGATGTATAAATATAAGAAGTGTTGTTGCCTGAGGTGCTTGGTTTGTGGAATCCCACAAAAGCTACCTCAGAAATAAATAATAATTAACAAACAACCAATCAAATAATCAATAATAAATAAATAATCAAAAATAAAGAAATACTCCATGTCTCTCTCGAGTCATAATTATTGGTTTATTTTGGTAAAAAAAAAATCTGATTTTTGAGGGCAACAAGGGGTTGGAATGTTCCTTTAACACCACCTAGTCCCAGCTCCCTCTCTTTTATTCCCAGATCTCTTATCCATGGCCATTTTCCCAAAACAAAGTCTGATCCTTCCCTTTGCCTTTTGAAGTTTGGGTGCAGATGCCCAGTGTCCCCTCTTTAACTCCAACCAGTCTTGGGAATTCCTTTGTTGGGAATGACACCACTTTTCAGATCTTTAACAGCTTTAATTAACCCGTTGATTAATTATTTTAATTACTCATAGCTGCCGTGTTGGGCCTTAAATCACTTTTTTTGTTGTTTTTTCAGCAAAAAGTTGTGGTGAGCTTGGGAAAAGCACTAAAAATGGTGAGTTTTGATAAAAATTAACCTCGGTCTGCTTGGAGCAGCAACAACGAGAGAGAGGAAGGTGTGTGGTTGAACCTGGAGGTCTGGAATCCAGGATTTATGAAGGACTTCTGGAAGAAATCTGTGGATAAAGGAAAAAGACCAACAAGGACTCAACGTATGCAATGGGAAGTCCCTTCTGAGAGAAGAAGAAACGAAGAAGACTAAAGATATGAACTAATTAACAGAGAAGGCCAATTATCATCAATTAATGGCCAACAGCAGGTGGAATATTAACTAATTAAAGGAAGTATGTGATTAAGAACCAGTGAACATTCGTTTGCTAAAAATGTGTGAATAGGTAATACAATTATATATATAATATATTATATATATATATAAAAGAGATATTAAGCTGCTAGAGAGCATCCAAAGGAGGGCCACGAGGATGGTTTTTGTGGTTTTAAACCCAGATGGAGATTAAGGTCCACTCAGCTGCTCACTCAACCCCTCTCTGCTCCTCCCTTCAGTGGGATGGGGAGGAAAATCAAAGTAAACCTTGGATGTTGAGATAAAAAGAGTGTAATAATTGAAAATAGAGTAAAATACAGCAATAATGGTAAATAATAATGATAATAAAAGGGGAAAGAAACTAATTGATGCATGATGCGATTGCTCAGCACATCTCGACCAACACCAGACCCCCCTTCCCAAACCCACATCGGCCCCTCCCAGTTTATGGACTCTCCCCAGTTTATGGACTGGGAATGGTGGTCTATGGGGTGGAATATCCCTTTGGAAAGTTCGGGTCACCTGTCCCGGCTCTGCTCCCTCCCAGTTCTGGCAGAGCAGGAGACAAAAAAAAAAAAAAAAAAAGAAAAAGTCCTTGACTTGGGCTAAACACGACTTAGCAAAAACCCAAACCATCCGTGTGTTATCGCCCCTGTTCTCACCCCAAATCCAAAACACAGAGCACTGGAACAGCTACTGGGCAGGAATTACCTCGTTCCCAGCTGAAAGCAGGACAAGATCCAGCCCTGGAGGGTCTGGAGGAGCCACACGAGGAGCTGCTGAGGGCACTTGGGTTGTTCAGCCTGGAGGAGACTGCGGGGAGACCTCAGGGGGCTGGAGCCCCTCAGGAGGGGCAGCTCCGATCTCTTCTCTGTGTGAGCACGGACAGGACCAGAGGGAGCAGCTGGAGCCGCGGTTTAGGAGCTTTAGGAGCTGTGAGGAGGTTTAGGTTGGATCTCGGAAAAGGTTCTTCCCCCGGAGGGTGGTTGGCACTGACCAGGCTCCCCAGGGCAGTGGGCACGGCCCCAAGGCTGCCAGAACTCAAGGGGCGTTTGGACAACGCTCTGAGGGACGGGGCGGGATTGTTGGGGTGTCTGTGCAGCGCCAGGAGTTGGAGTTGGATGAGCCCTGTGGTTCCCTCCCCTCAGAATATTCCATGATTCCCTCACGGGCGGGAGCTGAGGGCGCCCTTCCCCCGTCGCCCCCCGGGGTTTGCGCTCGGCCCCTCCCGGAGCCCCGTGAGGGACAGGGCGGGAAAAGCCGCCCGGCTGTGCCTGAGGGACGAGGCGGGAAGAGGCTGAGGAATGTCGCTCGGCGCTGCTTGAGGGTGAGGGTGGGCGATTCTGAAGTGCCCGGGCCGGGTGTCCCCTCAGTGCTTGGGTCGGGTGTTCTCGCAGCAGCCTCTGGCCCTCAGCCCCTCACCCTCAGCACCTCCTGCCCTCAGCAGCCCTTCACCCTCAGCTCCTCACCCTCAGCCCTCAGCAGCCCTTCACCCTCAGCAGCCCCTGCCCTTAGCTTCTTACCCTCAGCAGTCCCTGCCCTCAGCAGCTCCTGCCCTTAGCTTCTTACCCTCAGCATTCCTTCACCCTCAGAACCCCTGCCCTCAGCAGCCCTTCACCCTCAGCAGCCCCTGCCCTCAGCACCTCTCCCTCACCCTCTCCTGCAGCTCCCCTCACCATCACTTTGCCCTCGCTCTCCCCTCACCCTCACTGCTCCCTGCTCTTCCCTTCCTGCTCCCTTTGCCTCCTTACACCTCGAGCAGTACAGCCCTGCTGTGCTCAGGGGGTTTGTGGGCTCCTTGCTGAGGGGCACCTCTGTTCCCTGCACTGCCCAGAGCCAACCCCTTCCTTGGGAAAGGCGTTTTCCATGGCCTGGGACATGGATGCATTTCATTTCCCAGACTTGTGCGGAGTCAGGCCCAGGGGTGCTGAGGGTTCTCTTTCTCTCACACTCATTTAAATTATGGAATAAAACAACCCAGGCCCAGGGGTGTTTGATGTGTGGGGAGCCTTTTTTTAAAGCCCTTTGACGATCTA
Organism: Pachyramphus minor; assembly: GCA_013397135.1. Lineage (NCBI taxonomy): Eukaryota > Metazoa > Chordata > Aves > Passeriformes > Tyrannidae > Pachyramphus > Pachyramphus minor. Next base: position 10,381 of record VYXB01000006.1, on the reverse strand, counting down.
GTGGGTTGGCTGCCACTTAGCACTGAGGAGCGTTGCCTTTGGAGGCTCATATTTCATATAAATACAGAGATAAATATTCTAATTACTGCATCCTGCAGCCTTGAGGGAGGCCTGTGCTGCTGCAGAAATCAAGGATCTGATGCTGGGGATTATCAGACAAACTGTCCTGCTCTGTTTGCTGAAAATTCCAGGTTTGTTTGAGCTGGTGAGTTGTGCAGGAGATCCAGGGAATGCCCTGTGGAAGCTGTGGGCTGCACTTGCTGCCCTTGTGCTCATCCAGATGTTAATGCAGGTGTTTCATTCACAGGCAGAAGAGTCTCTGCAAAATGGCAACTGCTCAGAAGCAAAGGAATTGTATGGTACGGTTTTGTTGTGGTTTTTGGCATAATCTATTCTTCAATGGGAAAAATGGGGGGAATTTTGGCTGAAACAGTGCAGCTAGGTGATATTTCTTCACTTGAAAACTCTGGGCTAATTTGCTTCTTTTAACTAAGAATAAAGATGCTTTATAGAAAAATAATCTGAGTTTTGTTGTCATGCACTTGGTAAAAACCAGCTGTGTCCTAAAAACTTACTGACACACCAAGTGTCAGGATTATGCTTTGTAAGTCACAAAAGTCATGCTTTTCAGTTAAATTAAAGTGAAGCCATTGGACAGGTTTGGGTGCTGTGGACACAGATGATTTGGTTTCTTCCTCTGATTTTCCAGAGTGCAGTCGTATTCCCTAAAAAAATAGCCACGGAGCAGCAGTCCCTGATGCTGGTGAAGAGGCTCCTGGCAGTGGCCGTGTCCTGCATCACCTACCTGAGAGGAATCTTCCCTGAGAGTGCCTATGGAACGAGATACATGGATGGTATCCGTGATAACTTGAAAATCCGTGGTTTTAAAGCTGTTTTAAAACCATTTTGAAGCCTGTAAAGGAAGCTTCACTAATGCATTAAAGTGAATTTTGTTGGTGCTGGTGCTGTAACAACTAAAACTATGCTCACACTTATCAGTAATGTTAATTTTAGCCTCTTTTTGATATGTGTTTTAAGGAGCAAACATCACTTTTTAATTGTGTTTTGCCCCAAGTAAATGTGCCTTTTATTTTTATTTTTTTTTTAGATGTCTGTGTCAAAATCCTGAGGGAAGACAAGAACTGCCCTGGCTCCAGCCAGCTGGTGAAATGGTATGTCTGGGTTTCCCTGGTTGCCTGGCTCAAAAAACCAAATGGGGCAATAACTGAACTCCTTTTGTGCTCCAGAGATGTTCAGCTGAGCTCCTGGTTTATGCTGGAATCATGGAATGCTTTGGGTTGGGAGGGACCTTAAAGCTCATCTCATTCCAACCCCCTTGGAAGGGACCCCCTCCCCCTAAACCAAGCTGCTCACCTGATGAATGAACACCTATTACAAGCTTTGCAATGTGTTTTTACTGGGAAATTAATTACCCACCGATTATATCTTTAATTATTCTCCCAAGAGACTGATTAAAGGGAAGATTTGATGCCACCAAGGCAGTCCTTGCTTGTACCACTGCTAACAAAGACACAATTAAATACCATTTATTGCCCTAACACAATAAATAAACACACAAATGTCACTTTTTGCTGCTGTTTTAGCCAGAAACAAATGGAAATCAGCAGCTCAGGGCCAGCACTGTTTGATTTTCTTGCAGGATGTTGGGGTGCTACGATGCCTTGCAGAAGAAATATGTAAGTCTTGCAGTCTCACTTAAATGGGGTGGGAATGTTGATCCAAGCCCATCCATCCCAGGACTCTGGGCAGTGCTGAATCAGCACAGGAATTTCAGGAGAAAATTCCTTGTAAACAGAGGCACTGAAGGTCAAGGATTTGTAGATGGTTTGGATCCTGTGTTGAACAGAAAAGCAAGAAGTTTTTCTTCCAACAAGCCTCTTGGTTCACAGAGAAACAAATCATCTTTGAGGAGAAATGGGCTCTGAAATATATCTAATCCTCTTTTTCTTTCTCTGTTTGTGTCTCTGACAGCTAAGGCAGATTGTCCTCGCTGTAAGTACCTCTGAAAAGCAAAGGACACGTTTTGTAAGGTCCTCATCCTGATTTTCTTCATAAGAGTTCTAATTCTGATGCCTCTCTTTCCCTTAAAAATACAGGTCTATACCCAGCCAGAAGATCCTCAGGTAAATCAGCTGGAATATTTAATGGGGTGACTGATGGGAGGATGGATACAGAGTGTACAGGCAGGAATGTTTAACAAAAAGGGACACCTTAAAATCTCCAATTTAAATATCAAAATCACCAGCTGGAATTGCCATGCCTGGAGTTGCCTTTGAGGACCAAAAATCAGAATATTTCCTGCTAAAAACTCCAGCTGACTAAATTTCAGTGTATTTATCCTGGGGATTCCTGGAGAAGAAGCAGCATTTTTTATTGGGTTTTATTTTGTGTGCATCATTCCTGCTGACTGCAGATCACCAGCCAGGGCAGAGCAGGACATTTCTGGGTGGCTGAGAGTTTCTAACTCCTGCCTTTGCCTGCAGACAGTCACAGAGTGTTACCACTTCAAGTTCAAGTACACCCACCACGGGCCACTCCTGGATTTTGGCAGGTACAGCCCCAGGGATTTCCTTGGGTGGTTTTCCAGCCCCCCCTTTCCAGGGCAAAACTTTGCCTTTGCTCTGTTTGGTGTTGCCTTTTTAAAGTCTGATTTTTTTTTTCAGCTGCCTTAGACTTATTAAAATACAAGTAATCACTTTGTCTGATTTATGCTCATAGTTTTAATACCCACTTAGTGCCAACCTGGGGGCTCTGACAGGTTCTTGGAGATATTCCACGTGTGGAGGGTGAAACTTAATACCAGATTTACTTTTCTCTCCTTCTTTCCCTCCTTTCCCTCCTTCTTTCATTCCTTTGTCCTTCTTCTTTCCCCCTTCTTTCCTTCTTCTTTACTCCTTTTCTCCTTCTTCTTTTCCTTCTTTTCTCCTTCTTTCCCTCTTTCTTTTCCTCCTTCCTTCTTTCTTTCTCTCCTTTTTTGCTCCCCATTTCATTCTCCTTTCCTCCTCCTTTTCCTTCTTTTTTCTCCTTTTCCCCTTCTTTTCCTTCTTTTTTTCTCCTTCTTTTCCCCTTGCTTTCTTCTTTTCCTTATTTTCTTCTTCTTTTCCCCTTCTTTTCCCTTTTTCTTCTTCTTTTTCCCTTCTTTTCTTCTTCTTTTCCCTTTCTTTTCTTCTTCTTTTCCCCTTCTTTTCTTCTTCTTTTCCCCTTCTTTTCTTCTTCTTTTCCCCTTCTTTTCTTCTTCTTTTCCCCTTCTTTTCTTCTTCTTTTCCCTTTCTTCTTCTTTTCCCCTTCTTTTCCCTTTCTTTTCTTCTTCTTTTCCCTTTCTTTTCTTCTTCTTTTCCCCTTCTTTTCTTCTTTTTTCCCCTTCTTTTCTTCTTTTCCCCCCCTTCTTTGCTATTCTTCTTTTCCCCTTCTTTTTCTTCTTTTCTCTTTATTTTCTTTTTCTTTTCCTTCTTTCCTCCTTCTTTTCCTTCTTATTTTCTCCCTTCCCTCCCCTTCCCTTCCCGTGCCCTTCCCGCAGGGAGCACTGTGACTCTCCCATCCCGTGTGCAGACACGAGGAAGGCGAGCGTGCTGCTCATCCGCAAGATCTTCGTGCTGATGCAGAACCTGAGCCCGCTGCCCAGCGACGTTTGCCTCACCATGAAGCTGCTCTACTACGACGAGGGTACCTTGCCCGTGCCCCCGAGCGCCCACAGAAACTGTGCCCCCCGTGACCTCCGTGTGCCCCGGCACCTGGTCCCTGCCGCCATTTCACGGGTCCCTCCCGCCCGCTCCGAGGGGCGGGGGGAGATCCCGCTGCGGGAACACGATCCTGGCACCGCCCTCCCGGGAGCAGGGATTGTGGAGCGCCTCGGGGAGCTGCCCACAGTGCCCTGGGCACTACTGCCAGCCCAGGGGAGCTGCCCACACTGCCCTGGGCACTACTGCCAGCCCAGGGGAGCTGCCCACACTGCCCTGGGCACTACTGCCAGCCCAGGGGAGCTGCCCACACTGCACTGGGCTGTGGCACTAATGCAACCCAGGGGAGCTGCCCACACTGCCCTGGGCACTACTGCCAGCCCAGGGGAGCTGCCCACACTGGGCTGTGGCACTACTGCCAGCCCAGGGGAGCTGCCCACACTGCACTGGGCTGTGGCACTAATGCCAGCCCAGGGGAGCTGCCCACACTGCACTGGGCACTAATGCCAGCCCAGGGGAGCTGCCCACACTGCACTGGGCACTAATGCCAGCCCAGGTCTAGCCTGGTGACTCTGCAAACCTCTGGCCCTGCTTTCAAAGTGGGTTATTTCCTTATCACGACAAATCAGGATTTTATATTTAATTTTATACCCCCAGCCTGTCTCAAACTGCTTCACCTGCTCAAAGAGCTTCACTTACTCCAAGCTGAACATCAATTATCCCCCTCCCCCCAAGTTTTTATTAACATTTAAAGGAGTAAAGAGTTTAAATGTTACTTTTCCCCCTTTCCTGGCTCCCCCTCTGCAGTGACACCCCCCGATTACCAACCCCCGGGCTTCAGGGAGGCCAAGTGTGAGGGGCTGATGTTCAACGAGGAGCCCACACACCTCAACGTGGGGGAAGTGCCCACCCCCTTCCACCTGCTGAAACTCAAGATCACCACGGAGAAACAGCGCATGGAAAGCGTGGATAAAAACCTCCTGAGGCAGGGGAGGAGGGAGGAGCCCCTCCAGCTGGGCAGAGATGAGCCAGGAGAAGAGATGCAGGGTGTGAATGTAAGAGCACAGAGGTTTTGAGGAGCTTGTTGAAGGTTTTTTGGGGAGCTTGTTGAAGGTTTTGGTGCTGTATCACCTAGAAAAAAAACGTTATTGTTTCACCAGGGTATTAATGAAACCTCTCTGTTTCCAGATGTGTTTAAGCAGAACAATATTTATAAATAATTCAGGACAGTTTTGCCTTGATTTTCCTGCTCCACTTTGCAGCTGTCACTGCACTTTGTTCCACCCCAAATCCACCCATTAAGTCTGAGGAGAAACCTCCTTCCTTCTGTGCCTGCACTAAGTGACTGCCCTGTTTTTCCACCCAGGAGGATCCTGCCCTGGATAACAAAGAGGATGATGAGAACCACGAGAATGTTTCAGAAGCTCCAGGTAACATTCAGTGTGTTTTTCCAGTCTTGGATTTGCCTCTTTCCTGGAACAAACCCCTCAGTTTTCTCTGTTCAAATCTACATTATTTTCTATAGTTGATCTATGGTAGATCTATAGTTGATCTGTTCCTCCTGGAAAGATGTGTAGGAACACCCACACAACCCTGGAACTCCTTTCAGAAAGGATTCCAAATGTTGGGTTTGGGTTTTTTCTTTTTGGTGTTCCAAAATAACCATGGAAGTGTGTAGGAAAACAGCACATGTAGGTCAGGATTTTTATCTTGCTGCAGAACTGGAATAACCACATGAAGCTGCTTTTAAAAAGTCATAAAAGTTCCCAAACCACCCCAAAATCCAGCTTGTCTGAGGGGGGTGGTAAATGTTTGATTTATGGGAACTGTGAGGCACAGGGAAAGCCTGAAATCCTTGTGTTGTTTCCACAGCCATCCTTAACCATTCCATGCTTTTATCTGTGCCCTTGGGGGGGACAAACAAAAAAAGCAGCAGGAATTAGAGACAGCAACAAAAATGTCTGGAACTGGCTGTTCCTCCCTCGGGGCCTGTTCCTATTCCAGCTGCTGGCACTGGCAGGGAATCTGCAGCTGGAATGGTGGGGCACAAACAGGAGCTTTTCTCTGTCCTGAAACTCCAGACTTGGAACCAAATCCCCCTGTGAATGAGCCTTTAGCAGGGCAGTGTGGGAAGGAGCTGGGAATCAATCCCATTTTTCCAGGGATCCTGTGTGTAAACTTGGCACCAGCCCCTCTTGGTGCCTGTGGCTGGAAGCTGAGACAGGAAATGGGTTGCATTTAAGATTAAATTTAATGCCTGGTGGAGTTCAGGACGGGAAATTAGTTACATTTAAGATTAAATTTAATGCCTGGTGGAGTTTGGGACTTGCTGGAGCTTCCCTGGAGCCCTCTGGAAGCACCTGCTCCCAGAATTTTCCGTGTCCCCTGGGGCAGAGCTGAACAAACACCTTGATTTAACTCCTCAGCTCTTTCCTTCTTTCAGAAACAAACTCCACCTGTGGAGAGGAAGCTGGAGGGATGCAGACTCCAAATGTTTCTAACCCTCAGGTAGGAAAACTCTTTCTTGCCTTCAACCTTTAGGGAGCTTTTGTGGAGCTTCTTTTCTTCCTCCAACAGTGATTAATCTGCTACAGCCTCAGTCACCACTTCCAGCAACAAAATCCCTTCTTGCATCCTGTGGGCTCTAAATGTGTGGTGTTTTTTTGCTGCTGTCACAGCAAAAACTTTATTTTCAGATTTTCAGATTTCAGGAAACTCCTGAAGTGTTCCCTGGGGTGTTGTTAACATTTAGCAGCTTGATTTGACCCAGACAACTTTATTTTCTGGTTTCAGGTGGATCACTTGGCCCGAAAAACGTCTGAGCTGGTTGTGTCAGAGAGCAGGACCAGGAGTGGGAAGATATTTCAAAGCTGCCTTGTCAGTACCACATTTTTTTTCTTTAGTTCTTCTTATTTTCTGGTTTTTTTTCCTGTTCCAAGCAGTGGAACAAACCCCTGAGCTTGAATCTTGAAATTCTCATCCCTAAATTCCTGCTGAATTTGGGAGGAGGAATTCTGTCCCAAAGAGTTCAACGCTGGTGTGGGTGACACAGGTTGAGGGAGATCCTTATTTCTGGTGTCTGTGCTCCTGGGAATGCTTGCAGCCAAATTCCCTGCTGGTTTAATCCATCCTGGATAGGAGCCTGTGCCAGCAGAGATCCCCAGCATGTGATCCTACTGATTTTACTTGGGAAAAATCCCTGGAAGTGTCCCAGGCTGGGTTGGAGCAAGCTGGGATAGGGAAAGGTGTCCCTGTCCCTGGCAGGGGGTGGGACTGGATGAGCTTTGGGTCCCTCCCAAACCATTCCATGATTCCAAATGTCACAGTCAGGGTGTTTCCTTACTCACTGGTGGGACAAAAAACATGGGATGGGAACAGACCTTGGAATCAGGGAATGGTTTGGGTTCAAGGGACCTTAGAGCTCGTCCATTCCCACCCTGTGCCAGGGGCAGGGACACCTTCCACTATCCCAGGTTGCTCCAGCCTGGCCTGGGACACTCCCAGGGATGGGGAATCCATGGAATAACCTGTGCCAGGGCCTCCCCACCCTCACAGGGAAGGATTTCTCCCATATATCCAACCGAAATTCCCCCTCTTTCAGTCTGAACCCATTCTCCTTTGTCCTACACTGCAGTTCCTGATGGACACAGCTCCTGGTGGAACTGGGACAGCAGGGACACATCCCAGCCCTCCTTCAATCCCTCACTTCTGCCAGAAAACCTCACCCAGCTGTTCCTGCAGGCCCAGCACCCCTGGATCATGGCTCTGTCCTGCTCAGGGGGGGCTGTTCCCTGTCCAGCAGCAGGAATTCCCTGTAATTCCCGCTCGGTTCTCCCTCCCAGGTGCACCAGGCCGAGCTCTCCTCCAGCCAGGACGTGCTGCCCAAGAGGAGGAAGCTCAGCGAGCCCAAGGAGCAGTTTTAGCTGCCAAACCCCTCTGGAATTCTCCTCCACTTCCATGTGCTTGTTCCATTGGTTCTCAAGGATCTGTTCTGCTCCCTCAGCAGTTCCCAGAGTGTTTTTAGGGAAGGAAACACCAGGAAGCCCAACTGGGGAATTCAGGGCCCATCAGGTGGGACCGGAAAACCCTGAGAAGGGATTTTGGGTTTGGCTCCAAGTGTGTCCAGATCCTGATGGTGATGGATCAAAGCTCATTCCCAACAGAGCCTTTGGAACTTACCCTGTCCCAAAAACCTGCCTGGTCCTGGAGGTGATTCCCGGAGTTTTCTGGCTGTTCCAGTGTTTGCTTTTCCTGCCGGGACACTTGGAGGCTTTGATGAGTTGTTTGTGTTTCTTCCAGACCGAAGGCACCACACTCCTGTGGAAAACCAGCCTTTTCCATGAGTTTAATTCCAGATTCCAGGCCAAAATCCAGGGATTTCTGCTGCCTTTAACTCCAGATTCCCTGCCAGAAAATCCAGGGATTTCTGCTGCCTTTAACTCCAGATTCCCTGCCAGAAAATCCAGGGATTTCTGCTGCCTTTAACTCCAGATTCCCTCCCAGAAAATCCAGGGATTTCTGCTGCCCTGTATCCATGTGCAATTCCAAAGTGCTGTGGCAGCGTCTCTTCCAGTGTGTGAGTGTTGGGAGAACCTGGAAGTTCTTAAGTGGTTAATTAATTACTGGAAGGGCTCAAACGGTTAATTGCAGGAGTTGGAGGCGGTGCCAGTTCCCTTTCCAGCAAAAAGGCGTTAATTTCCCGGGAATGGGGGGGAAGCCGTTCCCCCGGTGCAGGGGGGAGAGCTGGAGGTTTCCCGTGGTTGGAGTTTTAAATCGGGAATGTCCGTTTGTCGTTCCGTTATTAAACAGCGCTCAGCCTTGGCTGCGGTGCCGGTAGCGCCGGGATGCGGCGGGAATGGGAATGGGACACGGGATGGGACGGGAATGGGACAGGGGATGGGACGGGAATGGGACACGGGATGTGGGGGGGAATGGGACACGGGATGGGACGGGAATGGGACACGGGACGGGATCGGACACGATGGGGCAGGGGGGGATGGGACGGGAATGGGATGGAGCAGGACCGCACGGGACAGGGATGGGCAGGGATGGGACAGGACCCGGCGGGACACGGGACAGGGATGGGACAGGGCTCGGGACAGGACACGGACAGGGACGGGACAGGGACAGG
>VYXB01000005.1:402736-445904 GCA_013397135.1 Pachyramphus minor | reverse complement strand
GTCTGTTCTAGGTATTTGGAGATAACTTTCTATGGGTTTTGGTTTGAATGGACCAGTCTCCCTCATGATCTGGCTGGAAATCTTGAGGAAGATCAGGTGATTCTCAGGCTTTGTACGGCTTTTTGCTCTTGCTTCACTGGTGGCACAATTTCTTTCAGGCTTTTTCCTCAGCAAGTGGCCTGTTAGGGATATTCCAGCAGCCTTTAGTGAGGGCTTAGTCCCACCAGAGCAAAGCAGAGGTCTGTACTGCAGTAAGTGAAATCTGCTCTGGTGGGGGATTGAGCAATAGGACTCAAGAGGACCTGTGTCTGAGAAGTGCCTGCAGGGCTGTGGCTGACCAAAAGGCAAACATCTCAGTAGCTGTCTTGCCTATGGATAACTGTCATTTAGTGTTTTACTACTTAAACCTTGAACAGTCAGAGTTGTTGGAAGCTAAATATAAAGGACTGAAGCAGTGACTTTCAGCATGCTGAATTCAAATGTAAATGCAGCATGAAGTGAACTGTGGGCCTTAATCTTCCTTGCAAGATGTGGGGTTAAAACAAAAATTAACCCAGAAAAATACTTAGTGAAGAACTTGCTGTCATTGACCTAGTACAGTGGGAATAATCCTTGACAGCTTTTATAGCTCTCAAGATGATGTAATAAATTTCACAGTATGAATATGAAATATTTTTTAGTGTAGGAATGTGTTCCTCATGGTTTTTCCCTGGAGGTTTTATGAGTTCTGGTTCATTGTTGTGAATATATTATTATTTTTCCATCATGCTGTCAAGTAGAATGTCTGGAGATTGTTTGGTGAAGGCATGGTATGAAAACACATTGTGTCCACAGGGTTTGGGGCTAAATACTCCTGTGAGTAAGAATCTGGGACCAGACTCAGCTGCTTAGTCAGATGTGCCAGTAATGTGCATAATGTACCAGTGTCCTGACTGTTAATTGTAGCCTCATGTTTGCCCAGCATGACAAAGATGTTGCCTTAAAAAGCAGTCTGCAATTAATAATTAAAAAAGGCAAAAATTATTTGGTACACTTTTCTTTTGCAGGAAGCATGTATTTCTTTTGCTCTCTGACAAATGAAATAAGCTGTTGCAGGAGTTTTCTGTAGCGTTGGAAAGTAAATGTACCTCTAATAGTTTATGGTGGCTTGAAATCAGTGTTGGTAGAATGCCTAAGAATTCCTGCTTCCTGTTGAAAGTACATTCAGCACACTGGGATACATTTGTCTGGATGTGATCTGTAGGCCTACTTTTATTATTTACACTAAATTTGCAGTGATTCCTGTTATTTCAAACCACATACACCCACACAGCTATGGTTACTTGGAATCTGTCTTGACTGGAATATATCAGGAGTAATTGGGTTGGTATGCCATCTTTTGTTGATAATTGGAAACTCTTGGATCTGACACAAGAAGTTAACAAATTCCCTGTACTTAGCCATATGCTTTAGAAGTTCTTGCAACAGCAATTTTCAAGTCATTTGTCTGGCTGGAATTTGAGAAGAAACATATGGCTACTGCTTATGTCCTGCCTTATTATTCTTAAGAGTATTATTTCATAAACAGAAAAGAACTCATTAGCTGGTAAATTATTCATAGACCCAGCTGGATTTGTACCAGATATGCACAGGAACTCTTGAAAGGTCCTTTTTAAAAGTCCACATTTGGAATTGTCTGGACAGAGATGTATTTTTCTTTCCAGTAAGACAAATAAAACACTACGAAGCCATTCATCTCAGTTAAACCAAACTCTGTGGCAATTTCATGTTAAATACTTATCATGTGTGATTAAGAATAAAAAACACTTGCTAATGAAGAAATCATGGATTTAGTTGTAACTTGCCTTCTGATGAGCTCTATCACTTGTTGTCAAGTAATTGAAGAGCTCATATGCAGAGTGAAGATGACTATTTTTTAATTTAGTGGTTACATCTGCTTTAAGACTGTCCCAGATCGCAGAGGTCCTTCCTGTTCATGTTCAGATATTCTCTGGTGCCACCTAATGGTAAAAATTCTTCAGTTATTTCAAGTGGGAATAAACAATGGGTGTCCAGAACATTTATTACTGTACTTAAGCCCATCAGGACCAGTCCTGTGGCCTGAATATGCATACAATAAAAAAAGACTCCTGACCTAAATTGCTTCCAGTCAAAACATTTCACTGCTAAAGGAAAAAAGTGCAGTGAACCTGGTACTACTGCCTTTAACTGTTCTAACTGAACTGTTTTTTACAAGGTTTGGACACAAGCCTGAACCAAACCAACTAGAACTTAAATCAAATCTGTGTTCTGAAAGTAACCTATAATTTCCTGGAAGGCCAAATGCTGTTCACCCTTATTCTGCTGGGAATATACAAACTTGAGGTAGGGATCCTACCTTTGTGTTCTCCGCTGCCATGTTCTTGCCATAACATTGCAATTTGCTGGTCCTGCACAACTTCCAGGAAATGGGGAGATGCTTCTCTGAATTTGGGAAATCCAGTATGGATAGATGGCAATAATGCCCCTCATTTTGCACCATTTTCAGAGCCTCTGATTGTTTCAGAGCTCTGTGCACAGCTGGTGACACCATAGTGGATACACCCCACAGGGCAGGGGGTGTGCTGGGGGATGTGTGAAGGAACCCCTCCTGCAGCAGGTGAGGGTTTGGTGCAAGGGGAAAGAGTCTGCCACCCAAAACAGAGTCAGGAGAGGTCCTTTTTGCTCAAGTCTGTAGAGAAAGAAGCTGTAGTGGGACAAGAATAGATGTGATTCCATGATTCTTATAAGAAGCTGGTGGGAGGGACAGTGTGGCCAAAGGATGTTGCAAAAGAACTACTTAAATGAACTGTTTTGTAATCCTCTGGAAAAGAATGTTTGCTATGCTTTGACTGATCAATTCTGCTATCACACATTTTCTGAATACCTGGTTAAGATGGAATTAGTAGAGTTGAGGCAAATAAACAGCAATACCCTGGAGACAAGGAACAGTTTTATCAAAATAGCTGAAATATTAGGTTTGCTGCCAATTTCTGAGGCTCAAATGACTATTGAATAATGTAATTGTCAGTTATTCGAGTTAGAACTGACTGTACCCAACACAGTGTGAGCTGAATATTTCTACTCTATGTCCTGTTTAGAACTAGACTTAGTTTTTTCATGTTCTGAGTCACCTTTAAATTCCATTGTTGAATAACTATCCATACAAACAAAAGCCATTTGCATGAGTAGGAGTTGTGATATCACTTTGAGAGACATTTCATTTCAAAGTGAATTGATCTCCTTTTTAGATATAGAATAGTTGTATTTTGGAGTTAGTTGACTACTTCTGTGTAGGTAATTACATTCTATTTCTGGAGGGGAAAAAACAAAACAAACAAAACACCTTGCTGCTTTCTCCCAGGTGTTCTGACAAGCTGAGCATTAGTACATGTGAATGACAGGGATAATATAGTCACTATAAAAGTAACATTTTTTTTCCTTTTGCATAAATATGACTAGGGAGGAAAATATGGGCTGAATTGTTTGCAGATGTAACTGTTGTGGTTTCACTGAGTTACGGACAGATTTGAAAAGATTTTGTCCCAATAGGACATAATATGTACAAAGCACTGCTGATGGTCTGGCCAATTTGTGGGTTCTCAGTCTGAGCTGAGAAACTGGCACTACATGCTTTTGAAAATCTGGCTTTGAGGACTGTACCACATAATAAACTCAGAGGTTTTGGCCAACTTATGAAACTAACTGCATGAATAGAAATATTTTAACTTTTTTTTAGGTCAACCCAATAATGAAGTTGTGTGTCCTTCTTTGAGTTGTAGATAAAGAGTCCTTCTCTGTGGGTGGATGGCTGTCCTCAAAGGCACCGACCACCACCTGTAGTGCTTAATATTGGTTCCCTTTTTGGTTGGGACTCTTCTACATGAAAAAAAGGCCAAAGAGTCCTCGAAGTTAAAACTTTCCACCATGTCCAGTAAGCATCTTGATGCTTCCTGATTGTCACTGTAAGCAAACTGTTCTTTCTTTAGTGGTCCCTCATGATCTGCAGCTGATGAGCCACAGTCACGAGTACTGTCAGCTCCAAATGCTTAAAAATCATTAAACTGGCCCCAAGTCATAACATTAAGATGCTAAGTCAAGCAGCTCATGCTTATGACTGCTTTCTGTGTGTCAAGAATGGAAAAAGGAAAGAAGGAATTAACTCCCTTATTGTAGGGGTTCAGTGTGTGAAGCATTAGGAGATGAACCCTTGTCACCAGTGCAGTGAATAGTAATAGTTCTGGTTGTCCCACTCTAACCTGATCACAATATTGCAAATGCCCTAGAAACACAGTGAGAACCAGCAATGCTGGGCATGTTGTAGCTCCTGAAATTGTGGGAAACAGCTCTGACCCATTTGCTCTTTTCAGTCTTTGTGCTTGTTTTATTTCTGAAATATATCAATGTTTGTGTTTTATGGCACATATTTTAAGTTTAAGTTCATCCAGTCCCTGGTCATGATAAACTTTTTCCAAGGAAAGTTCAACTTGAAAGTATAGATTTGTTAAGGAGTCTTGTGTGTGTGTGTCTGGGTGGGTATGTGGAGAGAGCTTTAGCTCACTTCCTTAGTAGTGCCCAGAGCATTATTGCTCAGGGATAACTTGACTTCTGTAGATAACACTGTGCAACATATATTAAGTTGTTTGGGGCACAGATTTCTGAAAATGAAGATGGTTTCAAGAAGAGGCCTTATTGATTCTCACTGATACATCTTACAGGTTTACTTAGGATGATATAATGCCAGTTATTGGCAAGCAGAAATGCTGAAGTCAAAAACTTTTCCAACCACATAGCATGTTTTGAACAATTCATTTCTTGAATCTTTCTTTTCAAGTGGCGAGCTGTGCTCCTCAGCTGTTTGAGAGGTGTACCTGTGAGATGCTCCATTGGGACATGTCAGGAAATGTGTTTTTCTGCACTCCTGTAATGCAAAGATGCTCAAATAGCCAACCTTAAGCTCTCTAGTGATGTCTGTGGCCTTAGGTGAGACAGATAAGGTCACAGTAGAGATGCATTTAACAACTTTAAAGCCATCTCCTGCTTCTACAAAGTGTGGGATCCCATACTGGTACTTTTTATCTTTAAACTCAGTGACTTTCCTCAGCAATGGTGCCACCTCAGCAGGCCTGTGTGGAACCTCTTTAAGTGTTGCTAGGCTGATTTTGAACTATGTTTCCCAGAGGAAAGTAAAAGCAGGACAGCCAGACTTTGACTATTTGCCTCAAGTCCCTGCTTTGGTTTTGTGGTGTTTTTTATGTAGTGGATCTGTTATATGTGAGATCCAGGTCTAACAGCACATTACCTTGACAGTGTGCTGTGTGTGGTTATTTTCAGAGGCCTCTGAAGGAGACTCAGATTGAGTATTTCCTTAGGATCATAGGCTTGGGACAGACAACACACTGCATGCTGAGTTCTATTTGTGTGAGTCAAGCTACAGGAATACTGAGGGCTTAGTGGGCTTATGTGCTGGCAGGGACTGTCAGAGACAGAAATTAATCAGCAGTGAAGCTCAGTCAAGAACAATCTTCTTGCTGATGGAAAGAGAATGAAAAAATTATTGGTATCAGTTACCACTGTGGTGCTGGTGCCTGGAAAATGCTGCAGGGAGGGCCAGGACTGATGTATCCCACTGGCAGCCCTCCTTATCAGGGCTCCTGCAGAGCCCTTCTGAAAATGAATGTCATTCTGGAGAAATGACTGCCCAAGCCAAAAGGTTTCCTGAGTAGGTGACTTGCAAAAATGGGAGCTGTGTGCAAAATGTGGGCCCTTTCTTTCCTTGAAAGCTTCTAACAAACTCAAATTTTACCTCATTACCTTTTTGATTCTTTATGGTTTTCTTCTACTTACACCCTGGCACCTGGTGGTCTCTTCCTGCTGGGTTCTGCTTCCAGAGCAAATTAGTGTGGGAATCTGAAGAAAACCTTTTGAAACTGAGCTCCTGGGTCACCTTCTCAAAAACCCTCCTGTGTCACTGATACCAATACCTGCTAAAAAACCCAACAGTCTCTGGTGCTTACCCTCTTGGTCTCTGTCAGCCCTGGCAAGGCTGTCCTTGCCCAAATGCTTTTGTAAACCTGAGGTAGAGAAGCAGAACTTTAGAGAACCTTCCTTAGTGCAAAAGCAGCATAGGTCAGGATATGCAATTTTATAGGGATGGCCCTTAATCCCTGTAAGCAAAGCCTGCTTCTCTCACAGGGGCTACAAGTTAAAGTAACATATTCCCCAAGGAACAAGTCACTGACCAAAGTAAATATAGATGGGGTACCCAGCTGTGGTGGGGGGTAAATCTCTGAATTGGTGAGACAGGGAAGTAATATTCCAAGGAATTTCCCTCAGGATACGGTCACTATGAGGGAGGATAGGGATTTGTCATGGGGATCACAGCTTGCTGGGCAGTTTGTGCCTGAAATAACACTCCCCACTTTAACCTCATGAAATCTGTGACTGTCCTCAGCACCACAGTATTTTTCTGTTTTGTAGCTGCTTTAATCCCATCAGTAGTGGCAGCGTTGAACATCTCAGTGGGAGCACTGCAGTCCTTTCAGCAAGTGCCTACCTTTTATTGTTCCTTGGCTGACACCTGTGATGCACTTTAATTTTAAACAAAAACCCCTCAAACTTCGAAGATTTGAAAGGCTAAAAAAAAAAAAGTAAGCTCCTTGGATTTCTCTTCCATCCTTTATTATCAAAATAATATTATCAAAAAGATGCCCGACTTGTTAAATTTGCTGAAATATTTGCTCGTGGTAAACCTTACCGGGTCAGGTCTTTGCGCTTCTCATCCAGGCTGACACTGCCCTCTCGTGCCCGCAGACCTGGTGGCAGCACGGTGTTCCATGTGCTGCCCGGGATGCTCGGCCAGCTCCCGGCGGCATCCTGGGATGCTGGAGCCGCAGCGGCTCATGCCAGCGGTGGTTGTTAGCCCAGTGTCCTCCGGGCCCACCCTTGAATTCCGTCGTGTTTCTGTGCGGAAGAATGCAAGGCAGGAGCAAGACATACTTGTTGTTTGCCTCTTCGAGTAAATTTAGCTGCTCTTTACGATGCTGTTGTTTAATATTCCTTGACAGACTCACCTAGGAAATGCCTGTCCTTGTGCAAGAGAAGCACATTGCCCTGTTTGTGCTTTGTTACACTGTTGATTTCTCAATCCAGTGTGTGCAGGAGAGGTAACACTGAGCAGCTGTGCATCTTTTGTTCATCTTCATCCCTAAAGACAATCTGTTTTGTTTTGCCTGGGTGGGTTATTTTGCTGAATGACTACTCAGCTGCCAAGTCATCCATTTTTTCTCTAAATGCCAGAGAGCTTCAGTTGCTCTAAGAGTACCTGAAAGCCTTTGGCATTTTGGGGTCATTGGCTTGGGCTTGCTGTCAGTGCTAATATTATTTGACTTTCAAAATTAGATTTTAAGCCTTGTGCAAAGCCCCATGTGTCCAGGATGTTTAACTGCAGTGTCCATGGTTCCTAAGTTCTACCCACAAAACCCAACACCTAATAATAATGAAGCCCCAAATGGGGGTGATGTGTGTATATGTAAACCAACATGAGCTCTTTGTCTGAAAGCAAACCATGAGCAGGATTTCCCTCTAGCATTTGGGACCAAAATAGCAGAACTATCTTAACATGTTGCTTAAGCTAGAAGGGAGTCTTCCAAGTGGGAAAGTATTAG
The DNA here is from genome assembly GCA_013397135.1 of Pachyramphus minor. NCBI lineage: Eukaryota > Metazoa > Chordata > Aves > Passeriformes > Tyrannidae > Pachyramphus > Pachyramphus minor. The sequence continues at coordinate 438,219 of VYXB01000005.1, read as the reverse complement.
CCAGAAAAGAACATGCAAAGATACAAAGATGAAATTAGGGGGAAAAAAAACTGCTGAAAGCTGTGAAAGCATCCCTCAATGTGGGCAGATAGGGAACAATTTCCTAAACTTCCAGATTGACATTGAAGGGTATTTACATTTGTTAGGAAACTCAAAGGAATAGGGAATGAATGAATGGGCTGTTAAATACAGGAGAGAAGAGGAATGAAAACAGATGATTCTTGTCAGTTAAATATTAACTCATAAATGTCATCAGTCCTTGAGCCCAGTGTCAGAAACCTCTACAGTGGTCTTGGGCAGCAGCATCTTTCTAAGTGTGTAAATTAAGAAAGCAATTATTACTGTTAGGTTATATTTCAAGGTTTGTATCAGTAGCAGTTGTGTAAAAGTCTGGAAGGTGATGCTAGAGAGCCCCTCCCTGTACTGGTGTGTGGCCAACAGCTGTGCACAATGGCAGACTTCAGCCTGGGCTCTATTGTTTCACTGCTTCAGATACCAGAACCTCAATTCACCAGTGCCAGTTATGATTTGTGAGGCTGAACCCACAGGGGAAGTGGATGTGTAATGAAACCTGTTTTACCTGCTCTGCTTTTTGTACCCTGACCCCCGCTTCCCGTGTGGAGAGCAGTGTGAGCAATTCTGTAAAAACTGGGAAGAGGTGCATGTCCTTTGCTCTTGGCTGACAGGATGAGATACATTAGCTGGAAGCACACAAAAAAGCTGGGACCCACTGCTGAACACCAGGAGGAAATACTTTGGCCTGATAACAGTGTTAATGACTTACTTTAAATGATCCACAAGAGCAAAGCATTGCTTTTGAAATCTTCTTGATGAAGAGATCTGTCTGCACTTCTGAGGTGACTCAGATTCAGCAAGGATGTGGGGGAGCAGATGGGAAGAGCTGGTGACAGCTTAGAACAGGCTGAACTGAAGGAAGTCAGCTTCCCTAAAAATTGAGCAAGGACTGCTGAAAGCATGAAAATAAGAAAGTAGGTAAACGTGGCTTGGGAAATGTTTATGGTCAGACTGCAATAGGCAAGGACTAGTCCAATGGGAAGAGAAAAAATTTAAGATGCCAAACAGCTTTGAAAGAAAACAACTGCTGAGTGCTGAAGATGGGGAGCTGTGCACTTAAGCAACTGCCTATGTAGGGGTGGGAAGAGCACCAATGGTGTAATGCAGCACCTTTGGTTTTGTTGTGGAAAAACCCCTCAAACTTCTAGGACAGCAGTCAACAAAGTGATATCCAACTTAACCCTGCTTATGAGGCAGGCTTTGGGTGCACTGGTTTATGGGCATGAGTGAATTGATAACAGGTTTGGAGCCTGGTGCACAGAGGCAGGATCACAGTGGAAATACCAACAGAGAGGAAGATTCCCTGCTGCTCCTGGGATCTGTATTACAGGGCATGGCTGGCTGCACATATAAGTGAAGTGGGTTGTTACCTGCAGGGCAGGTTGCCTGCTCTGCTTATGTTAGAGACAATGAATCTTGACAGAACAGCATGTTCTTCCCTACAGCCAGACTCTCTCTCCTGTGCACAGGGGCCTTTGCTGATGAGGTGCCTGCCATGGGTGGGGGGCAGCTCCTCCTGAGTGAGAGACTGGCATCAGCCCTCCCAGCAGCTGCAGTGGTCACTGCTCTGCTTGGGTCACAGCCTGGGCTGCAGGAGCTGTAAGTTTTGGTCTTCAGAGCTTCCCACTGGTCTCTGCCTCAGCCAGTCCTCTGCATGTGACAATGGCCAGGGAGAGTTGGAGTGAAGAGGGGAATCTCTTGGTTCTTTGCAAAGTCCCCATGAAATACCTGCTGATCTCCAAACCTGAACTCCTTGCTTCCAGGTTCTGATGAACTGTCAGTCAACTTGGTGCTTCACCAAGCCTTTGCTTCTGTGTCACCTTTTACTGCTCAGTTCTCTGCCCTCTGCTGGGCTCTCCTGTACCTTCCTCAGACCTCTTGGCTACAGCACAAAACCAAGGTGTTGCTGAGAAGTCCAAAGCCAGTTCTGTTGTAAAAAACCTACTTCAGTAGAAGCACCAATACTGGACAATGTGCTGATGCATCTTCCTCAGCCAAGTGACATTTTTGTAGCATTTGTGGAGGGCAAAAGCAAGGGTTAATTGTCTGATTGAGGGGCAGTGGATTAAGAATACATTGTATCTGCAGTTAAGATCTTCCTGTTCCTCCTCTATTATTATTATGGTTACTACAGTCAGTTGTAGGGCATCTAAGTGAAATTCATCCAGCACATAAATACTGGTAATGGAGGAGGAAGGCAGAAAATGTTGAGATTTCCAAGTGGAGATGAGCTCTCTTGCTCTCTGAGGTCAGACTACTTTTGGCAGGAGCCAAATGAAGAGGAGGCCTGCCTTGGAATGAAGGCAGTGCAGCTGCCAGCCCCTGTAATTAGCCAAAAGGCCTGGGGAGTGTAGACAGAAGGCTGCAGAGCACGTGGCTCCTACTGTGGCACTGCTTGGTCCAGAGAGGTGCCTGCAGGAATGTAAAGCCCAGCCAAAGCCCAGATATTGCAGCTGATCCCCTGTGAAGGCCTGAGCCCCTCATCTGGGACTGAAGAGTTTGCTAATGTGTGGTGTGTGCTGTGCAGGGTGCACAGGGCTAGAGAGTCTTCGGAGCAGGGAAGACACAAACCCCTGTCTGCACACAGCACTGATTTCAGTCCTTACCAAGGGCCTCCAAATATGCTTGGAGGTAATAATTGCTCCAACTAGAACTTTGATGGCCCTGAATCACAAGAGAACTTCTGAAATATACAGTAATGGAACTAATAATTTATGTATTTTCTTAGTGTAATTGTAGGAAAAAAAAGAATTACTGCAGGCAAGGTTTCTCTGGCAACCTCTGGGAGGTCAGTGGATCTGTTGTATCTCATCACACGTAAATTCCAGAACCTATGTGCAAAGTATTTTCTGCTGATAATTGACATTGAGCACAAGGGGGGTTTATGAAGACTTAATTTTTTCAGGTTTTTTTTTACTGTCTCATGTCATCTAAGGAAAGTAATCAAGGAAACAGGGCAACTAAGAAGTGTTTGTCAGGATTTTTACTACAAATATTTTTTCCTCCATAATATTCAATAGGAAAACCACATTTAGTTTTTCTCAAAGCAATGCATTCATTGATATAGACTCATTTAAAGATGTAAAGAATGAATATATTACACTCAGGAGTCACACAGTCATACACAGGAGCTCGATATCTGAGGTTATAGATAAACCTTTTTTCTGTGGCAAGATTCCTCACTTGCTGCTTTTCTCAGTGGGCAGCAGCACAGCAGTGTGTTTGTATACTCCCCAGAAAAGCTGGATCCAGAGCTAGTTCCTGGCCTGAATTTTGTGTTTCTAAAATCAAGCACAGTTTCTCTATAGAAATGAAACCAAGCAAACATACAGGTAACAGGGGAAGATGTATTTCAACCTGCTTCACTCGAGGTATGGAGCTTTACACCAGTTGCACTGCTGCTTCTAATTTCTTGTTGTGTCCATCCATGTTGAAGCAGTGAGGAAGTTCAGTTTTTCAAGAGTAGCCTGACTTGTGGGGGGTCTCTCAGTTCCTCATTGCCTCAGTGAGTTACAGAAAGTGGAGAACTCTCTGGGACTTGAAAATAACATGTACTTCTTGTGAGGCATTTCTCATCCCTTCTGTAGTGGATTTCAGAAGCAATTTAGGTAACCAGTCTATTTCTCATAGATGCCATTAAGGTATTTTATTTCTGTGTATGTGGGTTTGTTTCACAGGTCTGGTTTTGATGACTGAGATAGGAAAATAAAAAACCTCACCCTACAGAGGAGAGGAGATGTAAAAGTAACTGTAATGATCTAAACAACTAAGGGTTTTTCTTTGTAGAATCTCATGGCTTTATATTTTTCCTGTCTGAGCATATTTTTAACTGCACATGGATTGGTGTAGATTTTGAGGAGTCTTAATTCAGTTACTTCAAAACTGTTCTTGAAAAGCTTCAGCATTTTTTTCTAGTCTTCACAACTTTGCTGTGATATCTGACAGGGATGCCAGATGGCCCAAAGAGGTAAACATCAAACAAGTAAAGTGTTCCTGCATCCAGCCCTTTGATGGTCTCTGTGGTGACGGCTCGCTGGGGATTCAGATCATAGAAATACTTGCACAGCACTTTCTCTGATTTGTGCCGAGACTCAGGTCCAGAGCACCTGTCTATGCTCTGCAGTTCCCTCCAGACCTGGTTTTCCTCAATCCTTCTCTTGTACACGCAGTACTTGCTCTCCTCTTGTGTTCCCAGCCAGGCAATGGTCACAGAGTTGCAGGTTCTCAGTTTACTAAAGGACTTGATTTTTAAGCTCTCTGGAAGAAGCGGGAATAAAGGCTTGTGGAAATGGGGGGATACCTGGACTTTCACAGAAGAGTTAGACTCCTCTGTGGACCTCAGCTGCACCAGATATGTGTCCAGCAACTTTCCCTTCAGAGAGAAATACCTCAGCCCTGAGATGTTTTCGGATGCCACTGTTTTGCCATTCTTTGTTATGTGAACCCGCACTTGGCCGCGACACAACTGGAAGGAGAATTGTACTTTCTTGTGCCTCGCCTGGTACTGCAGGCTGTAGAATTTCTGCTTTTTCCCATCCAGGACAACCTGAATCACTTTCCCATCTTTCAGCTCGGTCACCTTGGGTTCAGGTTCTTCCAGGGTCCTTGCGAAGGTCCCGGTGTAGGCGGCACTGGCATTTGTAAGGAGATTGACAACAAAAACATCAAAGTAATACTGGGTGCTGGGGCTGAGGTTGGGCACTGTGTAAGTATTCTTGGTGCCCATGCAGATCTGCCGGACTTCCCCACTGCTCACTTTGTTGATGATGCTCAGTTCACTGTTGGACAATATCATCACCTGCTGTGGCTCAAGAAGGTACGGGGAGAGGGACAAAGCCAATGTAGGCGGCAGCTTCATTCCAGAGGATCTGATGGCTGTCTCAGCAGCACATAAGCTCTTGTAATTGTGCTTTTCATTAACTAGCAGACAGTACTGGATGCTTTCTCTATGCTGCAGGACAGAGGGACTGTGTTTCCAGGTCAGAGTCACTGTTGTATGCCCAACTCCAATAACATCTATGCGTGGGTCCATTGGAAGCTCAGGATAGAGGTGCCCAGATGTTGTGTCAGTTGTTAGGTACACAGTGATGTGTGTGTCTCGCTCAGTGGACAAGAACTCTAGCATGTAAAGGGCAGAATGGGAAGACATACCCATGTAAGTCTCTACAGAATTTCCCTTGTAGTTAAAAATGGTGGACACCGTGCTTGGGGCCTTCCGAGATCTTGAGACCTCCTGTGTATCATGGTCACCTGCAGGCAAAAAAGCAGACTTGTAATTTCTGTCTTAACCTATGTGAAATAAAGCACATTGTATGAGTTTTACTGTTCATACGTTAGGGAACATCATATTTGCTTCCTGAAAACAATAATTATAACTAAATATATGTTTCAGTAAAAATACATTGCTACTGGCAATTTATTAAAATAAAATTGGAGAAGCTTTTTTTTTCGCTGTGCAGCTATAGAATTACGTTTTCAAAACCACTGTTATTATGAAACCGCAGCTTGCAAAAGCTTGACTTGTATCATGCCTGATATCCCTACAATTTTCCTCTTCTATTAGCTGTCTCTTAGGGTACTTTGAGGAGACTCACTGTTTCTAGAACAGAAGTTTTCTTTGGATTAGTTTTGTGCCATTGTCTCCTATGAAGAAGGAAAACATAGGAGCATAATTTGAACTCAGGTGTAGTTGAGATGGTTAAGACCTCTTAATGGCAGCTTTCAGATTTTTAGTTTGAGACATTAATTCAGAAAAATCATGCAAGAGAAAGGAATTGCCTTTTGGGCTACTGGCAGTATAATGTCCATGGTAATCCTAGAGGAAGAAATGGATAAATCTTCTCTGCTATGATGTGGGGAGCAAATGACTGTCTCAAGTGACCTAAGCCACAGAAAAAGAGCTGAGGCAGCAGGGGGAAATTTGGCCCAGTATGAAGAGCTTAAGGAGTTGATCTGTGTACAGCCTCAATGCCCCACAGTTGTTCCCAAATACTGACCTTAGATGCAGACTTTCTTTCACATGTAATCCTTAACTTACTTGAGGGCAAAATGTGATGGGTTCCCAAGTTTCATCCATGGAAACAGGGTGAGTCCATGGCCATTTACAGGAGAGGGAAGTGTGAGATGTTTAGGCTAGTGGGGAATTTCCTGTGACACAATTCTCTGTGAGTAACATATACTTTCCTTGCCTCTACTTTGATGGGCTGAAGGTCTTACCTTGTGTTTCTTTTCCTAGGAAACTTGCTGAAGCCTTGTGCACAAGTATGCTCCATTCAATGGGAACATCACAGGGGGTCACTGTTATTGTGAAAGGTGAAAGGACTCTACTTTCTTCCAAAACAAAGTAGTACCTGTACATGTGGATTAGAAAGAGAGGGAAAGGATCAGGGAGTTAAAGTTCGCATGTGTCTCCTTGTAATCAGCTGTTCTGATGTGGTATTGAAATGACTGTTGCTCTCTGAGGTGCATCCACACAAAGGGGTGTGAATGTCTGAAATCTTTAGCTGTGGGAGGAATACATGCTGTGGGTTCTCTTTTTACTAGTGCATAAATATTTGCTGAAAGATTTGGACATGTACCTTAGGCAATATTTTTCCTTCGAATTTTAGCGCACTTCAGGTGAATATCATATCATATTTCAGTCCCTGACTGATTATTTTGGATGATGGATGTGATTTAGCTTGAACTGCTTTTGAGATAATCACCTGTTGTCTAACTGGGCAATTTGGGACACTTATCCCCCAGGGTTTTCTGATTGGAGTTCAATCAAGAGTCTTAGACCCTATCCTCCCTCACATGTGCTTGCATATCCAGGTCCTCCTGGGTGTCACATGAAGCAGATGTAACAGATGGTTTTAGCCAGTCCTGAATAGTTTTAGATGTAAATGACAGTTTCATCCAGACCAATTCTACCTTAATTGCCTTTGTGTCAAAAGCTGCTATGCATGAGCAGTGCAAAGTGACATCAGTGTCTTTGGCTAACTTGGATTCCTGCATAAAAAAAGCTCAAGCTCCTGTCTCACTCTGTTTATTTCTGTTGTTTTTATACAGACTGACTGTAGCCACAGAACTGTTTGAACTTGGGTCACTCACTCTGCACTTAAATGAAGGCAATTCAAGGGATTTTTTTGTTGATTAGTAAGACAAGCCTATTCATTATGGATACACCATGTAAGCTAAGAGGTCTGGCTTACTTTCAGGATATGATTACTGAGCCACATTCTTGAGTCTTTTACTCTAAGTCAAAACTTACTATCCCTTGGCTTTCTGTTTGGATGACTGAGGTTCATAAGAACCTCCTGCGATCATGCTAAACTGAAGGGGTGTTGCCACCTAATTGCAGCTGTCCTGTTATGCCACAAGAGCCTAGAAAAATTCTCTTGTCTCTGAGATTTCAATGCCCCTTTTCCTTTAACAAGGAGAGCTCCTAGTTTTGCTTTTGTGAGCATCATCACGTTATATAACATTGCCATGTTCCAGTTTCTGTCTGTGCAATTTATGTGAAGACTGAGCCATCTGGGCTCACCCTCTGCTCCATAACCACTCGGGTCTATGTCAAAATCTGTATGTGTTGGTCACTGTCCCAAGTGGAGTCGGATTAAATCCCTTGAAGTGTTCTCTTCCCAAACAAGCAGATTGATCTTTTCTACCCAAGGCAATACAGCACCAGTTGTACTACCCAGATCACCCACATAGCCAGGTATGGCAGAAAACTTGGAAGATATTTTGGGGAAGCAAAGAATCTGCGGAATTTCCGCATGCAAAGTACTTTTGGTCTTAGCAAGTTGTAGTGCCATTCAACAAAAGCACTTCCAAGCATGCAGGACACTGGCAGAAGTTTCTCTGAGATGATGTCTGTGCAGATGTTCTATTGATTTGGGGGATAGTTAATTTGCTAGGTAAGATTTGTTTGTGTTTTGCCAGAGACAGCTGATATCTCTGCAGTCCTGAAGCCAGGCAGTTTGTGAACCAACTGTTTGCTGCTGGAGCAACAGCAACCCTTGTGTGTCAGCTGTGCTGCTGCTCTGACACACCACAGAAAGCTGCCTGAAATATGTATGTGAACCTAACCCTCATCTCAGAGGCTCATGCCAGATTCTGGGCAATGGAATGACTTGAGCAATGGGCCTCTTTCTGTAAATTCAGTGTGCACTGGTAGAGCTCTGCAGGTGCACAGAGATTCTTGGCTTGTGCTGGTAGTTGCAATTACCAGTGCCATAAGGAAGTATCTGAGAACAGGAGTGGCTGATTTGCTCTTACCTTTTGGGTATATCCTTCATCAGGTGAACTGTAGTTTCCTTACCATCAGCAAGTATCAGGGAGTGGTAGAAATTGAAGAGATCAGTCCTGAAGCTCTGTTGGGAACTGGTGGTAGGTGGTTTAATGGAGTGGCACAAGCAAGCTGCCATGAGAACATGGAGAGGCAGATAAAACCTGAGCCAGGACATCTTCAGTACTGCAAAGTGAGGTGACAATAGTGAATAGTAACTGCTGTCATGGGGAAGAAAATAATCAGTGACACTGTGTCTTTATCATAATCACAGCAAGTCAGGCATTCATAGAGTGCCAGTCTCCGTTTTGCTAAATTGCTTAAAGTTCATAGTGAAATATTTCTCAGAGGATTTCTCTGTGAAGATTTAATGGCAGAAATTGCTGTGAAGTATAGCAAGTATTTCTTGGTAGAAAATATGGTCAATGTAGCACAGGTGCAGTATCACAAGACAGTTATTAAAAAATCTTACTGCTGACTGAGTGGAGTATTACTTCAGAAATATTTTTTTCTAGTTTATGGTGTTCATTTCCTAAATTTCAAGGCTGAGCTGTTTGTAATGGAGCTGTCACTTTCAAACTCACAGGAGGTCTCTATATCCCAAACACTGCTTCTGCTGGTCAGTCAGAGATCATTGAACTTTTATTTCTCTTTGTGTAGAGAAAAGGATCAGCATGACTTATTAAGAGTTGTGTAAGATACTTTTAGATGCAAGGTGGAGAATCCTGGATAAGAATCCCTAAACTGATACTTAGGAGATACTAAGCACTTTGCATATCTCATTTGGAGGAAGGCTTTATTACTGTAGGGCAGTAATCTTGTTCTTAGGTTCTTGTATTGCCCATCATTTTAATACCTGCATCACTTCCAGCCTGTCTCAGCATTTGCTGCTCACAGAAACAACTACTTTGTACTCACTCTGATAAGAGATTTTTAAAAAATAAGATGTGTCCCTGTTCCCAAGAGGCTTTCTTATCAGCTTGGCATCTATGAGAGAAAAGTACACAACCAGTCTCCAAAATCATTAGCAAATGGTGACATTATTTCTGACTTATTTAAAAAGTTGTGCACATTTCCCAGAGCCACACAGACAGGACACTCCATTTCAGGCAAGGAATTTGACAGTACACTACTATGTGAGGTTATTGATCATGCTTAGAACTCTTTTGTCTTCCACATTCAGTTTCAGAAAAAGGCAAGTATGAAAGTGGAAAGGGCATAGCCCTTTAACACAGGTGCCAGCTGTAGCTCAGGGATTTGGAAAGCAGAGGGAGCTCTGTGAGCAAGATCCCTTTTTTGGGAGAGAAGTAGCTTAATGCATCTTGCAAGCAGCAAAGAGTAAATATCCTGGTTAAATATGATTACTGGCTAATGATAGAAAAGAACATAAAAGACAAAGGCTCAATTCTGGGTAATTTTTTCTTGTTTCTGAGATCAGCCCTTTCCTTATGGTGCCTACAAATGTGCAGAACATAGGCAGTCAAATCTATAGTTCAGCAGATCTGCTGTCCATTGCAATTAAAGTGACTTTATAAAAGGACCTGTTCCTCTTGAAATCAATTTCAAACATGCACATTTAGACATACTATTGAATACACTTGTAGGTTCTTATGTACAAAATCAGTGATTCTGAAAGTAAAGCACATCTTTAGTATCAGATTATTATGGAAATTATCACCACCAGTTTATCTGAATGACCCTCTCAACATTCAAATAAAGTTGATATATTCTCTGCCTGTTTGTAATATTTTTAGCACCTGGTTGAAGGCAGGATTAAACACCCATCTGAACAAGCTGAAAGAATAGCTAAGATTTCTATGTCAATTCCATTTTAATGTTCTTACAACAGACCTTTCCTTATGACTGAGTCACTTTGCCACTTTGTTATAGTCTAATAATAGCTTACAGATTTTACAATATAACCCCAAATATTGCTTTACCTTTGACAGTGGAATCTGAGTTGCTCTGCTCCTTCAGAGAATTTTAAAAAAAAAGGTATTTTTGCTGTTTAAATAACAGGATCTTGCAAACCACACTGATACCACAGCAGCTGAGCTTTTCTTGTCCAGGAAAACAAACAAACCAAGAGATCAACAAACCTATAATCAGCTTATCCCAAAGAGAACATCCTAAAGGCTGTGGTAATTTTCACCCAATTACACAAACAGTATATTCTGAGATTCTTGGAAATATGTCACACAAAAAATATTGTGCTTACCTATTGTGTTCTTGGCCAGATGATCCACAGACCACTTGCATAAAATAAAACGACATAGATTTTTCAGATCTCTGTAGGCACATGAAAATCAAAACTGTGCAACCAGTTTAACAGGACAGAACTGACTTTTCCATATGGCTCCTGAGCAGGCATAGTAACTAAAATACTTGCAGTCTTTCAAGAAAAGTAAAAAAAAAGAAGGTGGAGGGGGGAGGAGGGGGAATGTCCAAACAAACAAAAAACCACCAGATTTTCAGTATTTTCTTGAGTTGGGTGTTTTCGAAGGTTGTTTTAAACTTGCATAATTTTAAAATCTTCAGAGTGGTGATTGTTGCTCCTTGCGTTCTAGAGTTCCTCCTGGAGGGCTGTGCAGGAGTTTGGCTGTGCTGCCTCCAGACCCCGGACCCTGCTCCTGCACAGAGTGTCAGCCAGACTGTTGGAGCAGCCTAATCCCGGCAGTGGCTGGCCAGGGAGCAGGTCTCTGACTGAAATGCACAGTGAGGAGGAGGAGGGGGCGAGATGGAGAGAGGAGCAAACACTGTTAACCCTTGTTAGCCCTTAATCCAAGCCAGCCAGGGGTGAACCACTCTCCTCGAGAAAGCTGGTTTTCCATAGGCAGCTGGATGGCCCTTCCAAGGAGTGCCCAATCTCCCTGCCCACAGCAGAAGCTGCTGGAGCTTCAGACAGTTTCAGGTGCACTGTTTCTAGTGGGTTTTTTTATGGCCCGACAGCTGTGGACTTACAGAAAGAAGGGAAGGCAGAAAAGCTGTAAGAGGAGGAATGCCCTGCATTTTTTTCAAGCAGACTGGAATTAGCAATCCTTTGAAGACTGTCAGGAATCTACTGAATAGATCTGAGCAGTTTCCTTGGCTTGCAGAGGCTGTGTAAGAAAGAAACTCCAGAAGTGTTGGGGGGAGTATTTCTGATGTGAAAGCCGTGTGGCTGAAGGAGGAGGCAGGAAAAGGGTGCATGAGAAATGGCTCTCAGCAAGCCAAACACTTGCTTGCTGGGGCTACAAAGCAGTTGTAGCAAAGCCATGGTCCTTTTCAGGCCACTCCTGCTGAGTGAGAGCAGAGTATATGGCCAGGATTCACATGCTGCTTGTGCTTCTTGGCTTGAGATGTTGGGAAAGATGTCCTGGGATCATCCCTGTGGGGATGTCTGCTCAGAAAGGCAAGCTCCAGGGAGCTGCATGAGCTTCCAGGCAGGCAATTTCCAGGGGGTACAGACAGAGTATAGTAGGGAGGCTAGGCCTTTTATTTATTTTTAAATAAGGTCTCTTGTTCGGTGTTTGAAGAGAGTGACTTGCAGTAACCCTTTACCATTCTCTCCCTGGATTTGGAGATATATTATTAAAGCCTTCCCAAGGCTGAAAGTTTGCTAAGAAGAGGGGCAAATGAAGGAGAAGCAGAAAGAGGCTTTGACAGATCTTGCATAGCAGATCCTTCTGAAAAATGTAAATTTGCTCATCAACTGATGCAAGGGAGAGATACGGTTTGTTTCCTCTCACTGCAGAAGGTGGCAAGAATAATTACAATGTTGATGAAATGTTGGCTGAAAAGTTTTGCTGAGCAACTGGGCTTTCAAAAAGGGTCAGCATGTGGGAGCCTTGATATGTATGATCAGAATATCGACACTATGGAGTTTAGGAAGGGACATTGCAGGATAGAATATTGACACTATGGAGCTTAGGAAGGGACATTGCAGGATGTCCACTGGAAAACTGCAAAAGCAGGGGAAACAAAAAATGGGATCTTTCAGACAAACCATCATTCTGGTGTGAAATCCAGAACAGGTAATGTTTGTGTAACAGGTCTGGGAACTAGCCAAAGTGTAAGTTCCTAACCAGAAGCGAACTGTTCCCCTAATGAAAAGGAAGCATGAGAAAAAGGTGCTGCCAAGTCCAGTAAGGTCCCAGAGCAGGCCTGGAAGAGGGAAATGTAGGTCAGATGAGGTGCATCAAAAATGTGCCCTGAAAACAGGGCATAAGAGAAAAAAATCTTGGCCATAGTATATATGCAGGGACTACAGTCTGGTTTTGCTGAGAATGTGGAGGGACTCATGGGTGGAAGTCAGCAGGGACACTTGTAGGCTGGTAACCGGTGTTAAGTAGTAAGATCTCTGAGCAGGGCTTGGGAGCAGATGTCACTCATATCTGGTTAAGTCCCTAGTCAATCTGGACACAGTGGACATGTTTGTTACAGAAGGGATGGACTCACTGTATCATCCTCCCTAAACCCCCCTGTTGCCATTGAGACAAACCATTACCCACGGCACAGATTGAGCTTCCAGGGAAGGCAGTGGGAGCCTTGGCTTTGGCCATCATTTCAGCTGGGGGAAGCCAAAGGCTTGAAGGAGGAGCCCTCTGTTTACCACTGAATAAAACAGGAGCAAGGGTGTCAGGTGAAAGAGGCTGGTGATGCTTTCAGTATGGAAGTAGTCCAGTTCCTCTCTCAACAGTTTCTCATATGCTTCCCACATGTCTGCTTATGTGCTTTGCTGGAGCAAGATGCATTGTTAAATTGAGAGGTTCACTGAAGCAGTATCAAAAAAACCCCAAACCAGTATTCTCTGTGGAGAAAGTTAAGAGCTAAATTTGTGACTTGCGTAGCTGGATTGAACTCAGAGGACTCAGAATGGCAATTAATCAAATCCTTGATTTGGCACAAAATTGGTACAACAGCCTTCTCACTAGCAAAATGTAGTCTGTAATGAGCAGGCTCAGAGCTCAGTTGACTTCAGTCACGTTCAAAAATCCTGCTTTTGTTCCAACCCTGCTGTCCATCCACACCTCTCACAAATGTGAGAGATGACCACTTTTGACACTGGAGACTTGAGCTATACTCGGTTATGCAGTGGCTCTGCTAAAAGAACAGTAACACCAAAACAAAGGAGCTGCTTTGAAATGGGAAAACCATCAGGGATTTGGCTTGAAACTCTGAGATGCTTCAGATGTGCATTTCCTTGAGTTGCACTCCCAGTTTCTGTATTTGGGTGAGGGATTCTGCAATACAGAGTAGTGTCCTGTGGTCCTGGCAACACACTGCCCCACAGCACTCCCTGCCCACAGCATTTGGTTTTCATGGCATCCCTTGCAAAAGGATGCTGCACAGCCAGCCCTGGCTCACCACACAGAGCACAGCTGTAAGAAACTGTATCACACCTGGCAAGGAGATGCAAAAAACTGATATGTATCTCTGATGAAGCAATTCCCCTGCCCTGGCAACCTACCTTGGAGCTGGTGGGATCCCTTTCATCACGAACGTGCAACTGTGTGAAGGACCAGGAGAGATTTATTCCTCAGTGTGATACATGGGAGACTGGTAACAAGTCTACATGTCTTCCCATCTACTGCACAGCTGTAACTCTGGCAGTTCCCAAGCACAGACAACTTCCTTGTGCCCCCAGCCCTGCCCAGGGAGTTCTGTTTCATGAAACGCTGTAAGCACATGAAAAATACACGAGAAAAGAGTCTTTGTTATGAGACAAGTACTATTCTTCCTTTCTGTCCTTTACACATGCACACATGTATCCTATGAACGCTGAGTTTTGGAATGTTAGTCTTTGGCTCCCAGCTGCCTGTCTGCCTGCAAAATATCTTCTGAACTCATTTGCATGTGTAAACTCTCTTTGTAACCCAAAGCAGAAGTAATGGGATGTCTCAATGGTGCAGTTATAGCATCCACATGTATTTTGCATTTTCCATGGCTGCAAGTTGCAGTGTATTCCTTTTAGCAGAACTTCTGACTTGTCCTTTTGGCTGTGAGAAGGGGGACTGTGAATTTCTGTGCAAATCCCCTCCCAGGTGGAGGGGTTGTCCAAATCATTGCTTGATGTTTTCAGAAGCTAGCATGTCCTTGAGAAGCTAATGTAGTTCTGGTTAGTGTTATTGCTCAAAAAAATACCTCAAATGCACAGCTGGGCTCCAGAAAGAATCACACTTTCCTTTGATGCTGTGAAAGACAAGCCTCAGCAAAAGTCTGGCACTTAAGGCCTACTGAGGGTACTGTAGTTGGGCAGCTGCTTTTATTTCCTCCAGGTTTTGTCAAATCTGGGCAATGCATAAGCACTCAAAGGACTGTCTGATAAGAAAAGCCCTGGTCTGTTCCTGTTCAGTGGCATTAATAAGCAGGAGAGACAGGGAATTGCTTATAAGTCAAAAACAGACTTGAAGTTTTCTTGCTGCCTCTACCCAGGTGAGAGTATAAGAATAGGTTGTTGGGGAGGCTGGTGGGTTGTCCTGTACAGAGTGTCCTGTACATCTTGGACCTACAGCCCCCATCACATGTCTATGTTGAGAAGTTCTCCAGGGGATTTTCAAGTGATAATTGCTATAGCTACTAATGTTTCATAGTTTTTGGTTAGCAGACCCTCCCCAGGATAAGATGCTGGCACTTGAAAATGATCTTTGTGCTATTGAAACTAAAGATGGTCTTAAAGGTTCTTTTACTAAGCAACAAACTAAAGATTGTGGATATACAACTGCTCCTCACTTTTCATATTCCATGTTTTTAAGAATGGTTGTAATTAGTCAGAGGAGTCTGTTGAGAGATGACAGATATGATGTAGGGGATATTTCCTGTGCAAAGCTCTGATCTTGCAGAATGTGCGAGATGGCTTTGAGGTTGCTATATCCATCTTAATGGGAAAATTCCTTATTTTTTTACGATAGAATTTGTTTTTCCACAACTGTAAATTCAGTGCAACAGAAAAATCTTCAAATCCTCAGCCAGGAGTATAATGCTAACAGATTCTTTATGAATTAAAGAGGAAAACATACTGAAAACCTTGAACTGCTCTTTTCATTTCCTTTTCTTTTTACCATGCCCCTAGGCTTTCAGGACTTTAAGTTAAGTCCTGTTATATGCCTTAGAAAACACCTACAGAATTCCCTTCAAGTCATCAAAGCAGCATAACAGCTTGGGAAAGTATGGAAAAATAAGGTGAGGTTTCCAGTTTACCTAAAAACCACTGGTTATCTCCAGGCACAGGAGGAATGACATGGCATTGGCTGTAATCAGTGCACCATTTTAATAGGGTAATCCTGTATTTTGTTTTCAGCTACAGTGTTGCTTGTTTCATATGACAAAGGATTAAACTTGTATAAATAGAACTAATCACCCTGGTGGACAAGGAGCATCCAAGTGTTTCCCATGGCAGAGGTTCTTAAGTGTCAGGTTGACACTTTAATGGCAAGTTAGAGAGGGGCAGGAGATGCTGAGCAGCCAGACTCTTGCTCTTAATCAAACATGGACCTGCTGAATTTCATGCAGCTGGAGGAACACTCTCTGATCCTTTGCAATTCCATAAGCTTTTTAAAAACACCTTCAGTCTGAACAACAGGTCTTTTATCTTAGAGGAGCTGGTTTCATTTACAGCATTTCACCTTCTTGGGCTCCTGGGAGCTCTCCTTCCTCTGCACACCCAGAGGACTTTTCAAATCACACCAATTCCCACCTACAGCACTGAACAATTTCTCAGAAGGATGTGATTGTCAGTCCTTGCTTTGTTTGTCCCATGGGCTGCAGTAGTTTGCTCTAAGGAGCTTTTAAACTAAAAACTGCCTTTTGTGGTGTTGGAAAGCAGCCTGCATTAATTTTCCTGTCCAGACCTCCTCTGTGGTACCCGGCAGGGGAGGAGTTAAGCGCTGTCCTCTTTTCTGCCTTTGCTGGCTGGAGTCACTGGCATCCCATCTGGTCCAGGCTGTCCATAGCTCTTCCCAGCATTCTCTGGGGAAGACACTACAATATCCAGGAATTTTAACAATCCTAAACAGATTGGGGGCCACATGTGGAGTAAAATGATTAGATTATGAGAGACCCAATCACATTTGCTTCCCCAGCCTTATATTTTTAAGCATTTGAGATCAGGCTTTCTGCTTGATTACAAATGCTTTATATGCAGCAGAGATCAAGTTATTATGTTCATCTCTCTATCTTGTCCCCAGAGGAAAAGTATTGATTTCAATGTTTGCTTGTAATTTAATTAATAAATTAACATTGCATCTAATAAAATCGGCCACTTTTGTTATAAAGTGTCAGAGTGCCTTGGTGTTCACCATAGTCAGAGTTAGACTGTAGAGAAGAAGGAATACTGAGCAAGTTGATACTTATGTATACAGAAGGGGAAAAGTACTCTCTGTGCTTTGTTTGTTCTACCTTGTTTACTTTAGTCTGTGTGTTTTTTTCATTTAAAAAGAGCTGGATATTTCATGAGAGACCTTAATAGTAAGGGTTTATCTATGGGAAACAATTTTTATTGAGCAAATTGATGAAATCACTCCAAATGTTAAGCATAAGAATTAACAGAAAATGCTGGAGCTCACCCTAAAGCTGTCTCAGCCCCCCTCTCTGGGTATTGCCTTGCCTTGTGACACATCCCTGTGTCCATATCCCTGCTGTGATGCCGGAGCAGCTGTGGAATCCTGTCTGCTCTTCCAGCACCCCTGGCTGAGTCCAGACCAGTAAGCAGCAACACATTTTGACGCAGAGGTCTTGTGTAGGAACATCTTTCCCTTTGAATAGACTTCATTGGCATTTATTTGACTGTTGAGGCAAGTCCCCAGATGTGGTAGAAGGGAATGGAGGTAGGCTGGGGCATGTTCTCAGCTGCAAGGAGAAAGCTGCCTTCAAGCCCATGTGGGCACCTCTGGACCAGTCTGTTTCCTGTTCTTTGCCCTCATCTGTTGTGGTCCTCCATGACTCCAAACACCTGGAATGCTGTGCCTGCCCTCATCTGTTCCTCAGCCTACCTGTCTCTTATTTCCCTACTGCTCTCTGATCTTTACATGGGACTGGTGAATGGACACACCTACAGGCAGGAATATGGGTCCTTCCAAAGTTTGTAGAGGCCCTTGCAAAATGACCAATGCAGATTCTTGTGCAGTGGCAAGCTTAAAAGGTCACAGAATAGCAAAAGAGGGCCTTAGGGAATCCTCTTAGTGGAAATACAGAGCTAGCTGATCTGGTTCTGCTCACTTTCCTTCCCACAGACCAAAAGTTTTGCCTTGGGTGAATTTTCCACTTAGAAAACTTTATTATAAAAATCGTCTTGCTAATTCTTCTCCTGATGTCTTGGATAAGATGTTAAATCCTCAAGCACCCCCTGAAGGAAGTAGCTTACCAGGCTCTGGAAAGCAGGGGTTGCTTTGCTAGGACAGCCTAATAATCTCAGAGAGCTCTATCTTATCACTGACACTGATCTGCATCAGAAAACTTAGCAGAAGGTGGAAAACATTTCCTGTGGCATAACAGCACACCTAAGACCAGTGATTAACAGCAGAGGCTGCAGCCAGCTAATGCTCCAAGGTCTCTATGAAAATCATAGTGTTGATTTAAAAAAAAAAATACTGCTTTAAATTTACAAGCTCTTTCATAGACTCATTAATTTTTCACGGGGGAAGGATAAATGAGTGGCTAGAGATGACTCAGAGTACACGATTTACACTTAATTTATAAATTATGAACAGGAAAGCTGACACTTAATGGTGCTTGTATCATTTCATAATGAAATGGAATGAATCTCTCTGCCTCTACTCAGGACCTGGCATAACATTAACATTTACTCTTCCAGGCAGTTTCCAACAGCAGTGTGACTGTTTCTGACAGCTCAACCCTTGAGTGGAAGAGTAGTCTCAGCTCAGTTTCCTTGTGTTCCTCTTCCCCGTGGCAGATGTTTGGCCCTCACATTGTGCAGACTGCAGGTTATCCATGAGAGTCCCAGCCTGGTCTGGATAGAGACTGGGACTTGTTCCTGACTCCAGAACCATGTGGCTTCCTCTCCATCCCTAAGGAAACACTCCACCAAATCACACAAGGCTTCTGTGGCACAAGGGGGAACTAGGGAAAGCTAAGATGGCTCCACTGGCACATACATGAGCTATCTGGGGCAAGGATAAGACAGATGGCCCTTTCTGTGACTCTCAGTCTCCATGGCTGAGTTCCTGGACTCATGGATGGGCATCTGGAGGGCCCTATGGCAGGAAAAGAAGCAGTGATGGCATTGCAAAAGCAAGACCACAGAGAATCTGGGGAAACCCCATGCTATGTGGTGCTTATTGGGACGGGGTTTGCGCTCAAGTAGCAATCTGTGTGCAGAGACAGCAC
Source organism: Pachyramphus minor (assembly GCA_013397135.1). Classification (NCBI taxonomy): domain Eukaryota; kingdom Metazoa; phylum Chordata; class Aves; order Passeriformes; family Tyrannidae; genus Pachyramphus; species Pachyramphus minor. The sequence goes on along the minus strand of VYXB01000005.1, from coordinate 419,552 downwards.
AGCCTTGATCTCAGGTGGGACTAGTTCAGTGCTCTCCCTTTGCTGACACAGCTGCTTGTGTGTCAGGCTCAATCTGTGTTAAAATACTGTTTCTGACATTAGATTAGGTCTGGTGGTGTCCAGCTCTTCAGATTTATTCCTAACAGTGGCCTCATTTATCTTACAGCTTGGCCAGTGGCCATTTCTGACTGAGTCTTGTCTTTGGATTTCAGTGCGAAATTAAATTTTCACCACCTTGTTAGTGCTCCCTGTCAGTGTACAGCTTTCCAGTACACTGGAAAGTGTACTGCTCAGAGTAGGACTCAGGAGCTGGACTTGATGATCCTTGTGGGTCTCTTGCAACTCAGGGTATTCTGTGATTCTATTGTTGCCTCAGCAGAGACGTCTGAGAAGCCTGTCCCATAAGCAATGGCTTGCACTGCAAGCCCCACTTTCTGGCAGCCCCTCAGCTTCTTGCTCCCATTTCCCAATTTCCCTTGTGGAGGTTCAGGTAATGTGATGCCAAACCATTTCAGCTGAAAGTTTTCTCAAAGGCCTGAAGAACAGGTTTCCAAAGAGGAGCCATCATCAGAAATCCCTGAGCTTCGCTTCTCTATCTGTGGTCTTCTGTGATAATTTAGTGCCTCATTGTTCTCTCCCTACATGGAATTGTTCTTGGCTTGGGTCAGACCTGATTCTCATTTATGTCTAATATTAGGACAGATACTAAGAATAAGGTACTTAATGTCATGATGTTGCCAGAGCCTTAGCGTCTGTAAGCACATCTGACTTGCGTGTCAACTGATGTTTCCTCATACTTTGTTTGAGCAGTGAATAGAAATTTAATTTTTTTTGCTGGTGAAATCCAGCAACAAAACAGGTTATCCATCAGCATGGCCCACCCTGTGCCATAGGAACAAAAGCCATTAGATTTTGACATTCCCTGCATCCCTCACGTGGACGGCTGTTTGTGTTTGGGTGCTGTTTCTCCTCCAGTCTGTTGGGATCTTATTTTTCTGTTACACACAACTTGGAGAGTGAGAGGGAAGCTGGGGCTGTGTCTGACCCTTCCACATAGGAAAAACCAGACTTCGTTGCTCAGAAGGCACAAGATTGGGATCCCAAGGGTGGGATGTTCCTGTCACAAAAGGGGCTACCCTATAACGAAGCTGAAGTGTAGGAGAAGGGCATCATTCCAAGATATGCTGGGACATAAGTTAATAGCTGGCAACTCCTGAACTTGTGGAAGGAAAAAGGAACAGAGCTTCAGGTGGTGTTTGATTTTTTTTTTTCTTTTTTTTTTCCCCCCAGCAGATGCTGTGCTGGGAGGAGTCAGGGACATAAGGCAGGGTTGGGAAATGTCTCTTCCCAAGACCAATTCCCTGCTTCTCTTCCAATTCTGTTAGGCACAGAGCAATAGGGATGCTGCTCCAGATGGCAAGGGCAGCACTGGAGCAATGTCTGCTCCAGTGTGACATAGAGAGGAGCTGCCATCTGAGGAGCAAAGGGAACAAGTTGGTGAATAGGGAGCCAGGAGGTCAGGCAGAGGAGGGAGTGGGAACAGCCCCACCATTTTAACTCCAGGTCACTGCCTCTAAAGGCTGAGGGCTGGCAGGTGGGGGGAGCATGTTGACAATCAGACTTCCTTGGCTGGATCAACATGCATGAGCATGTGATCTGTTTCGTTACTTCATACAGCCTGGTACTACACAGGCTAAAGTACAAAAGCGGGTCCCCTCTCACCTGCCTCCTGGGGTTTGTCTGACATGGTATCCCAGGTTTATATTTCTGATTTATGCTAATAAATCCCCTTTTCTAAGGGGAATACAGGGAGAATCAGATAAGTGAGACTTTCAACGAAGAACTAGCAACTGCTGGGAAAACAATCAGTGATAGATGTCTACTCTGGCAGAACACCTTTCTAAGCAGAACTGCTCACAGCAGTATTATCAGGGAAACTAGAGCCAATTCCTAAAGGAATTAATTTCTTCATAATTGTCTCTGAGCATCTTTATCATACTAGGTGAGTGATTGCCCTGCTGTCAGCAGGGAACTTCTGTTAATTAAAATGTTTTTTCACTGCAGTATGCACCTGACTTATTTATCTGATGGAGTGAAAAAAAAAAATTCTGATAATGCATCTTGGCTCAGAGAAAAATGCTAAAAGGGAGTTGGAGGAGAAGGAGGGGAAAGAAAGTAGGTTTACCTCAAAGGATCTACTAGGAAATACAAAGCAGATTGTCAGAGAAATGCATTCAAAGGAATAATGCCTCTCTGCCATCATATTTCAAGTACAAGACCACAAGGAAATGAAATTCACTTTCACAGTCCAACGTACCATTCTGATCCAGCCATAGAAGGAAGCAAAGCTCAGGAATGGGCATTGTAGTCATGTGAAGATGTAAAAACTAACTGGCAGCTAAGGAAAGTCAGCAGTCTAAATGGTTAAGACAAATACGACATTGTTTGGGCCAAGTTGGCTTTATTCCTGGCTCTCAGAAGCCCACACATGAGCTCTCTGAACTTTAGAGCAGATGACCAAGTTAGCTCCATTGTGCTCTTATGAACAAGCCAACAAAATCTTTTTGGAGTTTTGTTGGGTTTTTAAAAATATAAATGTCACATCTTTACAGAATGAACCCTTTGTCCTTTCTTCCCAAAACCGGTAAAAGTGCTCGAGGGCCTCAATCTGCAAGTGCTACTCATGAATTATTAACAAGGCTTTCTCTGCACAGGGGTGAGTGGTTGTGGAGCTCAGCCTTTGGCCCAGAGAACCCATTCTGGCTTAGAAAGGTGCTAAGAATGTGCTTGTAATTACACAGTTAAAAAAACCAATTAAAAAATTATTAATGCCACGAACAGCACAGCTTAACCAGAGGTGGGGCCCTCATCTGTGAGACAGACCCCCCTACATTTTCACAGTTTCTCCGTGGCTGACAAATCTGGCAGTCTGACCATGTATTTTCCACTTATGAAAATGAAATGTGTGACCATTTCTCCAAGCCACTTTGAGAGTATCTACCTATTAAGTTTCCACATAAGAGATTTCCCTGAGATTTTTCCACTTCTCCAAAACTCTTTCCCGCATTGGCAGTTCCCACAGGAGGACCTGACTGCAACTACCTTCATTATTTGGAGAGCCTGAGGGAGGTGCCAGGCCCCCTATGCTGGTGACCACCAGCAGACCAGTCACAGCACCATGGTGCTCCAGGTGGCCCCACACTGGAGGAGCAGACAGAGCATATTCACAGGGGCTGGGCTTGACCCTGGGGAGCAGATTTGTTCTTGGCCAGAAATGCCTAAAAGCTGTGCAGAGAGAGCACAGGTGCAGATTACATTAATGCTCAGAGAAAGAGATTGCTATGATACCTTGGTGAGAAACCTGTTCCCTTTAAGCTACCCCACTACCAGAGGTTTTTGGGGATCAAGGGTGGCTCAGTAGTCTTACCTTGCCTCCCTGACTGCCCCTGCTAGCAAATGGCCCACACTCCACTGATATGTTTAAACTTCTTTCAGCTAAACAGACCCAGAAAAGACTGGAAGCTGCTAGGAGAGAGAATCAGGAGCTGCTCTTTCCTTGTAGGACAAGCTTAAAGGTGGCAAAGAACCTTTGAAAGGAGGGGATAAAATTCTTCTTCCTCCTGGAGGCACTGGAGAAGTCACCAACTGTTGCCCAGCTGCAGTTCCAGAGCTCAGTTTCTGTCAGGGTCTTTTAGCTGGTATAGTCCAAGCACTAGTGATAGATAAATACTCATTTTATTGCACAAGCATCAATGTATATCAGCATTTAAATATACAGATGCAAAGGGTTTGAACTGAACATGCTTTTAAGGTCCTCTGACAGAAGTCTTCTATCTAATTAAAATCTGGTTTTCTTGCCTTAGCTGCTGCGTCTCTGTATTTTAAGAAGATTTCCTCCTTGCAGAGCTTCTGCTGTCCAAAGGACAAGATGTCAGCCAGCATGACTCTTGTGCTTCTGTGGCATAGGTATGAGGAAAGAGAGAACCTTTAATAATGGAAATGTTTAATAATGGAAATACATGATCATGCAGATTGACAAAGAGGATTATTTATAATGCTGTAAAAGAGCCAGGATAGGGAGGGTGGATAGAAGAATAAATTTAGTAGTAGAATGAAATAATAGTACTTTCAGTTTAAACAGGGATTTCAGCCCCATCCAGTTATGCCTAAGGAAATGCATAGTATGTAACATCTAATTCTACTAAGCAGTTTGGGGAGGAATTCCTCACACTTGTCTCCAACCCCGGAGCCCTTGGGAAGCATTTTTCCTCCACTGAGGGAAAAAATTCCACTCTTTAGACAGGAATGAGAACTTGCACGCTTAGTGATGTCACTTGTTGCACAGGGTGGACATAAATGAGAGGTCAGGTTTCCTTCCTGACTTGCAAACTGGAGGGAAATTTCTTACCCTGAGAAATCTGAAGAGATCACCTTGTATAAAGACTTTAAATAGTTTTGAAAGTAATTTTTAAGTAGTGAGGCTATGCACTGTCTTTGCACTGAGTGGCTAAAACCTAAGCCAGCACACTGATTACACTCTGGAGCTGAAACCATTCTGCAGAGCAGTTTCCTCCTGACAGCATGGGAGAGAAATGGTCACTGTCTCACTGCATCTGATGCCATTGTACTTGTCATGTCTTTCTTTGCAGTGTCTGCTCTGTGGACGGACACAGGCTATCTATCTGCAGAGCTGCCAATCAATAACTTTCATCAATATTCACTTAACTTTTAGAGTAGGGAACAATCACACTGCACCAGGAGATAAGGACAAGTCAGTGAGTTAGACAGCTTGGTGTGTTTTGCCATTATCTCTCTATCAGTGCTGTTCTGAGACCCACACACAAAGTCGCTGGAGAGTCCACTCATCTTTCTGCTGGATACCAAACTGCCAGTGTTGTGGAGAATCTAGTCCATAGCAGTCCCACTGATAGGGCTTAATGGCCCAGCCTCAGCAGGGGCTCACCCACAGCCCCTGCCCATGGCCCAGGTGCTCTATTTAGGCTGTGTTGGAGAAATGGTCTCTGGCTCAGCCATGGTTGTGCCTTGGTGGGGACCCTGCAGCCTGGGGGCTGGCTCAGCCAGGGGCTTTCTTCACCATCCTGAAGTTGTCTCATGTGGGCTGCTACTTTCAGCTTGCCTTGCCCAGGTACTGTGGGATAGGACCCTGGCTGGTGAGGCACCTGTCCTGCTAGTCCTGCTTCTGTGCCTGCCTCCCTCCTGTCCCTCAGGGAGCGCTGGCCCCTGCTGTGTCCTGGTCATAGCTGAAGAGCCAGCTGGGGCAATCCTTAGTGCTGGGAGTTAGGTTTTTACAAATGAGAGCTCTGGAAAGAGGTGTCTCTCTCTAATAGTGAAGTATAAATGTATGGATGGCATTAATTATTCAGAGGACTCCCTGCTGCTCCCAAACCACTGCAAGCTGAGGATGTATGCAGCTGTTGAAGCAACCTGGTTTGTGTCAACACAAGCAACTGTTTGCGGTCTATACATTTGAGTTAGTGCCTCATGGATTGGTGGGAGAGGTGCTTGTGTCTGAAGAGGTGTAGGTTATGGGTGCTCCTTCCCTCAGGAGGTGCCTGGAGTTGAGATCCCTCAGGCCACAGCGAGATGCTAAAGCTGGCATGTGCTGTTTGGATTTCTACACTCTGCAAGGTGGATTTTGTGCTGTACTGCAGTGCTGCCAGGAAGACTTCTAGGGCAGAACCAGCTGTGCAAATGCAGCATCCTCTATGTTTGCAACCAACCAGGCACTGTCCAGGAGCACTGCACATAACTTTGGAGAGCTCTGTACATGGAGCCTGAAAAGATGAGGCTCTGTAAGGTATTCAGTGTACCCACATGTCTCACCAGTTGTGGTTCACTTTTGGTCTGACTCCTTATAGGCAAAGAGGAAATAGATTGTGCTTCTGTGAATTGACAGTTTCTAGTTGCTGGTTGCCTGCTGTCTGGCAGACTGCTGGGTCCCAGTTTGACAGCTGAGGAAAAAGAGAGGAATTTAACAATTCTTTAGATGAAGCAAGAAACGAAAAATCAACTCTGTAGATGAACTGGCACAACTACAACTGTGCTGGCTCCCTTTCAGCTCAGGCATAGAAAAGGGGGCTGTGTTTTAGTGTGTGGAAGTATCTGGAGACACCTATTTTGAATGTGTCTTTACAGCTAATTCCTGAAAGCCTTTCTGTTCATTCACATCCCTGCATATGCTTTGTGAGCCAGCCCAGCAGGTGTGTGAATGCTGCTTGTTTCCCCTGTCACCAAAACTTGGCACACACACCCCCAGTGGGCAGTGAGAACTGATCTGGAGACTGCTGCTTGCCCTTTGTGTGTTAGACTTTCCTGTCAGGCTGTCAGGGGACGTAAATAAGAGGCAGAAGGGATGCAGACAGGGGCAATGACCTTGGCAGGCTGTTTCCCCAAAAGGCCTGGAGCTAGCCTTTTGCTTAGACATTCACCATTTCCAGTGGGATCAACAGTGAAAACTAACAGGAAGGAGGAGTTCCACCAGCAGATGCACTGCCTTGGTCAGAGCAAAGTGGCAATTAAATTTGGTATTCAACTTGCCAGATTACTTCAGCTGAAAGCAACTTTGCAGCAACTGTGCACAGACACTGGAACGGTGATTTGGGAGTTTTAGGACTCCAGGATAGGGTTTTTAGCCCATTACCTGGAGAGGATATGCTCCCCCTCCCCTGCCCCCCTGCCTCAGGGTCCCAGGAGCCCAGCACAGAGACCACAGGAGAGGAGATGAGAGAGAGAGCATTTATTGTCTGGCTAGGAACTTATATAAGTTTCAGGGGAATCTAAAAACTGACCAATAGAAAATCTCTGGAGGTTTACAAAACTTACCAATAGAAGGGAAGGGTTAAGAACCAATAGAAAAGGGTTGATAAAACCAATAAGAAGACTTCTCTTTATCTTCCCAAGGACATTCTTTTATACAGATAACTGTTGTCCAGGGGGATTTTGGGAAGAAGAAAGAGTAAGTTTGGCAAGAAACTACAGAAAGTCATTTTGAAACATGTTTAAACAACATTAAAAACCTCAGTTTTCACAACATTTGTGCTGTTTTCTTCACCTCCTTTACCAGTCCATTTCTGAAAGGACCTTTTCCATCCTAAGTAAGGTGAGTCCAATGCCACAAGACACAGCAGGCAGTGGTCCTGGAGGTGAATTTGAATGACTTGATAAGTGCTTGGCAAGTCTGTATTAGTCTTTTATTTTTAGGGAATCTTATTCCTCAGTTGCCTTACTCTGTTGGTTGTATACTTCTTGTTTTGGGTGTGTACTTTGCAATTGGGATTGCAGGACCAGAGTCCTGGCTCTTAACTGAAGGCAGATGCCCCTTTTGGTTGTTGCCACTGAAATTTTCTTGAAGTGGGATAGTGTTCCTGCATGGAGGTATTCAGTAATGTTTGGAAGAGAGGAAAATACTGCCACGTGTCAGCTGTAAGTGCAATAACATCTCTGAATAGGAACCAGACTCTAAAGTTAATTTCTCCTTCGTTTTTGCTCCTAGGCTTGTTCAGACTGGTCCAGGATTTGTTCTATAAGCTTGCAATTGTTCTTTCTAGAAAAATGCTTTTAACACGTGAATATCCCAGTCACACGTACCTGCAGTCCAAATGCCATGGGCATGGATGTTCCTGTTCAAAGTGGTTTTGCCTTCATCCCTCACGAGAACTAATGTCATGTGGCCTGTTGGAATCATCCCAAGCAATCGAATTGGATTAGTCAGCAAAACATTGTGTGATTATTTAGTGTGGCTTATAGGTAATGATAAGTGTTTGGAAGAAGCTCCCACAAAGCCTGTGGTGAGGAATGTTGTGAGGAAGGGCAGTTCAGGGTGGATGTGCTGGGTGGAAAGCATGGCCTTCCTGATACAGCCTAAGCCACATCAGGTGTGGGAGCACCCCCAAAATCAGAAATCTTGTATTTACTGTACATCACACTTGGAATTCTGGTTGTTTTAGGCTGCCTTGTGCAGTAAGTCAGATGTACTTTAAATGATTAATTAGCTTCAGCTGTTCTCACTTGGCCTGGGTTTGTCTTGAAATTAAACCTCCTTCAGGAGGCACCATGGCATAGCTGTATGCACAGATCCAGTCTGACCCATCCAGGACAGAGTACAGGCTGCCCTGTCTGGCCCTCCCCAGTGTGAAGAAGGAGAACACACTGGGGAAGCTTTCTTTTGTTTAGCAACTCTCTTCTCAACTAAAGGTGAGCAGACAGGCTGCCAGAGCAGTTCAAGCTGTGTAGTCCTATCCACAACACTTGGCTCAGTATCTGGTTTGGTGCTTCTGTTTTGCTTCTGGTACATCCTGTCTATCTAAGAGCCCTCCCTTCACTTGCTGTCTGTCTGCACTGGCCACTTATTTTTCTAGACCCAGCCTGTTGAAAGGATGAAGGTGATTAAAAGGAAAGACCTGTAGTTTTGTTCCTTCACAGCCTGGCAGCCATCTGGCTCATCACTCCTGACAGCGCTGAAATGGTGCCCGGAGCTCTGAGCACTAATTCCCTTTGCCCACTGACAGCATTATGCTCATTTGCTAAAATCTTCTTAGGGCCAGGAGCTACCAGAGGGCCCAGACAGGCATCTGCTCTCTGCCAGCCCTCCCAGCCCTTACACAGGCAGTTTGTCAGCCAGGGCTGGTGCCAGGGGGTTAAACAGCAGCACAGTGTGGAAATGGGGAACGGGCTGGGCTTGCTTTTGCTGCTGAGCTTGGATAGGCTGGGATTACTGGAGGGCACTTGGGTGTGGGAAGGTTGCTCTTAGATGTGGAGATGGGGGGTTTTGGGAAGGGCCAGAGAGAGAGCAGTTTTAGTGGGTCAGTCTTGTGTTTCCCCTTCCTGTAGGATGGATGGACAGCAAAGCATTTTAAAGTGTCTGTCTGTGCCCTCCCTGGGTGGCAGCGCAGCCGCCTCAGGCAATGGGATACCAAAGACTGGCCAACAGTGCACAGAAGTGAGTATTGGCATGTCCAGCTTCACTGGAGCCTTGTGGTGAAGCCTCCGTTTAATACCAGTTGGACATGAAGGACTGGGACATTGCAGGCACAGATACTGGGCAGGGTCAGCAGTTACACAAAAACAGCAAAGAGCTTCTTAGATATTCCACTGGCAGCATCCTGTTTCTCTACCAAACACAAAACTAAGCTCTGCTGTCCCCTTTTTTTGAATTCACTTTGTCGGCTTGGTTGCAGGTAGAGTAAAGAGAGAATAGTTTGGGCCTTTCAGAATTCCTCAGACTCTCTAGCTAGAGATTTACTCAGGAAACTCCTACCTAAGCACTGGAGTTTCCTGTTACCTACTATTCCACCCTCCCTTCGCTAGCAGTTCACCCACAGAGTGATTCCTTGAGGCTCTCTTCTTTCCTGCTTGGGGTTCATTGCAGCCCAGTGGCAGTTCACATCTCTGCTCTGAGCAGGTCTCCATGGCAGTTTCAGCTCCTGCAATACATTTATGAATAAAAAAGCCAAAGTACAAGTGAGAGGTGGGTTTCATTCTCCAGCACATGCTGCAACTGATTTGCTAAACTTCTCTCTCACTTGGACCAGGCATGGATCTGTGCCCTGAGCAAGGCTGTGTCCCCAAATCCATGTGCTAAGTGCCATTGCACTCCACCTGCCAGCCCTATGCTCCTTGCTCTGTGCTCACACACGAGCTGGAGAGAAATACGGTGTATTCATGGCCAATCTGTGAGCTCAGAGGGATGTGCTGTGTGAGATGATCCCTTATGAATTATTTGGCTGGCACTAATGGGAGCATAGCAGCCATGAATGGATAAATGTGCCTTCTCCAGTAAAAAATTTGGTTCCTTAATGAAGATGCAAAGGCAGTCATCCATCCTTCTCAATGTTTAAAATAAAAACTGCCTGCTTGTTAGCTGTGATTTATTGTTTTTGCTTTGGTCTTACAAATGGAATGGATTCAGGAGGTTAAGCCCAGATGAGCTCATGCTGTTCAGCTGGATGATATTAGGAGTTAATCCCTTTGCGTGGTTCCATATTCTGTAATACCTCTCAAGCCTGATGATTGCAGCTGCATTTTAAAAGCTTTTTTTTTTTTTTTTTAAGATAATCTGGTGGAAACATGAAGCTGGTAGAAATAAAAAATGTTCTTTTCTTTCTGTAGAAAGGACACGGTGCTTGTTTCCATATTTAAACTTTTGTTTGAATTGGTTTGCAAAACAAATTTAAGATTAACTACAACCTTCCAGTGATGACTGGTAAAATTGAAATCTGTGATAGAGATGCAACTGGTTATGTGTCCCACACTGCTGCAAGTAATTAAAAGTCTCCTTCACAATTTTAATAACCTGCTTGTTTTCTGGCTTCTCAATAACTCTTTTGTTCCTTGTGGTTTTCCTTTGCTTTGTGTTGCTGGCACTTAAAATGGCTGGTTTTGGGGATCCCATGAACTGCTAGGTGTTTTAAATAACTCATCAACCAGGTAATTTTATAGCCTTCTGGCTCTGAGAGAATTAAATATATGTATAACAAATCTGCCTTGTAGACTGAAACTCCAAGAGTGTGCTTGGTTGACCCAGGGGTCCCAGCAGGGGTTATTTATTTGATTCCCATGCTAACAGAATGTTTTGGGGATTTGCTACTTATGTGAAATCCTTGTACCAGGTTTCTGAGCCATCTACGAAACAGCTGATCCACTCATCCAGGTTAACCTTCTTGTTTCCATCTGTGTCACAGGACTCACAAGGTAGAAAGTGGATTGCAAATAACAGACTTACTCTCTTTGAAGAATTGTGGGAATGCTGCAAGTGTTTGCAACATGCCTCTGAGCTAAATATCAATTAAAGTAAGCTTACTTTTGAAAGGAAGCCAGAGCCTTGCTAACTCGACTTTGTTTTGAATTCTCATGAGTTTTATTTACAGCTCCTGTGTAAGAAAAGAGTGAAGTCCATATGGTTGCAAAGAAACATGATCTGAGCAAATCCTAATGACTCAAAAATCAGAAAGCAGAGTAAAGGGTTTAGTATAGGTAAGTATGTTAGTGTGATTTAAAAACAAAAGTCTCTAGAACATTGTGGTTTAGATAGCTGGCCTTGGTCTGGTCTAGGGACAAGGAGAACTATTAAGGAGCTCTTTCTCTTCTCTAATAGTATTTTGTGTATCAGCTGTTACTCTAAGCTCCTTGTGGGCATATGCTCTGTGTGAAGAAATGAACTCTGCAGGCACAAGGCAGGGGGGCTGTTTTCAAGATCTCTGTGATCTGTAAGTCAATCAAGTAATTCTGAGGGCCTGACTGTCCATTTAGGAATCCTTAGATTTACCAGTGCCACAAACGAAACAAAAGTAACAGAAATGGTGTTTGTAACGGGAGTAAGTGATGGAGGAGAAACAGATGGGAGGAGGAAAAATCGCAGTATTCTTATGTCATTCATACTTTTCAACTGGTGTTTCTTTCACATTTTCCTTGATTCTTTTTCCAATCCTTCCTCTGCTCTCCTTTTCTGCTTCTCACCTGCTTAGGTTCAAATATGCCTTGCTAGAAAACATTTGTTCCTGCTTTTTATCTGCAGAAATGTGTAGAAAAGATTAGGGTTTAAGGCACCCCTGTTCTAGGTTGGAATTTGTTACTAAAATACATTAACAGCATGGAAATTTGGCCAAGAATATGGTATTGGCTCTTTTGCTGTTAGAGAATAGTTGGTCTTAAAGTTCATGAATCTGACTTCCCTGGGCCAAATGGGAGGTAATTGGGCTAAATATGAGACTTTTGGCTTGTGTTTGATTAGAATAGTTCTCAAGGTTTAATATTTCAGTTTATCCTCTCTTGTATAGGCTAAAAAGTTTCCTAGTTGAGGCTGAACTGCAGAACTAATATTTTAGTTCTCAACTGTCCCTCTGAATGCCCTTTGGCAAATCTCATCTTGGTGCATCTGTTCAAGAGAAACAGTTCCCTGGTCCCAGGAGCTGCAGAGGTTGGTCATTAATGCTTGCAGTGCCTGAGAGTCTCAGAGGAATGAGGAGGATACCAGTGCCAACAGAGACCAGAAGACTTCTAGGGAGTAAATTAGGAATACTGTCCTTATTTACTCCATCACATGAATAGCTTGTGATTGGGTTTAAATCAGCATGGGCAAGGTCTGCCTAGATTTCATATGAAGCAATAGTGGTGTGAGCTGTGTGCCTTAACAGACTAGGTAGGCTCTGTCAGATGCTGGTCAGTGATGTTATCCATGCTGGTACCAACTGGGATGCTTTAGCAGGCTCTTTCGTGGGGTATCTGCATGTCACCACCCTAACATGCAGCTCACCAGCTTGTTCTTCATACCTCATACTACAGCTTTGCCCCAGTGCTGCTGTAAAACTTTCTCAGTGAGGTGAGCATCCAATCCATAAACTTGTCATACTTTGCTGGCAGGGTGGGTAATCAGAATGTAGTCCTCCAGCACTGTGCACCTAAGTGGGTGGCTCTGTAAAAACCTCTAGGAAGTATGAAATGTGTAGCTGAAAGGTCCCTGCTGTTGTACTTTGAGTCAAAGTCAGAGCTCCAGGAGGTACTGCTGCCTGCTGAGCACTCAGCTCTTTATGTCAGGCTTCAACAACACTGAGAGAAGGATGGGGGAGCTCTGCAGAGGTGCAGCCTACAGGAGGTACGTTCCCATCCCCTGGGCCTCAGGTAATGCACCTGGAGATGGACTGCATTGCATATAAGAGGAGAGAAGCACATCTGGAAAAGGAAGTAGAACTTTCTGCCTCCCCCATTTTTAGAAATGATTTTTTGTTATTTAACAGGAGAGGATTTTCCCTTTAAGATTTAGTGTAAAAGTGCTTCAGCACACTGTGCCAGGGGAAGGTGTAGATAATGAAGCTGTTTCTGTTCTGCTCTGAGGTGTTGACTCTCCACTGAAATATTCCCAAAAGGGAATAAATGAATAAACTTGGACAATCAAAGGGGTTTTGTAATATTGGAAGTTCAGGTGTGCTCTGTGTATTTTTGAAAATGTGAGAAAACAAGAGTGATACGAAGGTTCACAGCTGTGAGTCTGACTTCAACCACCATGGACTTTGGCTGCAGGAGTAGTTGAACAGTTGTTTTTACCATGTCCTGGGGTGAATCAGGCAATACATCACAAGCTGCTCTACTCTGTACTGGTGTGGCCTCACCTTGGATATTGTGTGGATATAGTTTTGGTTATCACAATATAAGAAGGATATAAAGCTCTTAGAGAGTGTCCAAAGGAGGGCAATGAAGATGGTGAAGGGCCTTGAGGGGAATCTGTGTGAGGAGCAGCTGAGGGCACTTGGAGTGTTCAAATGGAGAAGAGGAGACTGAGGGGAGACCTCACTGCAGTTACACCTTCCTAGTGAAGGTCAGATGAGGGGCAGGCACTGAGCTCTGTGGTGACCAGTGAGAGACCCCAAAGAATAGCCTGAAGTTGTGTCAGGGAAGGTTTAGGTTGGGTATTAGGAAAAGGTTCTTCACCCAGAGGATTGTTGGGCACTGGAACAGGCTCCCCAGAGAAGTGGTCACAGCACTGAGGCAGACAGAGTTTAAGAACTGTTTGGAAAATGCTCTCAGGCACATTTTGGATTGTCATGTACAGGGTCAGGAATTGGACTCAGCGATACTTGAAGGTCCTTTCCAGCTCAGGATATTCTCTAATTTTATGACCTTGATTGGATTATGGCTTCTTCAAAGGAAATTATGTTCCTCTAATTTGCTGAACTTCAAGTACACCATCAAAACAGTGCTTACCATCTCAAAAAAAAAAAAAAAAAAAATCTATTGTCCAAACCACTCTTAAGAGCCTGTTAAAATACTAAGCTATTATGGATTAAAGCAATGTACTTGTTTACATACAGGTTAAAAGACAAAGTGACAAAAAAATTTTTGGTTAAATTTCACCACAAAGCTGCATTAACTATGACATACTTCAAGATTTTGTTAAGACCCAGGTTAAATTACGCCATATGCAAGGAAGAGTGTTTTTTGAGGCTAAGAGAGATGGAAATGATAGGAACTCTGAGGAGCTTTCAGTGCTTTCCAATGGCATATTAAATACAGAATTAAGAAGTGCTATGTCAGGTCAATGGAAAGAATTAATTAATGTAAACCATGCAAGAGCACTGAAGAATTGTTAGCTGATTAACAAGTGGCTCTGGAAAAATGCTGTAATGTTGCTGTGCATTGCTCAGCAAACTGTGTGACAGGCCAAAAAAATCAAGTGACCAGCATATATGGGATAGAGAACAAGACTGGCTGTGTGGCAGGGCTTGGGAGAGCTGTTAGCTGATGCCACATTTGGCCTTAAACAACCTGGGCAGTGCATTAGAAAATGACAATTACTTGCATGTCATATCACTGAGCACACAGAGCTTTTGGGTATTGTTGCACAGTTTCCCCAGCTTGGATTGTATGTCTTATCCTGGCCTGGGGCAGGCTTGGGAATGCACGCGTGCACTTCAGACTTGTGCTTGGCTTTCATTATTTGCCATGAGTGTCCAACAGCTTAGTTGCTTTTTGCGAGCCTGCACAGCTTTTTCCTGAAACAGGAGAGGGAATGTAAAAGGAGAGATCTGCCTTTGCCTTCCCCTGCTCAAGCCAGAGATGGTGATTTCAAGGGGAAAGCAGACACTTGTGCAGGATCAGCTGCCAGGGCCAGCAGTGAGTTTGCACTGGAGCCCTGGATCAGGAGTTGTTGCTCTGCTTGGTCAGTGACTCTCATGAGTCAAGCCAGTCACCCTCGCATTTTGAAGGGAAAGGTAAAGTCTAGGGTAGAGGGCAATTGCTCAGAGTTTACCTTGATTGTAAGTTCGTGATACATTAAAGCCTGCTGGATTAGGGATAACTATAGGGTCTGCTCATAGTCACCTGTGGGTGGAGGTGACTTTTCTTGTCATCAGATAGCAAACCTGGAGCAAGTGTACTCTGTAGTAGCACTTGTGTGCCTGCCATCTCTGTCCTGAACCTGAGTGTAGCCAAGGCACAACCTCCTCACCTGGGAAGGCAAAGCAGTGGCTTCCAGGAGCACAGCCTGGGCTGGGAATCAGTGTGCAAGGCAGGGCACTGCTCAGAGGTGTCCTGTGCCCAAGAGCTTTCCCTAAGGAAGGTGCTTCACGGGGGGCAGTGAGAGCCTGCAGGAGCGGGGAGGTGCTCCCTGCCTGCCTGCTCACTGAGCATTTGTGGCTCCTGCTAAAGGCACTACAGTTCATGGCAAGAAATCTTCATACATCATAGCTACTGAAAAATTTCTCACGTCAAGATCTCACTGCAGAAAGGGAGGAGAAGGGAAAGATGAGGTTATGATGTGATTCACATACATTTCTCCTTGAGTAGGAGGAGGAAGGAGCAGACAAGTGCCTCAGGCTTTCACCATTCCTTCTAGGTGACTAAGCAGCAATTTTATTTTTAACAAAAGCTAATGCTAGGAAAGTGAACAGAGCTGATGGTACATCTGAAAGTGCCTGTGTCACTTCCTGCATTGTGAAAACCTGCTTAGGCTGTAGGAGACGCATTGCATTTCATTGTATTGATTTTTCTCCTTGGGGTTGAGTGTGCCTGTGAGCCTTCTCCCCTGTGACAGATTAGGTCGTCCATGTTGAAGGTCACTGACGGTTTTTCAGCATCTTTTTCCTTACCGGAGGCTGGTGGTGTGGCTTCCGTCTGTGCTTCTTTTGGCCAGCAGAGGGTACTAGATGAAAGGTTAATGTAGGAAAAGTTTTCTTTTGCTATCAGTCTGGGCTCAAAGTTGGGTATAAAAGCTGTACTGCTAACGGAGAGGCGTTAGAACAGACAAAACCCAATTAGAAATGCTGATATCCTCAAATTGCCTTTTATGCAAATTTGCTTTTGTTTATGATGAAAACATTTTAATTTAAAACTTGCCAGTTATGTAAAAGACAGCTGATTTTATTCAGTATTCAGTTAGCAGTGTATGTTGTTTCACATCCTTGATGGCACCTTTGGTAGAAATTAATAAGTGCTAACAATTGGACTTTTTTTTTTTTTTTTTAAACAAAGCCATAAAAGCAGTCATTATTTAATTCTTTTAAAGAAAAGAATTTACTTTGAAGCATGTGTATTTAAAGCAAGCACTTGAAAGCCTCAACCTAAAGTGTTTATCCTGAAAGATTAATGTGGAATTTTCACCCACTATTTTTATTCTCTTGCCACTTCACTTCCTCTTCTGTCACAGCTGGTATAATCCATCTCCCATTGCCAGATGTTGTCTGTCCTGCACTGGGAGGGACTTTAGACCCCTTTATTCCACCTTTTTCCAGCCAGACTTTTTGCCAAGCTTGGAGTGAGATCACACTCTGCCTTTCCCAGCTTATTGCTACTTATTCCTGCAAGCCCTAGGCATGGCCTCTCTGTGCTAGTCCCTGTTTCAACATGTAGGTGCTGCAGGGGTCCCTGGCTGGGAGGATGTGCAGGCTCGTGCTGCTGAGCTGGTGGGTCTGCAGAGGCTCTCCCCACTCCTGTTACAAGGAGTGTATCACACATTTGGGTCCCACCCCAGAGCAGGCTGCCACTCCTGCCAGCTTCTCGGAGCAAGGAAATCTCCCGTGCTCTGCTGTTCCAGACCTTGGGACAGAGGTATTGCCCAGTTGGTGTGGTATTTACACAGTTTGTTACAGAGGTTATGCACAGTTTTCAGTAGTATTGAACTTGTGTAGCTCTGTTGGCAGAGTCCCTGGGCTGTCCCTGGGAAGGGCTCCTGTGCTCTGTGCCAGTGGAACTGTGTCCCCTCTGCCCTCGCTGGGCAGGGCTGAGGCAGCAGCCAGCCTGGGTGGCTTCTGGGATGTTGTGACAGTGGGGGCTAAGCACAAGGATGCAGGCAGCAAATCTCCCCCCC
>VYXB01000005.1:366688-402714 GCA_013397135.1 Pachyramphus minor | reverse complement strand
CCCCCCCCCCCAATTTTGGGTCATTATGTGACATCCCCATGGATTTTAGTTTTCTCCCTCTCTGCAAAGCGAAGGTTAGTATGTTAACACTTCCATGCAAAGTTGTGACCTGCATTCATATTTTCAAGAAGATGTTATTGCCATTTTGTTAACTTCTCCAGTCCAAACTTGTGTTCCCATCTGGGAGGAACTACATGTGGAAAAGTGAAATACAACTGTTGCCAGGAAAAAAAATAGGACTTCCAGAATACGTTGTTAGAAAAACAGGCTAGGAAGAAATAAAGGTGGCATTTTTCAGCTTGAATTCTAATACAATTTTACATTACATCTGGGAAGTACTTACTTTTGTCTAGCATTAGAATGGTATTTTGTAGGTATATTTCATATGTAATTGTATTTATTCTTTTGTCTTCCTGTTTTGTACATATAATGCTAGTAAATAGTAGTAATAGTAAAACTGACAACCAAGTGTTTATCAGGAAATGCAATTTAAGATTGAAATCAAATGGGATGGAAATGCAGCACTGAGGTTCAAAGCCCACATGGACCCTGTCACTTCTTATATGACTTTGGATACCACCTCCCTATTGCATGTTATTTGTCAAACAAATCCTATCAGTGTCATATGGAACATGTTAAATCACGGATGTGTGTAGGCAACCACAGAAATGTTCTGCCCCGCTGCGCTACAACCACAAGCAATGCAGGCATTTACTGAGCCTCAGCACTACTCTGTACCTTTCACCCTCTAAGCTGCAACCAAATGTTGGAAAGTTACAATCCTTAAGGAACTGGTTTCAAAAAGTTATGAGGATGTGAAAGAGGTGTTATGATAGAAGCTGGAACTCAGCCTTGACGATGTGAAACATGCATCTGGTAACATAAAATGGGAAAGAATGTTCTTCAGCAACCTCCATGTGATCCCCACCTGCTTCTCCAATTTCTGCCTGCTCTTCCCTTTACTGCTGTGGTGTGACTGCTGTCTGTCCTTGCTGGCTAGAGTCCCTTTCCTCCTAGCCTGGCCATGGGGCCCTGGGTTTTCTCTAGTAATTCTCCCCATGCCACTAAATCCTTTTGGACCCCACAGACCTCCTGTCAAGCACACCCTCTTCATCCTTGTGAGCCAGTCAGCTGCCTTCCACATCCTGCCTTATGCTCTTCCCCCCAAATATATCTGTTGCTCTGTGTGATGCTGTCACTGTCTAGCCCTTTGTCTGCCCTTCAGCAAAGTCTAATGGACAGTTTTTCTCTGATGGTTTGAGAGACTGTTGGCAAGATCACAGGACTTCTGATGCTGTTTTTGTCCTCCACTACAACTTAGCTGCAGGAAATCTTGCTGCAAAACCCCAGGTAATCACTGTCTTTATGCACACACTTCATCACCCTCCTCCTTCTGTGGTCCCTCCATTGGGCAGTTCTGATGGAACCATCTCAGTGTCGACCTTAGCACAGCTTTTGAGCTTTTTCTTTGTGATTGCTGCAGGCACCACCAGGAACTACTGTGGCTCAGTGTTGTTGTGTGGATCTGTTGTGTGGATTATCATCTAGACCTCTGTAAATGTCCTTATGCCCAAATTTGGGTATTTATTTCACAAGCTGACCTTGAATGAAAGCTGTGAAGGATACAGGCGTTCCTTCCCATACACACTAAAACTCAGTGTATGACTCAGCCTGTAACTCTTTGACATCTCTGTTACTGTAGCATATTCCTCTCCATCCTTAGCAAACCTTCCTGCATCCTCAAGTGTGTTTTGAGTTTCCCATCTTTCACCCACTCTGTTTTAGTGCGTGGGTCATTATTGATCTCTTCCTTGACTGCTTTCACAGTCTAGTGCCTCTGACCCCTGGGCAGTGAGATGTCAAAACTTGCTTCTGACTGGCCCACAACAACCTTCACCAATCCTTTGGCTGCAAAGATCTTTTTATGTTTGATTTCAGGACAACAGTTTTCTTAAATTCTTCTGGGATTTCCATAAAATATATTATCAAAAATTCTATCGAAAAAGTCCATGTGGATTTCCATCTGAATCCCTTCCAAACTGTCTCAATTACAAATGACAGGGTTTAAGAGTCAGACAGTGCTGATGGTGTGCTGAGATCACTGTCTGTCATGATAACCAGTGCTGTTTTATTGGGTTTGCACTCCTGTGCTTACCTCTGCCACTTATGTCTTGTTTTATACTAGATGTAAACCTCTGACAGACAGAGTCTTCGTGTTTCCTCCATTATACCTTCTTCTGTCTGATAGAAAGCACAAGAATAATGGACAAAATGCACCCCACTGCTATTTATAAAATGAGAATCTGAACAAAAACTAAGGGGGTTTAAATCACCATATAAATCATCATAGCCATAACTGTCTTTTTTCGTTTGCAGCGCAATCTCCCTGGAAATACCACATCAAGGTGTGAGCTTGGAAAATTATCTACACTGCCTGGGATGGAACAGCCTTACTCTGTTTGAAAGGTGGGTTAACAAAGCTAAAAGTAAAAATGTAGTGCTTGCTTTAGGAAACAGTACCTTGATACTACGTTTGACTCTGGGAATGGAGATGTTCAGCTGGTGTACAAACCTACTTGCAGAGTTGGGGCCCTGAGTCCCTGAGTGATGTTTAGGTATCACTTAATAGACCTGCTGTATATAATATATCAAGCTGTGACACACTCCTTACTGACACTGCCTCCTTGCACTATTTTCCAGAGTAAGTCTTGAATTTCCTAGTTTTATTTGCCTGTTTTAGAGGTTTTTCTGGAGATCTCTGTACAACTCAAATCTTTAAGTGCCTGTTAGGAACTTTCTAAACCTGTTTTCCCTCAGTTATTTGCCCTAAGTGTTCACTACTGCTCTTGAATGCTCAGCATGCTGAGCAAGTCAGATGGATTCTTCTAATTCCTAGATTTTTCAAAGCCTTACGTAGCACTTAAGCCCCATAATTGTCTCTAAAATCAGTAAGAACTGTGGGTCTGCAATTCTGTGTAAATGCTCTGAAAGGACAACTGTGGCTATTATTTAACACTTCAACGTTATTTTTCTGCCCTTGATTCTTGGGAGCAGATGTAGGTTAATTAAACTATAAACTAAGCTTCCAGTAGGTGATTATCAACATTATTTATTCAGGATTAATAAGGCTAGTGAAAAGGACTCCTTTCTATGCTGCAACAGAAGTTGCTTGTGTGTCTGTACATTCAGGGCACAGTAACATAAAGTCTGCCATAAATTTTAACAGCTGTGCCATTTATTCTCATGTGCAGTGTAACACAGCTACATACAAAATAAAGATTCATTGTAAAGCACTCTGAGGGCTGTGGTGTGTGCCTAGTAGGTCAGCAAAGTTCAGCTCACAACACTGGGAGCTTTCATGTGCCAGGAGCCCAGGAGGAGAAGGGAGTGATATTGTATAGTGGCACATAATCACAGACAGCCCTGTAACTGATACTGCTGCTCCAGTCTTGTTTTTTCACTTTGGGCTAGACTTTACAGAGAGTCTGCTGTCTGAGGAGGCGGAGCTGAAGCACGAAGCAGCCCTGTCCTGCTCCCATTAGAATCAATCAGAACGGTGGCAAGGACAGCCATTAGTGAGCTTTGCCCCAGTTGCGATTTCAAATCCTTGTGTGAAAAAAGCAAATGGAGCTGCTTAGCGTGGCGAGGTCCACAAAGCTTCTATTCCCTGCACTGCAAAACATTTATCAGCCTCTTAAAGGGCTTTGCACTGGTAATAAATGATTATAACTGCAGTGTGTGGAGGAAGAACTCCTGCTCTGAGCAGGTGCTCGTGCCTGCAGGAGTGCCAGGACTCCGAAGGAGAGACTTCACCCATTAAGACTGGTTTGAGAACACAAACCCATTTAGCCAGCTGTCAAGGCCTGTGGTTACTTTCAGTTCCCATCTGGGCAGAATTTGAACCGTTGACATAAGGGTAAAAAGCTTGCTATCCTGTTACAACTCCCCTGAAACTCCTGTTTCCCCACCTCTCTGTACTGGTTGAGCTTTCTCTGTAGCGGTTTCTTTGCATCCTGGCTGGATGGGGAGGCCTCACAGCCTTGAAATTCAGGCAGCTTTACAATTAAATTACAGTTCCAGACAATCAGTAATGTTTCTAAAAATGCCTGACTGTCTTGAACATCCAGGCAGGGATTAGCCTAGAGGCATCTCTTAGTCTTAATTGGATAATCGCCCAGTGCTGTAAAGGCAGCTAAGAATGTGTGTCCCCCGATTTTTCATGTTATTTGCATGTATTTGGGTAATATAATTAGCAAAATGTAAGTAGCTGTTGATGCTAATTACAAGGCTGCATCTGGAAATACTTGTAACATCTATTTTTGCTATGATTTTTCAATTTGAAAAACAGTGTCAGATTTTAAAGCAATAAATTTCAGTGCAGAGAAGAGAATGTATGAACAGCCCCTTGGGATTTTTCTATGAAAAGAAGCTTTAGGAGTTCATGCTTCAACTTCTGATTGCAAGGCATTACTAAATACTCTGAAATAATATTAATTCAGCAGATAGCAGAAAGAGAGCCCCCCTCCCTCCCTCTTCATTTTTCTCACGTAAAATTCCTCTTCTTAGAACTCTTTTTTTGTATAATTAGGGTAACCTTATTCCTGTGTTGAAGATGTAGTATCAGGTGCACTGCAGACTTTGTCCTCTTAAAGTAGTACTTAACACCCCTGTTCGTACATGCAATAAAATCCTATCACAGTGCATGCTGTTAAACAGCTCCCTTCATTAAGGAGAAATTGCAATTACCCCCTAACAGTCACTTCTATATTTTACTTATTTTCTGCACTCCTCACTAGGAAACTCTCAGAAACAACTCACACAAATTTAGGCATCCGATAAACTATTTGAGTTTCATTTAACAAAAACTGAAAAGCAATTTATGAGAGTCATGGGAGATAACTGTGTAAATTGCATTTAGAAAATGTTTTCCTTACATCTAAAAAGATTTTATTGAACATAAGTTAAAGGAATGCAAACAGTTCTGGACACTATCTGTTTATTTTGCAGCTGGGATATTTTGCTTGTTTCATTTTAAAGAGCAAGTGTTAGAAGTAACGTTTTGCTTTGCACTTTGTTGGTGGTTTTCTTTTTTGTTTGTTTGTTTTTTTTAAAATCATCTGGACGCTGTCCATACTGTGATAAGGTCAGACTCCCTTATTTCTGACCCCAGCAGAGACCTTGGGGACTCTCAGTATGTACTAAAGAGGAAGCTGTACGAGTTCTGGTCATTCAGTGTCTTGTTTATGTGGTTGGAGGCATTTCAATTGGGAAACAATCGCTTTCCCCTGAAGGAACAGCACAGGATTTTTACAGGGGTTAAACCCCATAGGCCTGTATTTAGCTGAGAGATAAGAGTGAGCAGCTTCTATTTATGCCATGCAGCTGCTGAAATGAGCACATGGCTGGCTGGAGGCATCACCACAGCTGCTTTAAGTAGCTTATTGAATCTGAAGCTTTTCTGTTTACTGTTGCCCATTTTTTTTTTTCTCAACACACAGACAGAAAACTCATGTTTGTTCTCACAGAATAAATACCTGTTCCACTCTTTCTCTAGGAAAAAAAAATAAAATTGTTTGCTTCTGGAAAGCAATGCAAGAAGTTAAATAGTAAGCATGTAGACTTATCCCAGTTCTCCAGAGCCTGGACAAGGCAACTACCATGTGCGCAGGGAGAGGTCAAGCTCTATTCTTCGCCTTCAGGATAGGGAGTCTACACTCACTGTATCACAGTGTCCCCACAGCTCCCCACACCACACTGTAGTGCTTTCCCAGCATCATCCAGAACCCCTGCCAGAAGAGCCCTGGGCTCTCAGGGTGCTCAGTAAGAGGCAGCACCGAGAGCAGATGGATGAGAGGGTGCTGGGCCCCTCTTCCCCTCAGGGGTAGGTAACTTCCTTGCTGNGGCAACTACCATGTGCGCAGGGAGAGGTCAAGCTCTATTCTTCGCCTTCAGGATAGGGAGTCTACACTCACTGTATCACAGTGTCCCNCCATTTCTGAGACACTGGGTATGGCTTCTTCTTGTCTCTCTCTCTCTCCCTCTCTTTCTCTCTTTCTCTTTTTTTTTTTTTTTTTTTTTTTTTTTTTTTTTCCCCCTCTCATTGATGTAGTAGTGGGTAGAGGATTTGGGAAGAGCAGGGAAAGCTTGGAGCTGCAACTAAGGCACTGAGCAGCTCCAAGCCCAGCCTTGGACAGGCAGTGTGGGAGATAGAGGAGGCAGGGTGGAGGTCAGCACCTTGAACTAGTGCTGTCCTTCACCCCCTCAGTGGATATACAGAACAGAGTGGATGCTGAGATGCCCCAAGCTGGTTCCAGTTTGTACTGGCTCCGCAGAATCTGGATTAAGACCAGGTTTGTGAACACAACTTCAAAGCACAAAGGTTTTACAGGGCAACCTCTTTCCACTGCTCTTTTCCCCAAGTGGAGCCCAGAGAACTGGGCTCTCACATGCTGGTTTTCTACAGCCTTTGATATATGTGCATGAAATGCTGTAGCTCTGGTCAGTGCCTCAGAGGCATGTAAGGAAAAGAGAACGAAAGAGATTTCGGTTCTCTATAAAACTCAATAGAATAATTAAATCTCTTGCTGCTGAGGCAATGTAGGCAGTCACCTGGACTTCACATTTATTTTAAAATGTGAAATTAAGTACAGCATACCAGTTTGTTAAATTATTTTATTATAGATATCTATGTACAATGTGAATTCAAATCAAAACAACTGGCTATTAAGGAGCCAGAAAGAAAGCAGTTCCTGTATGAACTTGGGGAAAAAAGCTACCTTTTATTTTAATTTTAGATATGGGCCTGGAAGCATCATAAAACTTAAATTGAATAGTATATAATGAGTAATTGCAATTACACTGTAACTTCATCTAAAATTCAGGAACCATTTAAATATCTTTGCAGAGAAGAACACCCCTTTCTTTTGTGGAAATAGGGTTTCAACAATAGCAGTTTTTTAATGAAAGCCTTTGTTGAGAAATGAAATTAATTACTGAACTGTATAAAAAGGACTTAAATGATGGAATTAATACAGTAGAAAATTTGTAATGTTAATTCAAATCTAAATTGACTGTGGGGGAAAAAGAATCTTCAAAGTTACTGCTTCAGTGGGAGTCTTCCATTGACTTCAGGAGGCACAGGTAGGGCTTGCGATTATAGCAGAGCTGTAAGGAATGACTGAAAGAAGACAAGCAATGAAGCAGTACATTAGTGTGCACATCTCAGTAAGCAGGTTTCCTGAAAGTCATGTGGGAATGGGCTCCGCACGTTGTTTTTCTTGTGTGGTGGCTGCACAACCAGCTCTACAAGTTTCCTGGCACAAGGGCTACATGAGGCAGCTGTGTTTGGCTCCCCACTGAGCCCCACAAGGAATTGGTGTTAATCACCCCAGGTGGGAAGGAGATTGACTGGAAGTCTCTACTCCAGCAGGCAGAACTCCTATAAATTGCAGGCCTTAACAGTGTCAGGATACTGTTGGATTAACCAGGGACCTGGCAAGCACTAAGCTGTTATGGGGCCACCTTGGCCCGACCCCAGGGCTTCCCCAGCTCCTGCGGGGCAAAACTGTCACCCACCCACTGTGAGGGCCATGTGCCCACAGTGTAAATTGTCTGGGAAGTGTAGCCCAGGTTGTTCCCCTGCTGCTGCAGGTGCAGGCTCTGTCTCAGGATATGCAGATTATCAGAGTGCTTTGGCGCTGTAATGTGATCTGAGTGCCAAGGATTTATGCATCCCAGCATCCCTCTGTACACAAAACCCACCACAGTGCTGGGTTATTGATGCAGCTTATCTGGTAGTTGAGGAAAAAATGTCTCTGCTTGAGGTGCTTGTGACCGGAATAGAAAGGAGTGATTCATCCAGAAACTTCCAAAACCTGCACATCCCACCAGTACCTCAGTGAATGCACAAGAAAGCCAAGAGAAGAGCATTTCTTCAACAGCTCTGCATGGCAGTAGTCCTGCATTTGTAAGGCAGTCCATAAAAATGTTCTACACAGGTTCCTGCTGTTTAACATCCAGATAGTCATTTAAGACTGCACTAAAGACTGCCTGTGTGCAAGGGAAAAAAGGGCTTGGATGCAATGGGAAGTGTTAATCTCGGACCTCTAGGTACTGCTGTGAGTAGTCTTGTGAGCTGAGAAGAAGCAGAGCTGGGTTAGGTAGATACACATACCAACAGGAGCATGTGGCAGGGGGTACTTTTAAATAAAACTTTTTTTAACCACGCAATTAAAAACAGTTACGCTGTTCATTTGGTATTTCTGGGCCAGAACCTACATGATCTACTTCAGGCCATTATACAGCTTGAGACAGTTATAAAAGGAAGAAAATGGCTATTTCTGAATAGAAAAAGCTCCTAAACTACAATTGCAGCATCACCATTGAGATCTGGCAATTTAGCTGCAAATGTCATGGCAGTAGCTTAAGAGCAGATGGTCAGCATACTCTGTTCAATGTGCTAACTTCTGAAACTTGGTTTTTGAATTTTTTTCTCCCTTTTTGTTTAGGATAGATTTGGGGTTTGAATATTCTCAAACAACTCCCGTGGATTGTCATACATCTCGGCAAAATTAACCCTGAAATGTATTCACCCTACTGTGTGTAGCCAGGCTCAAAACAGCAAACAGCTTTATGGAGAACCAGGTTTGTAGCTTAGGTTGAAGAAGCAGTAATGCTCTGTGCTCCCCCAGTGCTGGCCAGTGCCCTTGGGAGGTGATCTTTGGGAGGCTGAGTACCTTCACAAGGTAACACATACTCAGTACACTGTATATGCAGCTCTTCAGGCCACTGGGCAGCAACTGTCCTCCTTGCACTTTCTTTAGATGGAAACTTCAGCATCCACTCTGTGCTGTTCCTGAACATGGTATCTCAGAAAGGAAAGCCCCCCACATCAAGATGAAGAAAGTAATACATATAATATTCTCAAGTGTCCCAGGTTAGGCTTCTAACACAAGAAGCCTGTTTCTGTGCTGACTTGGAAGCTGCCAGACTGACAACAAATGACTAAGACAAAAAAATATATCACCCTTGTGCAGCTGGCCAAGTCCCTGGAGGATGGCTGTGTCCTTGCCTTTCCGCAGCCTGCTTTGTGAGCACTCCCACTCGAGACCACAGGGATTTTTGGGATGCCACAGGATAAAGGCTTTGCAGAAATGACTGTTATTACTGTTCTGGTTGTTCTTACTGCTGTCATAATTATGATGATGGTAAGAGCTAAAAGCTCAAGAGAATAAGCCATTGATCCAAGTTTAGGTAGCTTCTCGAATTTTCAAGCTATTTACATATAACAGGCAAAAGTCAGAGGGAAAAAGAGAAGCTGCTTTGTGAAATTGGATCAGGCAGTGGTTGAGCTGAATGTATTCCAGCTTGCAGCCAGGAGAGCCCATACAGACTGAAGGGGAGGGGATGGGAAAGCTTTGATTAATTTTACATCAAGGTCCTGTAACTGTTGTCCCTTTTATTAAACATAAGGAAAATTCTGTAGTGTTTGAAAGTTAAACCTGTATATCACTTGTGTGGCAAACATTTTGTTTATTAATGCAGAACTTGCTGGATGCCCTTATACAGGTCCATTTCAGTCTCATGAGCACATTAAAATCTATTTTAGATACTTATCCACACTGCTCAGATACCAGGAAAATTCCTCTTGGATCCCTTGGGGTATAACTCTCTTGTTCTGCAGTGTCATGCTGTGATGCATTGTTCTGCTGTATCACTGTGGACAAATCAATTCCCTGGCCCATTCAGTTACCCCAGGTGGCTCTGATACCCACTGCTTCCTTAGCACATGGAGAACCTTTTCCTGGTCTTTGGACAGCACAAGAGGAGCTCTCTGCTGAGGGAAGGAGGTACAGATGGTGAGCAATGCACAGGCAGCACTGCAGAGTTGGTTGGTGGGACATGGCATGTGGGATCAGCCTTTCCACACATGTAAAATATTGTTGTCCTGTGAAAGTTGAAAGTCCATCACTTCAGAAATGAGACCAGTATGAGGTTGGCTGCTGCAACACCTAAGTTGACAGCATCTACCAACTGCTGCCAGGTGACTGTTGGGTACTAGGGGTACTCCAATAAGTAGTGCTGGTACTTTAAATATTGACAATACCAGTGTGAGAGGGAGAAACAGGTCTTTACACCAGGATAAGAGAGATAGGTGCTGGCACAATATTTCTTGGGGAACAGTACGTGTAGATTTTCCACTGCTTGTCTTCTGCTCACCCACACTTCCCTGCCTCTGAGGGTGGGAGAAGACTTTTGAACTCAGACTTTCTGCTCACCACAGGTGTGTTTTATGTGAAAGAGAGCTAGGCTCTGTACCCATTGAGAATTTGGCTTTGTAGACTTAAACTCTGTTTTCACATGTGTAAGCAAATACTACTGTAGATAATAGTTTAGACCTTCAGTAAACATTCTTTGCTGTGGCCTAGAAAGAAAAGTCTGTGCTCTGTTTGCACTTTAATATGCAGCTATGGTAATTGGGAAAGTGTGAAAATAAAGAGTCTTACTGGAATTGACATTGTGGGAAACATCTGGAATATTCCTGAAGCTGATGAGAGGTAAAAGCTTTTGCAGTATAACTGTGCCCCTGGGTTTGCTTGCAAAATGTTTGTCCATGCTTATACTGGAAGTAATTGCTAACATTTGCAGCTCCATAGTATGCTAATAGTGCTTCCTTTTTAAGGTTATATATCAAACTCCCTGGCAATTAGTGGGGATGAACTAGAATGGGATTTCTTAGTTTCACAGCAAGGTTTTCCTGATCTCATTTGTTATTTAAAGCTTTGGTTGTAAAAGGGATTTCAGCAAGTGTTCATAGGTCTATTCCACTACATTTTGTTTTCATAGGATCCTTTGAAAATTGTAGCTCAGTGGCTTTAGATAAAACATTAGAGCAACTCCTGTTATTGCCATTCTAACGCAGTGAGGACAGACCCTGAAAGCTATTTCTGTTCTGCTTGGGCAGCTTGAGACAATATATCATGTAAATCTCTACCTCCAGACTGCATTGAAATTGGCCTGTTTCATCATTGGTGCCAGAGTATTTGTCAAAAGCCACCTGAAGCTTCTTCTCTGGAGTGACTGAGTGAATTGGATTTACTCCATGCTATATTGCGTTGCTGTCAAGTATCCCATTGACTGAAAAGTGTTTAGTGATTACAAGCTTTGAGTTAGTAAAGGAATGCGAAGAATTTAATTAAGTTAACATTGACATATCTGTCAAGATGAAGCAGAAATACATCATGAGCATAGGTGCATTGCTGTTGATAAACAAACGAGAATAATATGTATAATAATAATTATAACAGTTATGGTGAATTAACTCATTAATATTTTTCAAAACTAAAACCCAGAGAAGAAACCGCACCTTGCTGCGAAGCATTTATGTTAATCCTTGTTGATGGAAAAATTATTCAGGATTTCAGATTCTTTGCCTAATACTGGAGAAAAAGATGAAAATGAGAAGAAAATCTAGACATTCTACAAAAATACTTAATAATTTTATTTTCTAATGTTTCTGTTCCTGTAGCTATTTATATAAAACTGTGTTGGGTTGTATGTGAAGATTTTGGTAGTGGAGGAGGCTGCAGGGGTGGCTTCTGTGAGAAGTTCTGGAAACTTCCACCACATCCAGTGGAGCCACTGCCAGGGGGCTCTGAGATGGACCCACTGCTGGCAGAGGCTGAGCCCACCCACGACCATTGTAACACTTCTGGCGTAACAGATTTAAGAAGGAGGAAAGAAACTACACAGCAGAAACTGCAACCTGAGAGAGGAGTGAGAATATGAGAGAGAAACAACTCTGCAGGCACCAAGGTCAGTGGAGAAGCAGGGGCAGGAGGTGCTCCAAACACCAGAGCAAAATGTGAGGAGTCCTCCCCTAGGGATGAAGGAGCAGCAGAGACAATGTGGGGTGGACTGACCACAGCTCCCATTCCCCATTCCTCTGCACCACTGGGAGAGGAGGTAGAGAAAATCAGGAGTGAGGTTGAGCTTGGGAAGAAGAGAGGGGTGAGGGAAAAGCACTTTAAGATGTAGTTTTTATTTGTCATTATCCTGCTCTGATTAGCAATAAGTGAAATGAATTTCCCCAAGCCAAGCCTGTTTTGCCTGTGACGTAACTGGTGAGTGATCTCTACCTGCCCTGATCTCAACCCACAAGCCTTTTTTTATATCTTCTTTCCCCTGTCCAGCTGAGGAGGGGAGGGCTTTGGTGGGCACCTGGTGTCCCGCCTGGGTCAACCCAACATAGAAACCAAGATTATTTTTAATTGTTTTTAATTTTGTGTGTGTTTTGGTTTTTTGTTTGGTTTGGTTGGTTGATTTGGGTTGCGTTGCTTGTTTCTTTTAAAAGGTACAATGTAGTAATTATCTGCTTGAATTTGTCCCAGTTATGATATGAAATAGGCAATATGAAAAATATTTCAGCCCTCCACAAAGTGTTGATCTTGTGTAGAAGTGTGGGAAGTACAAATACATGATGACATTTCCATTATATGATTAACCAGGTATAGGTCAAATTTTATTTTAAATCATATGATATTTATTCTGTGAACATGAATGTACTTCCTTATGGTAGAGTTAATAGAATTGGATTTTATTGCTGGTAATAGTTTAACACAGATTTTTAAATTTTTAAAACCTCAGAGAAGCAGAGAAATGGAAAAGAGTAACGTAATATTCAAGTGCTGGGCAAAGCTTGCTGTTCAGTCCATAGAATCACAGAATATCCTGAGTTGGAAGGGACCAAAAGGATCATCAAGTCCAACTCCCAGCCCTGCACAGGACAGCCCCAAGAACCCCACCATGTGCCTGGGAGCGTTGTCCAAACAGTTCCTGAACTCTGGCAGGCTTGGTGCCATTGCGTAAGAAGCAAACACCACCAAATCCTGTCCTGAAGTTGCATTGTGGGATGCAATGTCGTAATCAGATGTCACATTGCACTTTTCCCTTTGTCAGGCTCACCTTGTGGATGATAGGTGGCTCCAGGAATTCAGGAGTGCAGCTGGAGTAGGGTTGTCCCGGATACCACCTTCGGAATCCCAAATGACCTTTAAAATCCTTTTTAGACCAGGCTCCTAAGTAGATCCATGCTTATGCTGCCATTCTGTCCCCTTCCCTGGCATTGCAGGCAAACATTGGATAATCCTTCTCCTGAACCCACACAGCCCCACAGATGCACAGCATGTAATCTTGTCTTTCTGTCCAGGCTGGTACTTGTCTATTCTTTGTGCTAAGACCAGATTAGAAAGAAAGAGTGGAAGGAAAATAGTATGCCATACTGTTACTGCATATAGTATAAAGAAGTATACCAAGCTGCAGCTTGTTATTTTGATAATTAATACTAATGGGACACTGGTGTTCCTGGTGCCATTTGGCTTGTTGGATCCAGAAGGCCCTCAGGCCAGCTGACAGTGAAAAGCTGTACAACACTAATCTAATATCCCTGCCTATAAAAATCCATCCCTGGTGAATCCCTTTTGTGAGAAGCTAGTATGGAATCTGTCATTACAGATTTCCAGTTGTTCATCAGCCTGATCCCGACAAAATCTCTGGGGGTTGTTGCTGCATTTGTATTTTATTGGCTGCCAGGGGAGAAATCCAGAAACAAGCCTTTTGCTCTTCATGCTTGAGAAGAAAATATCTGGACCTGGAAATTGAATTTGAGTTTCTTGCCAAAATCTACCAGTACAGATTTGATCAGAAAATGTCTTGCATGTCAAGCCAAATTTTCCTTAGCCTTTCCTTTGAGAAATGATAGAGGGGATTTGTCTAGCCTGAATTTTGCTGAACTTGAAAAGCTAGAAGCATCTCTTTTCACTCTTGAGCTGCATATGGAGTAAGTACAACTGCGGTTTAGCCAAAAGAATGTAACAATTTAATCAATCCTCCCACTCAGCCGCTGGTATAACTGCAGGCCAGTTCAGAGCAGCCAGTCTTGAGAGTTCAAACCTTTCTGCCAGCATAACTAGGCTGTGTGTCACATAACACCCTCATGAGGAAAGAGAATATTCCCATAAAGGTCTTGTGGGGCTGAACAAAGCAGATTTTTTCTGCCACTGCTGATATGCACAAGTAAGCAACTTCTGTGCAGCTCTGCTGCTCTGTTGTAAATCATTCAGACACCTGGGTTTTGCTGTGAGTTAATGGATAAGGATTAGTATTTGCCAGCCTAAATTTTCATAATCTATCAATCCCTTTCCCAGTTCCGGTTGCCTCCTTGCTCGACCATGGCTGCTGTATAGTTTCAAGTAGAATATTACTTATGGGCAAAAATTTAAAAGCATAATTTTGAAGGGTTTCTTTGCCATCCTTCTGGCAGGAAAGTGCATGGCCAGTGGCTTGGGTCGAAGAAACGTGGTCATGGTGTCCATATTCCCTCAAACTCTCTTGTTGATGGTTGCTGATAATGTTCAAGTTCAGAATAACTGGGGTAAGCAGAACAGCCTGACCTCCAAGCTGAATGGAGCCTCCTGCACTGTAGTGAGTTCAAGTATCAAACACAATTGTTTCTAGCAATTCTGAATCAATTTGGTTAGTTCCTGAGCTTTTTCCCACATGTTGTCTTAACTAAAGTAACAGCAGGTTGAGCATGAAAGCAAGAAAGCAAGCAGGAAGGGAAAAAATGTAAGGCAGTAAAGTAAATTGAGTATGCACAATTATGGAGGGAAAATATAGCAAATCTGTTCTCCCCCAAAGCGTGGACCTGTGAAAACTGTTTTTAAACCAGATGCAATGTTAGTAATCTAACTACTGTTGTCCTCTTTATCCTGCAAAATGCTCCTGTCTATGGCAGAATGAGCTGGAATCAGTAGTTAAATCCTCTTTAAATAAGCAGCAGTTTCTAAATTGTTCCTGAGCTTAACACATGGCATGTGGGCCTTCCATGGCTCTCCTGCCTGAAAGGCATCTTTGGTAGGATGAAATGAACTACTGCACCAGTGTTCCAGGACATCAGCTGCTCTGTGAGGGCTCTGAACATCACTTTGTAGCTGCTGCCAGGATCACATCTGTTACCTGTTGGGGTGATGCTCAAATGCCTCTGATCTAAACCAGGTGTCAAAGTCACCAGAATTCAATCTATAATGTATGAACTCTGACTGGAGTTTAAAATTTGGTGTTTAGATGGACTGCATCTGTCTGGTGCCCTTCACAAAAGACCATCAATTCTCAGCTGAAGAACAGAACCTGTGCTTTTTGATTTTGTGTTTAGCTTTGCAGGCTGTCAAAGGGTCTCACGGGAATGACCTTACAAACTCCTCAGTAATAAAATTCTGCAGAAAATCACAGCAAACCCCTGAATAACTGCTCCATTTGCATTCCAATGCAAGGAGCAGCACTTGTGATTCCTGGCTTGTGTGCCATGGTGAATTCTTTTGATTCTGAGCAGTGAAATGGCCGAGTATATGTACAGCAAGGCAGATGGGATTGATTTATTAGAGTTCAGTAGGTTATCATTACTGTAGGAATAGGTAATGACATGTATTCTAATTAGAAAAAAGACTCAGTGGTTAGGGTAAATTAAAGGCTAGAGCTGATTTGACCCCAATCAGTACAAATGAGGATATAGTCCTCCATCATGCCGACAGCCCCAATAGCATCAGGGTTCAAAAGCCATCTGTTCCTTCCAGCCTTTCAGAGAAATGTGCTCAAGGGTGTTTCTAGGACTGTTCACACACATGGGAGTGAGCTGGGCTTCTGGAGGGCAGGCACTCACTTAGGTCATTGGGAAAATTTTAGCATGCTAGCAGAATTGGTGCCAAGATGCTGCCAACCTACTGCCTGTGTCTGGCCTGAGAGTTGTTAAAATATGAACTCCACCACCTGATCAGAGTTAATTTAGGGAACATCCACAGGTTTGCAAATCATAGTACAAAGAGACAACAAGCAATCAGCCTACTGGCTGTTGCTTTTACAGTTTCTAAGATTCTTACATAGTTCAAATGAAACTAAAATTGAAATTACCTCATTGACAGAAGCATTGCCATTAAAACATATTCAAGGATATTTGTCAGTACTAGGATGGAAGTCAGGTTGCTATCTAGCAATTGCTACCTATGAGCTTCTTTTTTATACTAAAACCAGTCAAATATACTAAAACCAGTCAAATACAGGGAATTACCTGGGTAGGACACAGCATTTTGGATAACTGCAAATGAGGGCAAGGAGGTCAGAATTCTCATAAATGTGTTAGCTGGAAACTTTAGCGAAGCATTTTTTTCCTATTCACCTGCAAGTACTATGAACTAACAGTTCATTCAGATGAATGCACCAGTTTTCATTTCTCAAACTAATGGATTGTTTTGTGTGGTCTTGGGCATGAACATGTATCCATATATTAACTTCCCCTTTGATCTTGTATTTCTGGTCATTTTTTCAAGTCAAATGACTAAAAAAGAGTGTTTAAGCCATTTAAAAGGAGATGATTAGGCTTTGGAACATAAGTTCAAGGGAGTAGAAAAGCAAATGGAGGCTTTCCACATGAACTTCAGCAGATGAAGGAATGTCTAAACCAGCCGTTTAAACAAGAGAAAGGGTCCACAACAGACCTGAGAAAACAGGGTATTTAAAGTTTTGCTGACCTCCATATTCAGTCCCTTCACAGTTTTCAGGGGATAGTGCACTACTGGCACTCTGATTCTATAATCTCTCAGCAAAGACTAAATCAGCCTGGGGATTCTTGTGCCTGGCTGTGGGAGGATGTGAAATCAGGTATGTGATGAAGAACTGTCCCCACGTGTTCACAGCTGGAGTCCCATATGGTCCTGAAAATATGAAAGCAAGGATCTAAGTGTGTTACAGTCTCACAGTAGCTTCTGCAAGTCAAACTTGAAATGTTTAACTTTTATGAAAATGTGCAACTAGCAGTCAAGGTCTTAATGATAATCATATTTAAGGAAGACTTTGTCATACAGTCCAAATGTGGAAGAGAATTTCTTTGGTAATATATCATGTGACTTACCAGAATATTAATATCACTAATAGAATATTACTAGTTAGACCTTAGAGATTAGTAAAAGAATATAATAATAGAGAATAAGTATTTAATAATAAGAATATAATATTTAATTTTTTAAAATATTACAACAGGCTCCCTAGGGCAGTGGTCACAGCACCAGGGCTGACAGAGTTCAAGGAGCATTTGGACAATGCTCTCAGGCACAGGTGTGACCATCGGGATGGTCCTGTGCAGGGCTAAGGGTTGGACTCACTGACCCTTGTGTGTCCCTTCCAACTCAGCATATTCTGTGATTCTGTAACATTGTAATTCTTGGTTTTTTATAGCTCAAGAAAACTAACAGAAATAGAAAAAGTAAAAATACAACCAGTATTTCATTAAAGAAGCAACAAAGTCCAAAATATAAACTGAGCACTATTTGCTTATTCTGTGCAAGAGAAACCTCTCACTGGTACAACACTTGTGTGGTTTTGATTCCAAAAATAGGGAAATAACCTTGGAGTAAGCTTTCCATATTAAAGCAGCTTTCTTCAGTTGATAAATATTGGCAAAGAGTCTAATGACAAACACATCTTTAAAATGTAACAATATATAGCAATGCGTAATATAGCCAACTTCAAAGTGCATTGTAAAAACAGTTTGAGAAGACAGAGAATTCTTTTTTTCCCCCCCCTCATTTTTAAATTTTTTTTCTCTATATAATTCTACACTGTTTATCAATTTATTCCTAAAAGGATTAGCTAAAGTGGAGTTTAGATTCCTTACCCCACTTAGTTTAGTTCTTTAAATTTATGGATTGCTGATGCTTGCCTCTTTTTCGTAGAGAGGTCTCTCTTCCTCAGTCAATTATTTTTCCCATCCTTGGCCCCTGCCCTGCCTAGGCAGCTGTACAGGAACTCTTAAGCATCTACAAATGGTGCTAAAGTTGGACCTGGATCCCTTCCAGGTAACATTAAATTGAACTAGTTCTGTTTGCTACAGCTGTATCCAAGGGCAAAATGCTCAAATGAAGGCATGTTTCAGTCACAAATACAATTTAAAGAAAGATTAGAAATAAATAATAGAGTCTTATGTTTGATAACTATTTAAATTCCACTGGCTTACAATGATACGGAGGACTGAAAGCGTGATGGGGCAATGGCAGGCTTCCCTTTGGCTGCTTTATTTCACCCCTTCACCTCTGACTTCTAAACATGTTAAGTGCTCTAATGAAATAAAATTGAAAAGTCACTGCCTGCTATGGGCTGTGGTAGTTTAGGTTTTATATCACATTTTATTTTTTTGTTAATTGACAGCTCGGTAATATTAAAACAGGGCCTAAACACTGGGGAATTAATGTATCAGCTACACCATCTCTGTGAAATAGGACAGGAGATCTGTATTTCCAAGAAATACTTCAGTGCTGACTGTTTCCAGGGCTGGGTGAGCAGCTTGGCACACCTTCGTCTAAGGGCTTCCTGGGTGCAAACCACTCCCATGTTCCCGTCACTTCCATTGTGGCTGTGGGGATACCAGGTACCCCCACAAGCTATATCTGCAGCCTAAAGTTGATAATCCAAGAATGTAGAACGCTTTTGAAGATTTGGCTTTGTGGCTTAAGTTCAAGTAGCTATTTTGTAGCAGAAACAGGATGCAGAATTCTGGACCCCAGTCTGGCCTTAACTCCAATGCACCACAGAAGCCAAGGCCATTAATTTTAATGGGGAAGGGGAGAAGTGTTTTTTTTTTTCAAAGTGAGAAGAAAGAAATGCAACTAAACAGCAGCATTCTGTGTTCTGCTGGGCTGTATCTTGTTGATGGAGTTATTATGTTGACAACACCACCTTTTATTCAAGATAGAAATCACCATATCATGTAACTGGAGGTGTAACCTGTGGTGTGGGGAGTTTAATTCTAAATATTTGTGTCTCTGCTCTGAGGTGCAGAATAAGACTCTTAGCCTTATTTTTATCCTTTCTTGAACTTGGGGTTTGACAGGAGTCTGTCAGCCTTTCTGTTCTGCTCTCGGGAGCATTAAAGTCGCACATGAAAGGGAACCACAGGTTAATTACTGTTTTCTGCAAGCCCTTCTTAAAGGCTACTGTGAGAGCACAGAAGAAATAATTTACCAAGTTTCAGGATCGTGTTTCACAGGGCCCTTTTTTCACGGTTGCCTTTTGATCATAAACTCCATCTTGGTATTCCACCAATGGATTTGAACACGTTGGGAGTAACTTTACTGGCAGCTAAACGTGTGCTCATGCAATTTCCATGTATTCAAATTGGAAGGGAGGGCGGAGCAAAGCAGGGAGAAAAATTCTCTTGCTTTAAAAATCAAGAGTGATTTAACACCTTGTTGGATGAACAGAACAACAAAAGAGCTCAGTTTCAGAGATTTTATGATCAGCTTAAAAGGTTGTGGTAGGGATCTTTACCAGTAGAATCGAATAGTAGAAACTGTGGGGAAGAAGAGTTCACTTAGAGGGACTATCTGTTAAATTACAACTAATTAATTAAATAGGTCTTCAACAGCAGATGTCACTGAAGCCTTAAGATTTAAGAGAGGATTTCAGAACCAGAGGAACTGAAACAAATGAGCCTTGGTGTTACTTTAACCTTGAATATACTTAGCATGTCCATTACTTTTATTACTTTGCGATTCTCATCTCCAGAAGATGCAACAAATTGGCATTTTTTATTGCATTTTTTACTCTTATATTTGACCCTAGCTTCACTAATTTATGCCTTCGTTTAATTCTTTTCTCCTTAAAATTGCCTTTCACATTTATAGCTCAACTTTATCAGCAATAATGTGTGTAGGAGGCATTCAGATAAAGATTATTCATCTTAGCCTCCAGTCTTCAGACCCTGATAAGACTCAGCTTGTTCTATGCAGCCCTCAGAAAGGAATATGCTGCTGTAGCATTTTTAATGTAACCACTTAACTACCAGTCGTGGTGTTTCTCTGTTCAGAGATCCCAGTGACAAGCGATGCTTGAAATGCCTCCTGCTCTCACAGAGACTGAGGATCAGTGCAGAAATGGTGTTGTTTGCAGGCCTCGGGCCACCCGTCTGTGTGTCTGGCTCAGCTGTGGGGCTGTCTGGGTGCCCCCCGTGCCCTGCTGTGGCTCAGCCCGCGGCTCTGTAGCTCTGCAGCCTCCTGATTACATGGGCAGGGGCTTGGCTGCCCCAGTGACCTCAATCACTGCGGGACCCAGATCCTCCCCGGCTGAGACACGGCTGAGGGGAAGGCTGTTGGCAGAGAACCCAGGGAAGGAGCGTCCTGAATAAAGATATGAGAGATTAGTCTCCACGCTGAGTGAGAGTGATATTAAGCTGCTAAGTTGTCCCACTTTTTCAGGTCTTGTTATTAATGCTGCTTAAAATGGAAGGAAGCTTAATATCTGCATTTGTAGCAGCCCTCATTGGTACAGCTCAGGACAAGGAAGTTGTGCATAAGCAGAGTCTGATTTTTCTGTGCCAAATTTTAACCTTATACTCATCTTGTTTCATCATCCTCTATTAATATAATGCAAATGTTATGCAATTTTCTAACGAGAAGTTGAGCCAGCCTACCTGGCTGCTCTAAAACAAAGCGAGTGGACAGTCACAATCAATTAGGACTAGCATGGATAAGCCCAAAATATCCATATGGATGCAGTTATAAAGCATCTATATCTGGTTACGTATCTTAGAGGCTTACATTTTTAAGCACCTTTTGATTGGGTTGTCAGACACTGGGTTATTCAAGCTGAAACTTTCATGGAGGAAGCTTAGGAGAATGAATTTACCACTTGTCATTTCATGCCCTGTTGAGACGATTTGCATAAGAGAAATTAGATAATGGTACAAGTGTCACATGCTTTCCTGTTAAAATGTGTAATGTGAAAAAGGCTATTTTTTTTTTTCATTTTCATCTGCTTCTGCTAAGCTGCTGAAAAGAAATCAGTTTCCCAACCTCTTCTGTATAGTTTCCTCATCTAAAATGTCTGAAAGCCCCATTATTCATAACAGTAATTAATTCCTGATGTGTAAAAATAATCTGGAGCAAGGTCAGACAAATACCTTGCATTAAAATCCTAACCTTAAAATGTAAGAATTGCAGTAAGATAGTCAAAACCTCCAGGTAAATATGCTGGATTTGGGCAGGGTGAAGAGAAAGCTGAAAAACCAAGGGAAGCATACGCATCCCATTCTCCCATGTGGGCACAGTGGGATGTGACACAAAAATTCCCAGGTGCTAGGACGTGTTTGCCATCATGTGATTGAGCAGATCTCCCCTTCGCACTCCTTCTCATCACCTTGTGTGGTAGGGTTGGCTCTGGCTTGGCAGATAATCACAGACACGCTGCTTTCTTGCCCAGTGCAACACGGGGAAGGCTGAGCTGTGCTCAGCTGACGTGGACTGTGCTGGAGATGTTCAGGCTCAATCCCTACACACTTTGTAAATCATTGAAAGAGTTAGAAATGTTCCTGCTTTATTACAATGATTCACCAAAGGGCACTCTTGATGATTCACCTTGGAAATTTCAGAGATGCTCTGTTTTGCAAGAGAAACTCTTCCTGCATCAAGCTGACAAGATTTCCTGGCATACACACAGGCTGTATTTCATATCTTTTGTTTTGGATTGCAAATAATGAAATCTGTAGTTACAACTGTCTGTTGCTGGTGAACAGCCACGTGTTGAGAAGACTTTCAGTTCTTAGTTGTACTCTCCAGGGACCACTGGATTAGTCCAGACAGACTCCATTTAAACAAACAAGCAAAAAAAAAAATCAGTTTATGCTGTAATATTATCACAGGTCTTGTAAGACACTGTTGAAGAGTCTCACCATCTCAATTTTAGCTGTTTGCTTAATTGCTTCAGCTGTAAATTGCTCCAAAGGAAAGAGTACTCTCAGGC
The DNA here is from genome assembly GCA_013397135.1 of Pachyramphus minor. Classification (NCBI taxonomy): domain Eukaryota; kingdom Metazoa; phylum Chordata; class Aves; order Passeriformes; family Tyrannidae; genus Pachyramphus; species Pachyramphus minor. Next base: position 380,874 of record VYXB01000005.1, on the reverse strand, counting down.
ACAGAAGAAAATGGGATGGCGTACAGATCCTGACAAACCATTTTAATGTGTCTGTGGAGTAAAATACAACTTAGGAAAAGAAATCAAAGAAGAGGCAGTAGGTCATTGTGACAGTAGAATTACTAAGGGGAATAAAGACAAATCACAGGCTATACCATAATCATTGTATAGGGCAGCAATAAAAAAATCTTGATTCTATTAAGAGTACATGATGACAAGTAAGTAAAGACTGGAGCACAGTGTGTGTACCCAGAGGAAGGGATGTGCACTCATATGCTTGGAGTTTTCTGAATAATGGATGCTCAGCCATTTAACTAGAGAATTTCTCCAAAATATTTTCATATGCAATGTATATTAACTGGTGGTAAGTGTGGCAGTGGCCAAGGAGGGAGCATCTGAATATATTCTTTTCCTTTCCTGCTGTTATTCTGCATCTGTTTCAGGCAAAAGGCAATTTCAATAAATTGTTGACTTTTTCAAATAAACAAAATAAATAATAAACAAAACAGAGTAGTAAATGAAACACAGACTCTGAAATATGTATTGATTACTGAGAAGGTACATTTCAGAATGGCTCTGAGGTGGTGTTATGTCCAGCTGCGACAGCTGTGCCATAAAGAAGGATTGTACCAAGTTGCCAAGCAGAGGAGCCGTGGTGGCCAGGAGAGCAACAGGGGCTTTTATGTTTGTTTGCAGACTCGCCTCAGTTCCCAGCACTGCAGAACACTTCTCCAAAGCAAGGATGCTTTGCCTGTCCTAAATTTAATCTGTTGGAAAAAATCTTTTAGATTATAGCTGTGTCCTTTACTGACCCTCAGGTCTTACCAGTAGGTCTTGGTGCCAATATCTTAATTTTTCATTTTATGCTGCTTGCTTTAACAATGTGTTCTTTGGCAGGCAGCCATGTCTCCAGCACTCTGCTATTGAAATGGCTGCTCTGTGCTGCAGCTGTCCATTTACTTTATAAACTGATCAGCCAGTCGAATGTAATTTAAGAGAATGGGAATAAGTCATAGTTGAGGGCACAAAGTATCAGCTGGTTTGCTGTATGCAGGTCTGTCCTTCAGAGATTTTTGAGCCCAAGTTGTCACACTACGTGTTTATTTTTTAATTAGTGCATAATGTGAAAAAGAATGACCTGACATGCTGCACAAAGTGGGTGAATAAAACCAATACTGCCCTTGTGGAAATACTCTTGATACTGGGAGAACTCAGGAGTGACACAGCTGTCAGAGTGAACATGGAACATAATACTTTTTCTACTTATATGTTGCTACAGATCTAGAGGGCAGGGTAATTTGACTTTGTAATGGCGTTAGCTTTAACATTTAAACAGAGTAAAGATGATCAATCCTTAGAAAGCATTCACATACTAGAACTAAACTATAAGATGGATTTTTAAGTGAGAGACATTTCATAGAATGTCCTATTTGCCTATAACAGTGATGGGTGAGAGAGATTGTGGAAAGGGTGCTTGCTGAAGGAAGGGAAACAAAAACAGCTACTGATACAACCCAAGCACTGTGTTGACATCATGTCTGGTAAACAAGAGAGGAATGGAACCAGAAATTAATGGAACATAATTGATGTGCTGGCAATTAGAACTAACTGGCAGGCAGGGCAATGGGGGGATGACTCTGGTCCTTATGTTTTTTTTGCAGTGATTAAAAAGTGTGGGAAGTGACCGTGGAGAAAAGGCTGGGAGAATGGAAGGAATTTTGCTGTCATCTCCGCCATCTCTAATATCCCTGGGATCTGGAGAAGCACACCTGCTTCCCCCACACCCTCCTCAAAACTGCATCATTACTGGGCCTGATCCAGGGATATACACTGATTAGGTAAGCTAGAGATAAGGAATATTGAGATTGTGGTCTCATCTCCATGAGCAAACAAAACCCAGGAAGACCTCTTTTTTCTTCTCTACCTTAATTTTCTTCTCCCCTCTTTTTCTTTAAAAAGCTGGGCATTAGCAAGACATGAGTTACTCTGTCTCAGTATTTCCACAAGCTGCCTGAGAAGCAGCTAAAAGCAATGCCTGAAATGGCTCAGCAATGGTTTATCTTTGCCAAGTCTCTGAGTAGCCTGGGACTGAGTGCTTCAATTCATTCCTCTAAGAACCGGCTGCCAGGGTTATCATATATATAAATATATATGATATACTATAAATAGATGTAAAAACTGGAGGTAGGAAAATGAATGACAAAAATAAACATAAAACTAAAATACAGATTTAGTTTTTCTTCTTAAAGTTAAGCACAAACAAGAAACACCAGGACCTGTAATAATGATGACTTTTGTCCTCTCAGTAAGAAAAGAAACATCTTTGTAGACAGAAGGTCTCCAGTATATTCTTTCGTTCTTATTCTTCCCCTCAGTTTACTTGTAAGCTAAACAATACAGAATTTACTATGCTATTTAGAATACAGTCTCCTGCTGTTGACTGCATTTTGATATGGAAATATATTCTGACTTGTATATATTATTTTACAGAACTCGGTGTTGCAGAACAAATATAAAAACCATTCTCTCTAATCTGGCTTTATTCTTTCTGTTTGCTATACACATGGATGAACTTTTACTGCTAGCTTCATTCCCTCTTGGCAGTGACCAAAGACCATCTAATACAGAGCTTTAAACATATTATTAGCTTTTAAATGAGTAGATTTCACATGAAATTACATGCTCTGCAAAGACAGAGGTAATGGATAATAGGATCTTTATCTCAAAGGAACCGTAAAGGGAACATAGAGAGATTTAATTCGCAGTCACCAACTGGGTCACATCTCAGTGCAGGCAATGTATTATTTCTGACAGACAATATGGTCTGATGGCTATTAAAAGAGCAACAGAGTAAGTTTTAGTCCCAGCCCAGTCCTCAGAGATCAAACTGGTGTTCTCAGTGGTTATCAGCATTTCAGTCTCGTGTCCATGTGCTCTTTACTCTATAAGGTCGAATGTTATGTTAGTATTTGGGCAAAAAGGCCGGAGACTAATTAGACATGGATCCTGACGAATATTTCTTAGCTTAGAAGAGAGATATGTTGGCAGTGCAATATGTATTCCCTAAAGCTGTTTCAAAGTCATGTGGAAATGCAGGATTATGGTTTTGAGGTTCACTAATCTGGTACCTTTGTCATCAGAGCTTTCCAAATTTGTAAGAAGCCCAAATCATCCTCTGTTAAATTATTAATGATGGAAAGATCTGAAAAGAACCATCAGTATAACTGTGGGTTGTTTTTCTTCTAAATAAACTTTTACTGTAAGAGTTGACATTTGTCACCAGCTGTGGATCCCTTTAGAAAGTCTTGGTGCATGGAAGCTGGAATCAACATACTTTTGGGAAACAACATGGTGAAGAAAGCAGGAAGCTCTGTGATTTTTATGATCCCTAACAGTAGTGAGAGATTAGGTATAATTTTCTTTTTAAATCCTCTTGAGGATGCAGGAAAAATGATTGTGACTTCCAATATGCCCTTAACTAAAATCCTAATGTTCAAAATTTGTTTATGAGGGCACATTATTTTAAGCAACAATTCTATATGTTCACTGCACCTAAGCCAAAAACTTACGAGGAAATATTTCCATATCCATTGTGCACCTACAGGAAATACATGTTTAGAATGAATTCATCAAAATTATATTTGAAAATAAAATATTTGAAATAAAATAGTACTCAGGTTGATACTGAACCTTCAATTTGTGTGTGGAGGAGCAGGATAGAACTAGATGTGTCACAGGACTGCAGATGCTTTCTTGAGCTTTTTTAAAAAGCCAGTAACCTTGGTTACTAATGTACTAACATTGCCAGGTAAGCATTTCTGCATTTAAAACTACAATGGACTTTCAGCACTTGTGAAATGGCATCTATTAATTCAGTGACAAAGGGAGATTCATATAAACACTGATTTAGAAAGCAGATCTAAGGACCATCATGTTTCTATCCGACATACATTTTAATTCACTCACTGAATATTTAGCTAAGTACTTCAAATTGGCCTCAGGTAAATTTTGCAGATTGTAGTTGTGTCTCCCCCGTGATACCCTTGTTTATCTCTCTCACTAGAGCAATCTCACATCAGGAATTAAAAGCATCATGGAGCAAGTACAAACCTAGAGGCTTCCACCCCTCCAGGGAAAAGTGACAGGCCTATTTTTTTTAACTTCTCTCTTCAATACTTCATGAGACCTGTTCTTCTCTTACTAACAGAATCACCTTCTGATTTGGAAAACTTTTTTCTGTCTCATTTTTTAATTTTCTGATTCCCCTTTCTCCTATTCTCTTATTCCTCTCTGTTTTCTCCCACCTTTGGACCACTCTGGGTCATCTGCATCTAGAGAGATAATGCCTCATATTCTTACCTGCAGCTGCTTCCATGTTTTCCATAAGCAAAAGCCTTTCACTGGGACTATAAAAGAAACACATCTCCAGTGAAAACTAAAGCTCATTTCTCTTAGCAAGAGCCTGCAATACTTCTTGTGATTTAAATGCATCAGCAGCACATGTTACTATTTTCTTAGTATTGAAATATTTCACTTTAAATGCACACTCTCACACTGCTCTGCCAGGATGAAGGGTGCAGTTATTTATTTAGGTGATTGTACCTGTAAAGAATTCTGTCCTAAAGAAAATTAACATTAATTTTTTTTTCCATCTACTTTTTCCCTTGTGAGCTATTTTGGAATCAGTAAGAGAATTTCAGTTGCTGAATTTTCACATCAATGAGGGGTGTCATCTTGACAGACTTTCACAGAATTAATAAGGTATCTCTTTTTAATAAGAATGGCTCAAAACCCCCTTCCCTCTGGACACCACAGTGCATCTTGAGATAATTATGATTAGAAGTTCTGGCTCCAAAAGGAAACCTTTCCATCTGAAGTGCTTTCTGATGAACACAAGAAAATGATGTTCCATGCAAAGGTGTGTAACATTGTGTGTCACTCACACAGCAGCAGAATCATGAGTCTTAGTAGGAATTATTTCCTATAAACATACAACAATGAATGTCACTGCATGCACTGGAAAAGCTTTAGTTTGAGTAGTACCATTCTCATTTTGGTAAGTGAATTATTTAAAACATTCCCCTTTCACCAAGATACCTCTTTCCACATAGGTACTGTATTCAAACCCAGCAGCTTATATTACTGATTTAATAGCAGCTAATATATTACTTGGATATTGTGGCAGTTTTGGGCACCACAATATAAGAAAGACTTTAACCCATTAGAGAGTGTTCAAAGGAGGGTGACAAAGATGGTGAAGGGCCTTGAGGGGAATATGTGTGAGGAGTGGCTGAGGGCACTTGGGGTGTTCAACTGGAGAAGAGACTGAGGGGAGACCTCACTGCAGTTAAAACTTCCTTGTGAGGGGCAGGCAGTGAGCTCTGCTCTGTGGTGACCGCTGACAGAACCTGAGGGAATGGCCTGAAGTTGTGTCAGGGGAGGTTTAGGTTGGGTATTAGGAAAAGGTTCTTCACCCAGAGGGTGGTTGGGTGCTGGAACAAGTTAGCCAGGCAAGTGGTCACAGCACCAAGCCTGACGGAGCTCAAAAAGTATTTGGTTCATACCCTCAGGCACATGGTGTGACTCTTGGAAATGGTCCTGTACAGGGCCAGGAGTTGGACTTAATGATCTTTGTGGATCCCTTCCAACTCGGCAGCTCCTATGGTTCTATTAAAGCAAATTCTGAGGATACATTCATGTTTGCAGAGTTCCAGGATTTCTTTGATTTCAAAGGATCTAGAGCACAAAATATTTCTCATAACTATCTTGACAGTGAGACTGAAAAGCAGCAGTTTTTCTCATGATTTTGCATGTAACTTTTTGTGTGCCAGCATTTTCTATCTCCCAGTGTAGATTGAAAACATATTTTTAGCCATTAAAACACCAGAGCCACACTGTTTAGAATTTATCCTTGAGCCTTGTGACAACCATGGAAAGCATTATTATTTATTGCACATGTTTCTAAAATAGTTTAGTCTCTTTCCAACTTGTTGCTACCTACAGATAGTAATTACTAACTCAGAGGAAAACACCTTCCACACCTCCTGGTTTAAAAGCATAGCAGAACCCTTACTAGACAAAGCAGTGATTGAATCTCTGGTGCCAGTATTTCAGGAAACTGTCAGAATCTCTTGGGATAATGTCTTCAGAAGTCAATATATCAGAGGCAGGCGCTGGCTTGTAATAATAAAGTTTCTATTTTGTCTTTATGAGAATCCAGCTTTCCCACTTGACAGGAAATCAAGTACTTAGCACTCATTGAAACTGAATTTTGTTTAACCTTGAAAGCAGTTTCCAGAAACATTCAATGTTCAGGAAGGACCCTGGAGACAGATTGATGGCTTATTGTCCAGCCTGTGCTAGGCTGGGCTGCCCAACCTCACAAGGAGGAGCAATCCCTAGTGACCCTGGTAAATTGTATCTCCAGCAGCCCAGGGTCACTGTCTAGCAATCATCTAATTATCCACCAGCATTCTCCAGATGATTCCCAATACCTATAACAATTTTGTTTATTTTTATGTATATACACATATATGTATACCAAGGTATATGTAAAAGTTGCATTTTACAGAAATATATTTTTACGTGTACATACATGCATATACAAACATTGCTTTCCTGAGTAACTGGAGCTAATAAAATAGGAGTGATGCAGTAAGTAAAAAAGAGAAAAAATTCTTATAAAGCATTTCTTGAGATAATATCTCGTACTTTTTCCAAGTTACTATGATTTTGGTCATATAATGTTACTGTCCTTGATGTTCCTGTGGAGCTCTGAAACATTGTTATTCAATTAATTACTGCTTGGTCACATACATAATTTTGGATACGGTCAGCTTATTTCTCTGTGCACATGTTACTGCCACGTGCCCAGAGGAAAAGCAATTGCAGCTTTTAATCTGTATCTTTGAGCTATGTTTTTTTTTTTTCATTGCCATTTAATACTGCAAATGTAATGGAATTTCAGCTTTCATTTTTTTTTTAATCTTCTGATGCTTTGACATGTTCAGACAAGAAAGATTAGGGTCAAGTACATACATGGAACAAAACTATTTTTAAAGTCCTGACCTGTGTTTTGAAACTGCTGTTTGCTACTGGTACAGTCTGCTTGTATTTTCCTTTAAGTGCCTAAGTTAATTGAAACCAATTAGTTGTATAGTGAAAAAAATAGCATGACTGAAGTAGCATTAATGGTAACAGTATCACTTTGTTTGAGTCAATTCCTTTCTGCAGGCTGCTTCAGCTGTGAATCAAGACTTGGAAAATGTATGATTTCTCTTAAAATATATTCATCTGAGCAAGTGGGAAGTATTCCGTGTGCCAGCTTGTGGTAGGCTGGAATCTTGCACAAGGTACAGCTGCTCCATAAAACAGCTGCTCAGCCAAGGAGTGTCCTGTGGTGCACAGGCAGCAGGGAGCCCTGACTGGGATGAGAGATGAGCCAAGATCAGGGGTGTAGAATATGGTCTGCATCCATCAGGCGAGAGACTGAGCTGTCACTGTGCCTCTCCGGGAGGATTTGTCGCCTCATCATTTCAGGTTGCTGTGGACAAAATCCCTGGGAAGTACAGCTACAGTGCAGGATCTGGTTTTTTTCCTCTGATCTCTGTTTTCCATCTGCACTGATAAGTAGATAATTAAATGGATGAGTGGACATATTGTAATCATTAATGACTATAGATAACTATATGCAAAATACATATATATCTGTCTTAGGTTTCTTATACTGAAAGAGGGCAGGTTTAGATTAGATATAAGGAAGAAATTTTTTACTGTGAGAGTGGTGAGGCACTGGAACAGGCTGCCCAGAGAATGCTCCATCTCTGGAAGTGGTCAAAGCCAGGCTGGGTGGGGCTTGGAGCAATCTGTTCTAGTGGAAGGTGTCCCTGCCCATGGCAAGGAGGTTGGAATGAGATGATCTTTAAGGCCCTTTCCAACCCAAACCATTTTGTGATGTCATTTTATGATTGTTGTATAGTCTCTCACCATGTTATAGAATATCTGTCACTGGTAAAAACATTACCTAAAGAAATAAAGTTATAGCTTATAAAGGTAACTCCTTAAACCTCTAAAGCAAAATCACAAATGTTACAATGAAACAGAAGTGGAGATAATGCAGGAATTTCATTTAAAGGAGATTTGAGGGAACATCATATAATCAAATTATTGTTAGGGCTGGTGAAATGACTGTGTATCGTAGCAGAGAGGGTAACACTGAGTTTGCCAAGAATCCAACTAGTGTCTCAGCTCTCTGTCAGTTCAAGGCACGGCCTCATTAGTGGAGGTAAAAAGGAACAACTTCACTCTGTATATCACATTTAATTGTGAGCTAACAGCTTGTAGGGAATCTTTGCTCACCACACCATCCAGGTGTCTTGTGCTTTCTAAGTATTTTCTGAACAAGACTCAAAAGAATCAGGTTTAGCTCATCATTTCCAGCTGTGAGTGATGCAGTCATGTGAATGAATGTTAACATGAATGCTGTACTTTGAGCAGTCAAATGAAAACAAACACATAAATGTGATGCTCTTACTGTAGGTATTCTTTTCCTAGAGGCTTTCTTTCCTTCTGCATTTTATTTCTAAATATGTATAGCTCTATTGCTCCACTATCCACTGTGCTGTGTGCTGATTATAAGCAGATTACTACTTCTGCAAATCTCAGGATTAAAAACTGTAATGATATTGAAAATGGAGGACACTGGCTATACAAACAGGAAAGGTTTCATTTCATCTTCATTAAACATTTTAAGGATTGTAGTGTTTAAATTGTTATTAAATAATGAAATTAGCAAACCCACAAATTATCCATATTAGCCAGTTTAGGATTAGCATTCATTTAAAACAGGATCCTTTGGAACAATGTTTGCATAAAGATAAGCCATACAATCCCAAATATATTTTCATGGTTTCTGCTGAATTCTACTGAGATTTTATGGAATTCCAGTCAGCTTTTCCCATTCTGTTAAATTTGGAGGCCATTATTAGTAACATAGGTATATTATTTTATATTTTGTGCAACTGAATGTCTTCACAGACAAAAAAATCACAAACACACTAGATAAATTCCCCTAGCAATGTCACTAGTAAAAGGCTATTTTTTTGAGTTCTGAGATTATCAGTCAACCTTTCAGTAACAAAATGCAATAGAAAGTTTTATCTGTCCTGATTTAGAATATTTTCTAATTATACAGAAGGAAATAATTTCCATAACTGTAAATCAAGCTTAAAGAAGAGATCTTACTTACACTTCAGAATCCTCAAAAATCCCACAGAATAATGGAAATATTGGGTAGTTGTATTCCTTTGGCCCTTCAGCCTATGTGAATGCAAATTAAGTTGTAATGACACATGAAGAAACCTTATCAAACTTGCATGAAATATATAATACAGTAATTTAACAGTTAGAGACCAAGAAGCATTTTCTTCTTTAAAAATAAATGAAAGACAGAGCATTTGGATTTTAGAAATGTGCAATATAATTTTACTCACTGCCTAGAAAAGCATTTCTGTGTTTGCAAAGGTGGTGTGTTGGAATGTGGTCGCTGAAGATGTGAAAAAAAAAAAAGACTGTATTTTAGAAGCAGCTTTAACTAGACTTCTTAAATAGTTTAACTACTCTGTTTAATTTAGATCTAAGTAGGTCTAAATTACTGAGACTAACGTAGTGTTTTCAAACATCATGCATGGTCAACCCCTAGAAGAAAGGGCACAGCAGCAGCAAGGTGTAAAGATTGCCCAAGGTTTTAGTGGCAGATTTTACTGAACTGGTCCAGGCTTCTTTTCCTGCAGCACCACTGAAGAATAAAAGCAATTTGGGCCAGTGTAAATTTCCTCTTTTTTCCAGTGTGAGAAGGATAAGAAGGCTCAGTTCATCACTCACTCACCAAACCCATAGATATAGCAACAGTACCTTTGCACATCCAAGGTAGACATCTGAGCCCATTATTTAAATAACAAAGCAGCTGTCAACTGGCAAAAAAAAATTCTTCATTTAAATAGTACCTTCTTTAAATATTACCTAAATATTTAGCAAGTGGTAGATAGCACTAAGGCCTGAAAAGATATCAAATGTTCAAGTACTTAATTTGGATTATTTTTCCAGGCTAAGAAAAATAAAGGACTTGGTTTTAAATGTGCCAAGGTGAATGTGTATTTCAGCCAAATGAGTTTGAGCTCATCTCTGTGTTTTCCCATATGTACACAAAAGAAGATGCAGTGATGGGAAACCACTAAAAAGACCTCAGCTTGCCCCAAGCAGAATTTCCTATTAATTATTTTATTCTTATACAATTGTCGCTGAAGATGTGAAAAAAAAAAAAGTTACCTGTGGACACCATGCGTGTAAATAATACATATACACACATCTGAACACACGTAAGTATTTCTCCATGTGACATTAGCCCATTGTTTTCCTTTTTTATTATCTCAGCAAACAAGTTCATCAACTTGAAATATTAGTTTTAGTACATAATTTTAAGGTAGTACAAAAGTGAAGTTAATTGTGTAGTTTAAAAAGTACAAGAAGTTGAAAACTAAATAGGTAAGTCTGGAGACAGTGACTCCTTAGTGTCAAAATAAAACTTGGAAAATATAAAGGATGTATTCCTTAATGAAAGAATTATTGGTAGAGACCAGATTAAGACAGCAGCTGACAGTTCATTTTTTGATACCTGTCGATGAATAAATTTTACAGAATCATGAGCCATTTTGAAATGAACAATTTCAACCCCTAACCAACTTCATGTACTGTCATATATTTAATTAAAAGTCCACCTGGACCCCCAAGGAATATATTCTCTCTCATTCCAACATCTGTCTTTCTGGTTTTGAATGTTTGTGAGTAAGTAGAGATCCATGATAGAGTATTTTGTAAAAGTAAAATGCCCACAATGGATAAATTATTACTTATATGTGAGAAAAAGTGGTGTTACCTGGCTGCTTAGCCCTGTTAAACTAGAAAGAATGCAAACAGAGGAAATACAGTTAATGTGTCAGATAACATAAAATCAGAGTATAAGGAGAACGTGTTTGAATACAGTAAGAGAAAGTGGATGCACAAGTAAAAGTGAAATTATTGTGAACAGGTTAGTTTGCAGCAGTCATAGCATATGAGCTATCGAGCAAGGACTTTTTTATGGACACCATGGCAAAGATGATTTTTATGACTTGATGTAAGGAAGAAGGCTGTCCTTGTTTACAGATGACCTTAACTCAGCTTCATTGTAATGCAGGGGATGAGAAATATCAAGTTCAGATTTTGCACAGTACAGAAATCTATTATTTGGTCATATTTGAACAATCCTTTCCTTTTCCACTAGAGTGGAGTCCCTGGCCTGTGACTGCTGGGGCTGGGAGAATATTGGTGAAAATCACTAACTGCACATCCAGCAGTGCAGGTGGTGTGGTTGGTGTAACCCTCTGCTCTGTCTCTGGGTTTTGGAAGAAGAACAATGCCAGTGAGTGAAGGGGACAATAAGCTTCTAGTCCATCTCCCAGTGTAATATAAGGTCCATTTAAATCAATTTAATATAAAATCAATGCAAGGTGAAGACCTCAAGCTGAATACATCAAATATTAAACTGGAAAGAAAAGATACTGCACTTGATTATAGCTAGATCTCAGTCTCCAGTCTGCCAGTAGGAGGGTTAACACCATCTTCTGAGTCAGAAGCTGGAGTTTTGTATGTAATGCTTCCCTTTTTTGAAGTTAGTTTTCAAAAACTATGAATTCTGCTCCAAGACTGGATCTTAATCTAAAGAGCCTATATAAACATGTGAAAATCTGTTACATGTCTAAATAGATATTGGAGGTTTTCAAATCTGCCCTAAAATATCTCTAGGTGTTTTCTTCTTTTATGTATGTACTTTGCTTTCAGAGTTCAGTTTCATAATCATTTCCAGGTAGTAAAATTATGAGTTACACCACCACTTCCAGGTCAGCACACACAGCTTATGTGCCTTTTGTGCTGGTTACAGCTGTTCCCAGTTCCCTGATCTTTGTTCCTTGATCTCCTCCACTGTGCCTTTGGGTACCTGGCTCAGAGATGCGCCACGGAAACTGCTCCGTTGTTTTGTGAGCTGATGTTCAAGTGTTGGCATTGAAGAAACACCTGCCAGTGCCTACAGAAAGGCAGTGGGAAATTTAAGACTCTCCTAGTGAGTCTGTAATATCATTCCAGCCCTTAATGTAATTTCTTTTAGTTTTGGGAAGGAAATAGAGAAGAAAGTTAGTTGGAGGAAATTTCAGTGTGAACAGTGAAGTCGTTTTGATGAACAAAGTAGGCAAAAATCGAATCTATGCTAATGCAGTTGATGCTCAGAAGCTGAGAACGACTGCAAGAAAGGATGATTGTGTGGTTAAAGCACTGATGCTCGACTGAGGAAATCTGAGTTCATTTCCTGGCTTTGCTATCTCTTCAGCTTTGAGCAAGAGATTTAATCTCTTTGCTTGCCTTTTTTTTTTTCCCCTTCCTGTACCACAGGGGAGTCATTATGCTTCAGACTGCTCTAAGAATAAATGCATTAATGTGGCTGGAACATTTAAGTTTAGGCAAAAAGACATATAAAAGCTTCAGTTCTTGTTCCTTGTTTTTTCCAAAAGGCTTTCTGCTGCCTATGGGGCAAATGTACTGGCGTCTTCATGCCCTGTGTCTAGAAAGATGAGGAGGGCAACAAGACTTGCAGTGCCTGTGCTGACATCTGTCCAACTTCCAGTGAAGAGGCTGTGGTGAATGATGCTTATCAATTACAGCATGTTGAGTTTTTTCCTGCACAAATGTAGCTTGAAGCTACTGCTCGTCTTCCTCCCTTCTGGGAGGCCTGGAGAAGCAGACAGGTAAAAACTTGCGAGAATTTTTGAGAGAAAAAGTTTTGAAAGAAAAGAAACTTTGAATCCCTGAAGTCGAAGCACAGCGATACAGATGCTGAAATGCTGTGACAACCCAAACATGAAAATCCCAAAGTGGGAGAGATGCAGAAACACAAGCCCCAAGGCAGAGCAGTGGGGTGTAAATAGTGAATAAGTGAAACACCCTGATCCATCTAATGTAACCACCAGCTGTGAACCTTCTGTCAGTGCCTTCTAATTCCTAGCACAGGGAGACAATTTGAGGAAATTAAACTCTCAATTCATTCTGTGAGCACCAGCATGGAGAAACCCTGGTTTCCTGTGGTTGACTGCAGGAGTCCATCGGGATTTTCATGTAGCTGAGTCATCTGTGAGGCCTTTCCCCTGAGAGTGCTCTCTGTTGTAGTATGGGCAGCAGGACCAGGGCAGTGATCATCCCCCTGTGCTTGGCATTGCTGAGGCTGCACCTCGAGTGCTGAGTTCACCTTTGGGCCCCTCACTTTGCAAGGACATTGAGGTCCCAGAGCGAGTCCAATAAAGGGCAACAAGGCATGTAAAAGATTTAAAAACATGTCTTGTGAAGAATGGCTGAGGGAGCTGAGGTTGTTTAGTCTCAAGAAGAGGAGGCTCAGGGGGGAACTCATCACTCTTCACAACAACCTCAAGGGAGGTTGCAGGGAGGTGGGGGCTGGTCCCTTCTGCTGTGCCTGCAGTCAGACAAGAGGAAATAGCCTTAAACTGAGATAGGGGTGATTAACGTTACATATTAGAAAAAAAAAAAAAAATAAATCACTGTTTGAGTGGTCGGGCAATGGAATAGTCGTCCAGGGAGGTGGTGGAGTCACCATCCTTGGAGGTTTCTCAGAATAGTCTGCAGTTGGAAGGGACCCACAAAAATCATCGAGTCCAGCTCCTAAATGAATGGCCCGTGAGGGGATCAAACCCACAACCTTGCTGTGATTAGCGCGGTGCCTGGAGCTGGCGCTGGGTGTTTTAGGGGTCACAGCGGCAGCTCTGGGCTGACGGTTGGACTCGGAGACCTTAAAGGTCTCTTCCAGCCCCGATGACTCCATGATTCCGTGCCGCACGGCCGGCACACCCGCAGGCCCGCTCTCTTGCCCTCGGCTGTGCCGGCGGGCTGGGTAATCGCTGGGGCGGGCTGGCACCCGGGGCCGCTACGGTGCCGAGGGGCTGAGGAGCCATGGGGCGACGGGCGCGGGCGGCTCCGCCGCGAGTGGGGCGGGGCGGCCGCGCTGACGTCAGGGCGGGCCGAGGGGCGGCTGCGTGTCCCCGCCCCCCTGCGCCCCTCCCTGCGCGGGCCGGGCCGGGCGGGGCCGG
>VYXB01000005.1:170772-366657 GCA_013397135.1 Pachyramphus minor | reverse complement strand
GGGGCGGCCTCCTGCGCGTCCCCTCCTGCGCGTCCCCCGCTGCGTGTCCCCGCGGCTGCAGCGCTCGCCCCCGGCCCGCTGGATGTCCCGGCCCGCTGGATGTCCCGGCGGGCCCGCGGAGAGCCCTCGGTGCCGGCCCTGCGGAGGTTTGTACGTCCTTTAATTGGGTGCGTGTTGGGTGACACGCACCTGCAGGAACAGCTGCTGCGAGCGCCGAAGGTCTGGCGGCTTCAGGTTGTGTATGTCGAGGTTATGCGCCTCCGAAAAGGGGAAGGTGCAAAAGTACCCAGTGCGTGGTTGTTCAATGACAGCAGCGAAAAAAGAAAGGATAGTAACGGTGTAAAATAATAATAATAATGGTGGAGTATCCAGTTTAGCTGTTCAGGTTTGTACCGAGGGGGTGTTGTGTTCGTTGTGGTGATTTCGCTTTAATGACACTGAGACTCTGCTTTCGTCACCCAGAGCCTGCTGTTCACATCGCGTTCTGTCAGATGTACTTTGGCACACAATGAAACGTAGGCAACCTCAGCCTTTAACTTTGAGCTGGAGGAGGTCGAGCTGTTTATCTTCGGTTAAAGAAAGCAGAACTGCATGGGAACTTTGTGCTGTAGCAGAGCGTTAGTGTCCAGGCCAGACAACAAATTAAGGTAAGGATTGTGGATCTGGTTCTCCGTCTGGTATGCAGTGTTAAGATGTTAACCACTTCTCAGGAGATTTGCTCCTACTTGCACGGTCTGTACTTCGTTGTTTTAGCAGGTTTGTTCTTAGTGTCTGTGGGCTTTGAGCCTCAGTTTGAGGCAGAGCAGAATTTTTTGTTGTGAAGGTATTAAAAGTGAAGTGAAGTTGGACGTAAGGTCTCATTTTGTTACATTTTTATGATTGAGAACCCCTTTACATATTCTCTGAAACTTTAAAAGTGGTGTGTTTGAGGAAGTCTGATATACAAAACTCTTCATCGGGTTAGTGTGAGGCAGTAAATATTTACATTGTTTGGTGATACTGAAATTTGCCAGATGTTTTCTCAAGTGTATAATGATCACATAACTCAGGCCCATTTTGAATTAAATGCCTCCAAGCTACAGAGGTGTTTGCCTAACAAATGAACGTTAGTAATAACCAGCTACCTAAACGCCAAGGATTTATGTGAACATACAATTTAGGGTAGAAAAACTGATTTTGAAGTCAAAGTTTAATTCTTCCTCGTGGACAGTACTTTTTGTTATAGAAATATCAGTGTTTAGATTCCAAAAACTGCCCAGTATTGTCTTATAACTGTAAAGCTATTGAAACAGTAGAAATGTTTCAGGTTTAGAAGACTTCTGTATTTGATATTTTTGACCACTATAACACCTTGTGTTTTTTACTTGAAGTAATAATTTTCTGTATATGAATACAGGAAAAAATGAGTCGTAAATGTCTCAATTAACGTAATGATCTCATTTAATGTATTGTTGTACTAATGAGTAATCCTGTTTAATGGAACTGTTCATGTAAAAGCTCATTGGAGTAAAATCCATTACTTTTGGACCTGATCATCCTTTAAGAGGGGATTGGTTATTTGGAATAAACCAGTTAGTAAGAAGTGTTGGCACAGGCTCTCTGGATAAAAAACCATCATGCCATCAATCTTCAGATGAGCGCTGGTTGCTTGAAATTGTTAGAAAGTATTGGTGTCTCAAAATGGAAAAGAGTTGCAGGAACAAAAGGTAGCCAGTTAGAACAGTGATTGTGGTGTTCTCTTTTAGCCACTATTTGGAAGGGTAAACAGCAGCACCATCTTCTTAATTAGAAGCTTTCAGGCAGGGTTAAGTTCCATGCCAACAGGAACACTAAGGAGATCAAAATACTAATGGCGCTTTCGATAATTAGGTTTAAAATCCTGTATTGTGTTTCAATTGGAGCAATAAAAAATAGCTTATGTAAATCTCTGGATACCTGAACACATGTATGTTACAGTAAAATTCCAACAGCATTAAAATAATCATCCCAAAGTTGGAAGTTTAGCTAGGCAAATGTAAAGACGGGTCTTTGCATTTCCTCATAGCTTTGGGACACATACTCCAGCTCACTCTTAAACTGCTATCAAATAGGTGCATGTTGGAAGACATTCTGAGAATGTTGTTTTCTCCTTGATCAAAAGTAGTTGGATTTGCAGAGACCTGGACTTTGCTCAGCAGCTCTTCTCTATCCTAAAAGGAGGATCCAGCTGCAGCAGTTCTGCTGATAATATCCTAAAGTAATTGAAGGAAGAAGGTCTTCTCAGGGTGGGAGTGTTTAACCCTGGTCACATGGGGAACTGATGTCACAAGTTCTCAGTAAAATGCCTTTTTGCCATGAGCACTTTGTGCTGAGCTGAGGTCCTGCTCTGCAGAGTGCATTTTAATGGCCTTGATCGAAGAAGTGTGGGCAATGTTGGCAAGGCTCTTTGCTGCAGGGAGGCTTGGCTTCTTAGCCAGAGGAAATGGCTGATAAGGATTTACTTTGATGAGGTGGTTGAACAAGTATAGATCAGGAATAACCCTTAAATTGCAATTAATTTATTCCCCAAAGCCAAAGAAATTCTGTGCTTTTAGGCTAATCAGCCCAAGTGGCTTGTGACACACACACACAGCACAAGGGAAGCATCCAGGGAGAACTGAAAATCCTAGTTTCTCCTTACTCAATAATTGTATTTTGTACAATTTCGTATGTGTATTTTAAGCTGGGCACTCAAGGATCTCTTCTAGATGGATACAGAGATTCTCAGTACAGTGTGGATTACTATGACACGCAACCAACTCATGTTCTTTTTGTAAATTGTGTCAAAGATAGGCTTTATTTAAATGCATTTTTTTTGCTCTTCTATATTAAAATTATTACATAGACATGTTGATATATATTTTTGATGAGTTGGGGGATACTATGGCTTCTTTTTGTCCCACTAAGGCAGACTTGCATAGGTGGGAATTTGGCAAGGCCCAAGCTGCTCTCCTCAAGTCTCCTGCTACTATCTGTCAACCTGCATAGCCTTGTCCATCAGTAAACAGAGTTAGAAAAACCCAATCTTTTAATCATGAAAGCTTTCTGAAATGGCAATTTATAAAAACAAAGCTTTACAATGACTAGATTTGAGATTTTGATTAGCCAAAACAAATTATATTTATCACCTTCCTGTAAATTTTTGTAAAATAAAAGCATAGATGAGTAACTCTGAAACTGATCCTGTGGACAAACTGTGGCTGGTAACCAAAGTCACAAGTGTCAGTTTCTTGGAGAATACTTTTCTTTTCCCAGGAAACTGACCTCGATAGGAACATTCCAGGATAGCCGTGTATCATAAAATTGGTAGGAAAACACCAAATACAGGCTGCTAGTCTGTGGGAAAAACATACCAGTGTTTGTTATGCCCAGTTGTTTGGTACTCAGGTGTTTTTAGGGAGTTTGGTTTTGAGATTGGGAACTGATTGATAGCAGTGGAACAGCCAGAAGCTGGATGTGTCTAGCACTAATGAAATTAAATTTGATAACAAGAAAGTGATACTTAGAACATGTGGTTCAAAAAGAAGCAATTTTCAACTGAAAGCTGCAATACAGCAGTATTTTTGGTTAAGGGTGGATGTTAAAGAGAAGTCAAATTTCACTTTAAAAAATACAGGATCTTCTTGAAAGCACATAGATGTGAAACTAACTGCTGTGTTTGTTTAGCAAGGAGAGCAGAAATCAGTGGGCCCTTCTTGCAATGTAGGGAGTTTACAAGTAGTTTCAGTAGTTTTCTGTGGGAATTTGTGCAAGACAGTGAAATAACCTTTAAAAGAATTACTGTTAGGGCTCTGGAACTCCTTCCTTAAGGCAGTCATGGATGGAAAGTTCAGGGGCTCAAGGACAGGTTACACAAGATAGTGGACAAGAGATCTGTGGAGGGTCCCTAAACAACCTGCATCAAATTCAAGAAATCCTATGAATTGAAAGCAGCTGAAAGTTAAGTCATATTGCATGTTTGCCCTGATCATCCTTGGTACAAATTTTTTTTAAAGGCTGCCACAGTGATTTTTGTACTTCTCACCTTTAAAATAAAATTGACTGGCAGAACTGTATGGAGAATTGAATCTGGGCATTAAAGTGCCATGATCTAAACCTAGAGAAATACCATGATTTGTATAATATTTCCAGCTCATCCAAGATTCACTGTCTATCTGCCTATAGTTATGTGTTGACATGTTCTTGCCTGAAGATTGTGATCTTATGTAAAAAGCTAAACTATGTTGACATAGCATTGGCAGTATGTAGAAGAGATCTCAGAACTATTTTCTTCTGTCTTCCTTCTGGTTCATCTTGTCTAATCTTGCTCAGTTATCACCTGTGAGCCTTTCCAGGCTTATAGAAGATATCTCAGCACCAGTGGCTCTATGAGTTACATGCAGTCTCCTCCAGTTATTCTGCTTGTCATTCAGCTTAACCTATAACTAGAATTCTTACTCAGGCAGCAGGAGAAAGAATGATCATGTGTGGCTGCAGGGGGGAAAAAGCTTTTGTACTGGTGGAAAGCACAGTTGCAGATTTATACTAATGGAAATTCTTAATCTTTAAATACCCGCATAGATAAACTGTTCAGCAGTGGTTCAGACAGGCAGTATTGTTTCTGCCATTAGTCATTATTTAGTCATTACAAAATACATATTGAAAAATACCTGTTTGTACCACTGTAAGATGGTTCTAGCTCAAGGCATCTCAGTGTTTTTCCATGTAAATGCAGCATCAGTTGAATAAACAAATTAGAGGGGTAAGATGGACAAGGGTGGCAGTCTAAAAGGGATATTTCCAGTTAAAATCAGTTGCGTTCCAAGTTTCACTTGGCTTTCAGCCTGTCTGTTCTTATCAGCAAGAAAATCCTGCTCCAGGTACATAAATAGTAAAAAAATGGTAACTGGAAGCTGACTGGAGTTTGTTACTGAATCAATGGTGAAGTCTTTCCAAGGAGACTTAGAGGTGGGAATGGTGTGTTGGAATCATTTCGTGACAGTGGGTAATGCTGAGGAAAAAAGGATGCTCCTTTGTTTTTATGTGAAATATTTGCCAGAGAACAGCAGGAGATTCCTGCTGGTTTGCAGTATGACATTGCTATTGAGACAGATGTGATCTTTCTGGATTTATTCTTACAAGGCAGATTAAATTACCAATGTGAAATGCTGTTGCTGAAGGACTAATACCATCAGCAAAAGCAGTGGCCTGTTTCTGCTGTCAGTTGCTTTGATGCTGACACAATCACAAAATTTTTGAAAGGAGAGATCAAGATCCACCATTTCACTTGCAGAAAGCTTAAATTTTAGACTGCAGTTGATGTTTGGGGTTTTTCAGTCAGGCTTAACCACAGCATAAAACTTAACTTGCCTTTATGATATAAACAAGGAATGTTACCTTTAAAACTGTTCTGAAAAATACCTTTCTGACTACCTTCTGCCTTGTTAGCCACATAAGAATGCCAGAAATTGGGGTAAATTTACCTGTTTGAGAAACCTTAGAAAGAAGACTTTGATGGGAGAGATGGGAGTCTTTCCAATGGTATGTACACACACAGACATGTACACAATTGTGGCTTATTTTGCCACAGAAATCTTGCCAAATACAAGGGAGTGTTAAGACAGCAAAGGAGAGGAGCCTAGATATATATGTGCTTTATAGTATGTTTGTTTGGGGTTTTTTTGGGGTGGTGGGAGGTGGTGGTGGTAAATGCTTGAGTATCAGAATAGTTTTTTGCTTCTTTGTAGCTGAATGACTTTTGTCTTTAGGTTGCAGGGCATTAGATCTGTCAGGCAGGTACTGTCTGTCTGTTCTTAGTTTGGTTTTTCCCCTTTCTGTTTATTATCCTTGCAAATTTGGTAACAATTTAAAGTCTCATCAAAGAGTTGAAGCAAATAAAGGCTCTCTGTGTCTCTCCAGCAAAGATGTGGAGAACAATGCGTCTTTTGCAGTTTAAGAGCTTTTAAGCAACCCTGCTGAGGAAGCTTGACTTGCTCACTGAGGTTCAATCTCTTGAACTGGTTCAGTTCACAGAAGGCTGTTTGTTGTGTAACATAACAAATGAAGTAACCCACATAATTTATTCCTTCTAGCAGACGTGTTTCTGCACTGGGGCTAGATACATTGTCATGACTATGTCAATTGATATCAGTTGTTTCTGATAGATTACAATGTATCCCATCCACCTCTTGTGTTCTTGGGATCAGCACACCTAGTGGAGTGCTCTGTCAGCTGCCCCCTGTATCCTTTGGATTTCCAGTGACAGCCACACTGTGTTTTGGGTTGTGTATTTTGGAGTTGGTCATGCAGGGACTGTGTGGTGTTTATATGTGCAGGTACAGAGTTGACTTTGGTAGCCCAGGTTTAACAAGGCCTTGTGAAGAAGGGAGTTGATGACTTCCTCAAAGAGGATGCATCAGATGAACAGCAGCTTCAGAGAGTAGTGGTGCCTCTCCAGTGGTTTATTCTAGTTGCTGGCTGACCTCTGTCCCTGAGAACAGTTAAGCTTCATTGTCATTTTCTAATGCAGAAGAAACTGTCATTTCAGTTCATGTCTATTTATGAATGAACTATAGCTATCTACAGTACTATTTCTGAGGAATGTTAAAGTGCACTTTTAATTCTCTTTCTTCCTTTTTGCAGACTCTGATATTCTATTTTATTGGGAGTAATATAACCCTACCCCCAGGTATCATCTTCCATCTCCTTTTCTTTGTGCTGAAGCTGCTCCTTGCTGCAGCTGGTGAAGCATCTGGACCTTGACTGCTACCTTGCAGATAAAATTTATATGACATTTTTTCACTAAAATCTTAAAGGGTTTATGATAACTCATATCCTGTTTTGTTTCAACCTTTTGGTAATGTTTGATGTAAAGATTTGGGGTTTTAAACGTTTAGCCTCTGTTTTGGTAATATGCAAAGCACAAGTAGGCAAATGATTACAAAGCACACATGTCTGTGCTGATAGCACTTAACCCTTTTTTGCTTCCTTGAGTTGCTGACTATAAAGATCATTAATGGCAGAGTGCACTGAGAGTGTGGCCCTTAGGGATGTGGATGGAGTTTTTTATTCTGGGAGTATTTTGGTAGCTTTCTTCTACAAAACAGAGCTGCATTTCTCTGTTTCTTTTTCTCCAGTAAGTGCTTGTGTCCTCTTGCCTTACAAAGCATTAAAAAATCCTGTTCTGGTGAATAACTACAATGCCTTTAAAGATGGCAAGAGATGTCATATTTTTTGCTGTATTGACTGAAGATTTTGCTCAATGTTATAAATACAGAAATCTCAATCTCTTCATGATGTATTTCTTGCTTTCTTCTCCCTTTATCTCTATTCATTATCATGTTCTTTGTCCTAGTGCATTCTGACTGACAGTAAGTAAAATTCAGCACAAGAGCAGCTTGGATGACTGGTTTGCTTGGTGTTTTATAGATCTACCTTTACACGTGGGTAGGACATCATAAGCTTGAGGGAGGAAGAATAGAAAAGGACTTGCCTCTAAGCTGTTTTGAGATTTGAAAACAGAATCTCACGACTTCAGACACAGAAGAACAAGGTGATTGCAGAGAAATAGAACAATAAGCACTAAGTGCGTTGGAATTTCTTGCCATGCTTCATGGCTATGGTACCTTCAAAAGGCAGACTGTCAAGGAAGCTGATGTTAACCACTGCAGCTTGAACATAGGAAAGGGAGAGAGGCTAAAATTCATGGATGCCTTCATAAAGCACTGGGCATCGATTCGAGATGTGTTTTAGAGAAACCAAAGAGAAGAGAGGTAAGGCAGAGTTGGAGGATTTTACTGTAGAGCTGGTAAATTTTACTGGGTCTTGCAGTTGAGAAGAGATGGATGTTTTGACTGAACAGAAATCAGTCTGTGCTGGGTAAACAACATAAAATATATGACCGTTGTAAGTGCTCAGTCTTGGAACCATCAGAATTTCTAGTTGTGTTCTGATTCAGTATAATTCATACAGCATGCAGAACTTCCTCAGGACTGATGATCTTTGATTCTCCAATGCTTGTCCTGCTCAGAGCAGTTTGGCAGGCAGATCTCCTGCCTTTTTTTTCATTCTGCTGAGCTGCCATGATTCTCTTAAAACTGACTTGTAGCCATGCTCTCCATCTTGCAGTGTTCCTAAGTATGTGACAAAGAAGCCTTTTGCTGCATCTGTTGCAGGGGCCTCCCTGATTTTTTCCCTTACGACATTCAATACCTCCCTACACCATTAGAAATACGATATATTCACATAACTGCCCTAATGCATTTTTAATTACATTTTAAAGAAAAATAGTTCTTAAGGTATGCTTGTTTCACCACAAATCAATGCTGAAAAGATCTTCATACTGTGTGTCCTGTATAGAAAACCAAATAAATAAACAAGACGCTGTGGTGCTGAAACCCAGAGATGCAGAGAGAGGTGGTTTTGTAAGTCATGCACAGGACAGAGTTGAAATGCACGTGCACTTAAATTCATGTGAATAAAACATAAATTTGGAGCTGTTGGCATAGCACTGGGTCTGTGGAATGGAATTGGTCTTGCCTGTCACCAGTCTATCAGATATGCCTCATCCAGCAGCTGTATGTTCCACACTGCTGTGACAATAGGAGGAGGATTCGGCCCCACTGATGGCAATCTGGAACTTGAAAATGCCATTAGTTTTCTGGTGGCATGGATCATAAGGATCACAACGTTTTAAGGAACCCAACCTCTGAAATGTATGAACCTTAAGCTGTCTTCTACTGTAACAATTATTCCACAACGCTAGGGCAGAGTCTCAGATGCAAAGCTGAACTTAGCTGAGAAGCTAGTGTATAGGAAACTGCCTTCCTGGGGGTGTTGAAACAAACTGTGAATGAAGTAAGAGTCAGTGTTTTGCTTTCTAGTTGAAACTAATGGTAGAGGATTTTGTCGAGGTGTAAATAATCCTATAGAGGAAGTATAAAGGAGAGTGAGAATGAATATCCTTTTGCTTATCACCAGGATCTTGAATATCCTTGAAGGTAAGGATGTAGCAGCTTTTCAGTTAATTCAGATTATACTTCAGAGAGGGTCTGTGAGTTTTAATTCCTTTTCCCCGGATCATTATGTAAGGCTAGGCTCTTTATAATTAGCTTAATTTCTGATTAGACTTGAGTGCACCATTTCCCAAGGCAAAGAGTATAAAACTTGTTTGCCTAAATGTCTCTTTTTAAAAATCCATAGATTGCTTAAGTCTAAAAATACTTTGAATTTCTTTATAATACAGCAGACTACAATTTAAATTATATTGAACTTGAATTTTGTGGGATGCAGGAATCATGCAATAACTTGCTGGTACTGTGGTGCTTGATAAGGGAGTTTCTTTGTTAGGATACTGTAATCTTTGGCAGTAAATATATGTCAAGATTAAGGCTCTTTTAGAGAACTTAGTTTCCCATTTTCTGGGAAAAATCTGCCAGACATGATACTGTTTAGTTTTGGTGTTTATTGATGGCATTGTATTTCAACCAAACAAATGTAACCCAAATTTGAGAAGGTGGCACAGTAGTTACAATTAAGTAGCTAATAAAATGCAGACAGTATTGTTTGTCTTTTAATTTAATTATCTGAAGTGCTTTAAGCAGTCAGTACAGTTTTCTTGAAGGTAATGTGCTTTCTTTACCTGATCAAGGATAAATGAGCAAGCATCCTTCCTAGAGAACTGAAGTCTCCTTTTCAAGTTTAATTTGCAGCACTTGGTGGAGGATTAAAGTAATCTAATTAAATGGCCTCATTTAAATTTTGCAGTCACCTAAGAGATGGTAGACAGATGTGAAAAGGGAATTATCCATAAAGCATGAAAGTTAAATTAGCAGCTTTCTACTTTAACTTTTTTAATTTGGAAGATTTCTTTACAAGACTTGCCTTTTCTTTAGAGTTGGGTTATCTTCTGAGGGATCTGAGGATTCTGATGCTTGCTGAGAATTAATTCAGCTGGATGCTAAAGGCCATTTTTTTGTTCATGGAGTTACTTAAAAAAAAAAAGGTGTACTTTATTGCCTTTACTGTATATAGTTGACATAAGGTAAATATCTTTGACATTTGGTATTAAAGCATAATGATATTTTCCTTTGCAAAGTGTGCAGGTACACTGTAGGCAAAAATCTAATATTAGACATCTAAATCCACATAGGGCCAGGTATCATACAAGATAAATAAAATGTTCTGCTGTTTTGGGGGGGAGGGAAGGAATTGTGTGCACCTGGGTGAGGGTTCTGTCTCTGAAGTGCAAGGATTCCCTGAGTATTTGAAAACTCCGGATTTGTGTATTTCAAAATGGAAAAACCCTGGCAGTTGTAGGATGTGGATTCTGATGTTTTCACAGGTTAGGAGCCCCTGAAAGCCATGTCTCCAGTATGTTTCTCTTCTATCTTTGTAATGTAAATCTCCTTCCAGAAGTGATGCTCTGGGGCATCCTGTTCACTGACAAAATCCTAAGGGCACTGCAGTTTGCATGAATTTAATGCCACTTCGATTTTATCTAAAGTGTTGCTTAGTGAGGTCTTGCAGCTTGGGGAGTGACTCACTTTAAGGTGATACTTGCTGTGGTTACACAAGATAATTTCTGTATTTTGAATAAGTATAATGTTACTTGCTATGTGTTGGTTCTTATCTTGATTGCCGTGGTTTAAAAATGTTCTTTTTTTTTGGCAGTCTGTCAGATAGGTCTGGAAAAAGAAGAATATGGGTAATGGTTTCAGGGCATAACCTATGTATGACTGAAATTCTGTCCTTACACCATTGTAAGACCAGTGGGTGGAACTGATGAAAACAAAATCCAGGCTAGCAAAGGCAAGATATCCTTCTACAACTGTCTTGACAAAGCCCCCGGAAACCTGGTCTTGCAAATACAGAGTTTAACAGAAGGCTAAAACTTGTCTTAAAATGCACCACTGAAACTTGGAGACTTCCCAAGGTGTGGCTGTCGGAGTTATAAGTCTTTAATAGTAGCATTTAGACAAGATTGTGTTGTGTAGCCAGGCAAACCAGCAGACTAGTGCTGTACCAAAGGGTGATGCAGGCATAGTTACCCAAACCACAGGCTGGAAATCTTCAGGAGTGGGCAAGAAACAAAAAGTATATCAAAGCAACGAGATCACAATACTCAAGGCAAAAGTACAGACAACGATATATCTGTAAAGCAGAAATGGCTTTATGAAATAAGCTTGATATAAAATANAGCATTTAGACAAGATTGTGTTGTGTAGCCAGGCAAACCAGCAGACTAGTGCTGTACCAAAGGGTGATGCAGGCATAGTTACCCAAACCACAGGCTGGAAATCTTCAGGAGTGGGCAAGAAACAAAAAGTATATCAAAACAAGGAGATCACAGTTGTCAAGGCAGAAGTTTTTGAGGCAACAATATGTCTGTAAAGCAGAAGTGGCTTTATGAAATAAGTTTGATATAAAATGGACCAAAAGGACATGACTATAATTTGAGATAAAACAAATCTTCAATTTAAGAGTATAGTTGAGTCCTTGTATTCGAGATCATGTGGATGGAAGCAAAATTCAAGATAGTAGGGAGTGCATGAATTCTACAAAGATGTTTTTATGTCTCACTTTATTAGCTGGGATTTTGTGTTAGTGCATCACTGCACAGAAGTAAACTCTGCAATACACTCACTAACACTGACCTCATGCAACTGTTGCCCTGTACTTCAAGTCTTGTACATGAATAAGTAGATTTCCGAAACAGACTACAGTGTCCATACAAAGAGGAAAAAAAACACGGCTAGAAATTTTAATCTTGATTTGGGGATATCAGTAAGGTCTGGGAAAAAAATGTTGTGGTGCGGGTATATGATGAGTGATTATTTCTATGTTATAACATAGACATTGGGGAACAGTAATCTAAAAATTAGCTTTCAGTCAGATTTTATTTTGGCAGGTTTATATTGCTGACCACAGGTTTGTGGTATTTATATTTGTGGCTTTTAAAAAAATACTAAATATGAAAGTTTGTAATTTAATAATTGTAACACAGTTGAAGAGTGCAGTTTGCTGGTCAAAATAGGTAAATGGAAAAAAAAAACCCAACCCCAAAAAACCAGCCCAACCCCTTTTTAAGTTTATTTTATAGATTTCAAAAGAAAGGAGAAGAAAAGGCAGTTTATGTAGAGCAGGAAAGCTGGGGGAGGGAGCTGTGACCTGAAGAACATATTACTGCCAAATAACTTCTTGTGGCAGATATTTCTCTGGAGTTCCCAAAATGTGTACTTTATATCCCTACGGTACAGTTAGGCACAGGAATGTAGGAAGATGCAGGTGTAGATAAAACTGTGTTGTTTAATGTGTGAGTACTTCAGGTTTAATGTTTGTTTTGGTTTTTTTTTTTTTCTTCTTAGATTCAAGCGCCCTTTAAGGACCAATGTACCCAATAGCTCATGGAAGAAAAAAACCAAACCAGGACATCCTTGGTTTCCAGGCTACCGAAATATGGAACGAAAACTTTAGGGAGTGTCTTGCAACCTGTGCCCAACGGGACGGCCATTAACTTAGCAGGGAGTAATGGGGGCAAAAATTTCGGCAAGCACAATGGCACTGTCCGCATGTCTTCCTTCTCTTTCAACTGGAAAAAATCTAACAGATATCAGCTTAACGACCAGAATGTCAGAGAGGCCAACTCTAAACGCAACTGCAATGAAAAATTAATCGATTCCGAGAAGCATCCTCAATCTCAAGGAGCATTGGGCAACGATGAGCTCAGGGTGGGTTTGAACAGTCCTGCTTCGGTTGCGTCAAAAGCAGCAAAGCAAACCAATATGTTTGTGTCTTCTACCGAGGAATTAAACCCAAAGTCTTTACCTGGACTCTCTAGTTCAGCTAAATTCACCAAAGGTACCCTGTCAGGAAGGACCTCATATTCTGGACTCAATGCTCCAAGATCAAATTTAAATGGATTTTATGGAAATAGGCCGGTGGTAGGTTTGCAGAGACCTAGAGCTAATTCCAGTGCCACAAGGACAAGTTCAGGAGAAAGCCTAGCACAATCTACAGACAATAGCAAGGCTTTTTCCTGTGAAAAAATGGTAAGATCACAAAGTTTTTCACATTCCATTCAGAATTCTTTCCTTCCCACTGCATCTCTAACCAGGTCACATTCCTTTAATAAAGCTGTGGATCTTACAAGGCCTTATCATAGTCAAAATCTGGCTGCCAGGACGTCTCAGAGGTCTACTTTGCTGTCAAGAAACGCGTGTCAGTTGGATGTACCCAATGGAAATGAACCAGTGAAGTATGGGTTTACCAGACCGTACTCTGGTGTGTCAGCTCCTTGTTCCAAGAAACCCCCACTGTCAAATGGATCTGGGTCAGCACCTTCCTTTGGATACAGATTAAGTCGTCCTTCTCTGCTCAAGCCCACCAGGCAGCGGTTTGCAGGAAATACTGCTGTGGATGGCAGCAAAAATACCTCTCCGGACACACACACTGTGGAGAGCTCTGAAATTTCAACAAATATTAACAGAGCAGTTGAGAAAAACAGTATTATAGAGAGCAGTGCTCAAAGAACAGGATCTGATGAGGGCCTGCATGAAAGTCTGGCGAAACATGGGTCAAAAGTCATGTGTATGAGCGATGATGGAGATGAAATATCTATATCTTCTTTGTCGTCCTCTGAAAAGAATGATTTGAGTGAAGATTTCAGTGATGACTTCATAGATATAGAAGATACAAACAGAACTATACAAATACAGCAGGAGAGCTGCCTTAAGGAATTAGAGCACGGGAGTATCACGTCCATTGAACCGTTCACGTCTCTCAAGGAAGGTGGAGGATCTCGCTGTAATGCTGATGACTGGCTTGATATAAATGTGTCTGGTAAATACTTTTTTTAATTTTATGTTGAAATTTTAGGTACTAAATCAAAATTCTCTGACAGTAGTTAGTTAATGTAATTGCCCATTGCTTGTGAATTGTTTCAGAATAGAACTTGGCTCTGTGCTGGCATATTTGTTTTCTTATACCTTTTCTGCATAATAGTTCTTTCCCAAGCATTAGAGCTCTTTGTGATAACAATGAAGGTTACCTCCTTTAAACACATTTGTGATATGGTTGTGGGATTCCTTGTATCCTTGCTTTGCCATTCATTTTTCTGGGATGGTGATATTTTGAG
This sequence comes from Pachyramphus minor, assembly GCA_013397135.1. Lineage (NCBI taxonomy): Eukaryota > Metazoa > Chordata > Aves > Passeriformes > Tyrannidae > Pachyramphus > Pachyramphus minor. Next base: position 352,526 of record VYXB01000005.1, on the reverse strand, counting down.
AAAACTCCAACTCCTCCTCCCTCCACCTGTGTAGGCAGAGAACAGCTGTAACTGCTTCTAAGTGGTGTAAATAGGTGTAGGTTGTCTAATTAAATAATTTAAATTATAAATAGGAATGTTGCTGTTTTTTTTTGGTTTTCCTGGTGTATGTTATGTTAATTATTTAAACATTAGCTGAAGACATGAGAGTATGCTTTTGAAAGCCACAGTTTCAAGTCTTTGATGGGCTTCTCATGATAAAACCTTTTGAGAGATGCTGCAATTGAAAGGCTAGATCCAAAGCATATATTTTTGGACCCACCTTCTAATATGTTAAAGAGATAGAGAATGCTGGTAAGTAGCTTTCACTGTGGGTGAACTGGGGCAGCATAAAAGGTTAGCAAAGGTGTAGGTTGGAAGAATATTTAGTTGTAGCTACCAAACCAATCTTGAGCGTTTTTCCCCTCTAGGATAAGGGAACAATACTGTGGAATGCTTTCAGATATTCTGTTGCAGTATAGTTTCAGCAAAGTTTGCACACCAGTAGTACACATTTTAACATTTACTTTTTGAATATTGGACTGTTTTTGGAACCTTAACTGTTCCTGTTCTCTTTAAGCAGTGGATGACAACAGCGAAAGCACAAAACATACTACCGAGAATGTCATTTCTTCAGAGATGAACTATAGAGCTGGGTCCTCTTTTGAGCTTTCTCCATCTGACAGCTCTGATGGCACATATATGTGGGATGAAGAAGGTTTGGAACCTATAGGAAGCGTCCATCCGTGTGGAAGTTACGACTCTTCTGAAATGAACAGCATAGTATGTATTTATATATATAATTTGAAAGATTATAGTGGGTTGAGTTTATTGCTTATTAAGTGTATTTTTAAAATATTGATGCATTTTTTTATTTGATAATTGTTTCCTTTGTCCTCTGTAGTTGATAGCTTTTTGAAACTTATTGTTTAGGAACTCCTGTTTCTGGGCTGGTGACCTTGATTAGGCTGTTAACGTACATTTTTTTCTCTAAAGTAAGGAAAAACAGGTTATTCCTTATGCAATCTCATAGTAGTGCTCACAAGTAAAAGAATATAATTTCTGCAAGCAATAGGTTAAATATCTCCTACCAATCTCTAAACACGGGAGTGAAAAAGCAAGAAAGTAGGTGTTGCCTCTCTAACTTCTTGCATGTGTTGTTTCTGTACTATGTGCTTAGAGGGCCCCTGTGAACTGAAGATGATTTTTGATTTCTCAGTTTATTCAAGCATAGAGTCTTTCAGGTAGATCCCTGGCTGTAGCAGGACTATCTGCATCTCAAATGGGATACATAAGATACATGACAACTTTTTCTTGTTGCTAAACTTGAAGCTGATCTGCAGGAAGCATCATTCAGTCTGAGGGGTTAATGGAGAGTTGCTGTGCTGTGATCCTCCAGCTGAGGTCAGGGAACCAACCTTGGGATTGTGGTGGACCTGAGGAAAATACTGTCTGTCCTGTTGATATTCCCTTGTCTGCACAGACTTTTGAATTAAGCAGCTTGGATTTTATTAACATGATAAAACATTACTAACGATCAGAACATCTACCAGAACCTATTTGGTATAATCAATGTGTGTTTCAGATATTGAGTCACCACTTCCAATGTAGTAACATAGATAGCCCTTTCAGGGTTGGACAGAGTTTGTGGCACCTACTTAGACTTTGATTTGTAATTTTAGTAAGGTTCTTTTGTGAAGCCCAGGAGCAGAACAGCAAAGATTGGTCCTGAACATTGGAAATAGATATGTAATTATCTTCTTTATATATAACTACACATAGATTCCTGATATATTTTTAGCTGCTTGTGGTATTGTTTACTCAGTCTTAAATTATGATGTTGGGGTGTAGGGCTTGAAAGAATTTAGCAAGGGTTATTAACTTTTTGTGGCAACTGTGGCCAGCTTGGAAAACCAGTTTGAGATTTCTGTAGTAGCAGTTTTGTAGCATTATTGATTGATTATAGGGAAAAAAAACAAGTTTAATGTAGGCCACTGCAAAAACAAATACCCTTATCCACAGACAAGTCTGCATATGTCAGGAAAAGAGGGAAGTTTTTAAACTTTGTCCTTGGTAAGTTTTAAATATAGATATTTTGATACACAGTGTGTAATTTAACAAACAAGTGGAAGATGCTTCTTTTACTGTGCTTTTGGACTACATGTTTTGTTACATGTGACCTCCATGCATTAATTTGTGCATGTGTATGAATTGGTATTGGATCAATGTTCTGATTGACAGAGACTGTTGTAAACCATGTGGAGCAGAGGTACATTAGAACCCTTTCATGTTCACTATTTTGGTTTCTTTCGTTCTTTATTGAAATTAAATATTTTTTAGAGAGGGCTTAAAAATGGAAGAATGTACTTACTATGTTTTGAGGAGGTGGAGAAAGGAGGAAGTTGTAAGGCTTGATGTTGAATTTAGAAAGTCATATGTTGTTTCTATCCATTTTGATTTCGATCCTGTTAGTGCTTCAGAATTTCAGTGCTTACTGTGCTGTAAATATTTATCTAAATGAGAAAAACATCAATAATATTTATTTTATTTTTACAAGGCAGAAATGTATTTTCAGTCAGCTTGGATTTTGAAGGGGAAAACATAGCTCTGAAGGGTTGTGTTGCCTTTTAGTGGTGTTTTTTGGTTTTTTTTCCCCGTGCTTGTTGGTTTTTACAGAAATCATGATATTTGATTTATTTAGCCTAAAGATGAAACAATTATCATTTGTAATCTGAAGATGCAGATAGATTTCTGATGAGGTTATTATTTCTGAAGAATTAGGTTCTTGGGTAGGTTACTGTAAGCTTTTGTTCCATGTTTTTCCTTTTCTCTGCAAGCAAGGAGTATAAGGACAGGTTAGAAAAAGAAAGAGAATAATTATTGTGATTAGTCAACACATCTCATGTTTTGATTGCTGGGAAATACGTGATCAAATTATGCAGTTTCTAGTGTGGTGAGGCAAAAGCAGTTCCTATCTGTGTGTCAAAATCCAGTTGATGAGAGTCAGATTTGAGAGTTTGGAGTGCTGGAGCTAATGCCAACCGGACTGCCCCTTGGATTTAGTATTTCCAGGGCAATCGCCAGAGCAGAGCATTGGTTCTGGAGTGTCCGTGGCACAGGCTGGGGTGAGTAGAAGCAATGTAGCTGAGTAGCAGTTCAGGGAACTAAATGGGGACTAACTGGTCGTGTTTAGTGTGTAATTTGCCTTGTTTTTTCATTTCCATCCTGGTGTTGTATTGTCGGTCCTTTAAACTGTATCCTTCGTATCAACAAATACTAAATGCTTTTCCTAAACTTTTCCATAGATGGCAGTGCAGCTCCTGTTGGGTGATCTTAGACTCGGAGTGTTTTGGACCATCTTTGGAAAAAAAGCAGCTTTTGCAAAGGGGGTTTTAACTGGGCTTCTGGAATGACAACCAGCATAGGAAGGCAGTGGGAAGGAGCTTACTGGCCCCTCAAGCTTATTGCTCCATTTTTGCAGGAAGAAAAGCAGATAAGTTTGCTATTCCCAGTACATCTTGGTTTTAAGGACACAGTGGGGAAAGAACAAAATAAATTTGGCCTCTTTCAGGACAGCCCTTCTGTTCTTCACTGAGTGAACAACTATGAAGAAAATGTGCAATCCAGTGTTAGAGGTTTAAAAGTTATACAGATCTAAATAATGTCGCAGGGTGATGCCTTGGGGACTTACAGCTTGGGTGGAAATGTGTGGATATTTTGTGAGGATGAAAACATTTTTTTTTATTTATGCTCATGTAACAGAAAATGACTTGTTACACTCTCCCATGTTCCATTTCCAGTTTTGAGGGCAACAAGTGAATTGGTTAACTTGCTAACTGCTGGACTCCTGTCAGGTTTCTAAGCATTGATTTCATTGATATTCCTTATACTCTTTTTGTCAGCCGGTCTTTGCTGCTGAGCACCAAATCACTGATGCTATTCCTGCTCAGTTCTGTGTGAGAGGACTGATGATTAGCAGAGCAGGTAATGGCTCTGTAAATTAGCAACATAAACAATATTTGCCTGTATACATCATATACATCTATACATCAACCTTGGTAGACTTTTATTTTCCTTAGTTTCTGGAAATAAAGTTCACCATACATGTAAGCAGTGTAGCCCAAAACACCATCCTAACTGGAGTCTCGTGGCTCCTTTGCTTAACCATAATGAAATACTCTCTTTGTAGTGAGGTTTGAGCTGTTGTGTTTGCTCCTGTCCATTGCGTTAAGAAGACACATGAGAAACATAAGCTTTAATATGTGTTTGTTCAGAGTGAAGCTTTGAATATTTTTGGAAAGTGCAAGTCCTTACTTACATTTAGAGGAGGATAGATAATAGAGGTGTTATTCTTCTGAAGTATGTGCTTGTTTTTAAACTATTCTAGTGCTTAATAGTCTGCAAGAAGTAAAACTTTAAACTGAAAATATGTCACTAGTTCTTTCTTTAATATTTTCTAGAGAACAAGTTGTTCCCTAGGTTTTCTTTCTTTTCTCTTAAAGCAATTTCATTTGGGCAAATAGGTTTAGACAAGACACTTTTACGAGTGTTCCCTGTATTATCAGATCATATGAAGACTCTGCCTTACAAACAGATGAAAGAGATAGAGTCCTCTGACCCCTTTTTACAGTAGGCTCCAGGAAAATATGAATTTCTGTGCTATGTTAGTTCTTACTGAAATAAAAAAGCCAGTATTTTGCATATATGCAGGGTGAGCATCAATGTAATTATAAGGACATAGGATTACTGAATAATAATTGAAATCTGGCTTGAAGAGACAGATGGGTTTTAACTGCTTTGCTGAGAATTTAATTGCTCTTGGGATGAAATCTGGATCTCGTTGGAATGAATCTGTTTTGACGTGGCCAGACTTTTAGCTCGAGTATGAAATAGTTACATTTTTCTGTTCTTCTGGGCCATTTTTGAAATCTTGTAAGTTTTGTTTTGTTACATTTTTCCCATTTGTGATTAGAACTCGGAAAAGGGCAGTTCTTTTCAGATTGGTCAGAATGCTTTCTGATTCCTGAAGCACTGGTAGTCACAGTGAAATATGCTCTACTTCTTAGAGAACGAGAAAATGAACTTGCTAAAATAGAATTGTTTAAGTTCAGTCACTAATTTCTTTCTGTAATTAAGTTATTTACAAGTAATTTAGTATTAATCATCTTAATTTTCTTTAATAATTTACTTCTCAAAATGGCTTTATAGTAAGCTTTAAATTGCCGGTTTGATTTCTCAAACGAGTAATTTATTACATGAATTCAGACTTGTAACGTTTGTAGTTCTAACACATTTATTTTCTTGGAGTGAAGTGTTCCAGGTATTGTCTTCTACCCGTCTTCCTTTCTTTAGTTGAACTTTTTCTTCAGGAGGTTAGTGCCACAGCCTTAGTTCTTGTTCTGTGAGAAGCCAGGCTTTTAAAATTCTGGGAAGTTGAGTTACAGCTGTAATAAAAATAAAAGGGCAAGTAAGCTTAACATAGTGTAAAAGTGTGGAATAACACAGCTATCCAGATCGATAAGGACTGTTTTTAAATTAGTATTAGGGAGGTTTTTGTCAGTTGTGATCCCTTAGAGATTACCACCTGAGATAAGATATCCCTTGCCCTGTGTGGATTTTTTTTATGGAACTGTGTAATAATATGATAGAAGTGCTGAAGTTAATTTGGAAATGGTACAATTCCAATTGCAAACAGGGTAAACACAGAGTCTCCATGCTGTGCAAGCAGCACTATATAACAGCCATTAGAAGCATTTTCAGCACAGTTTTTTTCTGAATTAGAAATAATGTTTATACAGACTTGAACACAATTTAGGTGGTATACTGAAAATGAGTTGCATTGTTAGGAAATTTTTCAGAAGAAGCAGTGGCTGATTTATTGGGGCATTCAGCAGAGTAGTCAGAAGATCTTGTTCTTCATTTCATTCATTTAACAGGGGGTAGTGAAACTATGTATCTTTTCTCTACAGACTTCTTTTTTTGTCTGCAACTTTCAGAAAGAGCAGTCATGAAATGAATCCTTTGGATACAAACTAGTTACAAGAAGCACACATAAAAAGCAGTTTTCCTCAATGAGGTAGTTAAAATTTGATTCTTTTTTCTGCTTTTCATTTTGCAAGGAGCAATAAAGATCTTTCTCAAAGCTGAGAACAGCAAAAAATGTGTCTTGTTTTAACGACAGTCTGCTGAGATGCACAGTGTTAACTAATTGCATTTCCTCCTTTCTTAGAATACATGTCTTTTGGTTGGCAAAAGGTTAACACAGTGAATTCATTGCATATTGTACTTGCATGATGCTTCCTAAAAGTAATTTGTGCATTGCAATTGGGCACTTCCTTAGGAAGGATCTGAATTTGTTCTGTGCCTGAAAGCAGAGTCAGTGCCGTTTTGACAAACATTCTTTATGACACTAATAAATACACAGTTCTAAATTTGTTTATATATTTTTTTTTCCCTAGTGAATTTGATACAGTGACAACTGATACTACTTGATGCTCAGCACGATAGTGAGGGTGTGAGGTTGAAAGGAAGGATAAGGCATTGTTTTTGTGATATAACTATTTAGTTAAGTGTAATCATTCTAGTCTTAGGGAATCTTGTTGTACCTGTAGTGGGGTAATTTGGATTTTGCAGTAGCTGTTGCCTTTTTGGCACCTGAAGATACTGCCTAACAAGTTTGTAAGACCTCAGAGGTTTTAGCCTTTATTGCTGCTGCCAAGTTTATCTGGCCACTGTTTTAACAGAACTGGACCACAGAGGAGGAAACTGGGCAATCTCTCCCTGTAGGTGAGTGAATTGATAACAGGATTCATTAGTGTGTCAGATAATGGGACCAACTGTGAGAATGTAGTGCCACTGCAGGGGGAGGTAATTTTATCTACCTATTACCAGAAAGCATTCAAGCAAACCAAAGGTAAGGGCACTTCAGAAATCAGGAGGTGTGTATGGGCAGTAATGGAAATTCTCAGTGGCAGGAATGTCTAATGGGGTGTGGAGACACTGCAGTGTACAAAGTAGCTGTGAACCTGCCAGGCAGTGACTAAGAGGGTGACTAACCCCAGAGGGTGTCAGATACTTTGCCATTTGTATTGTACCTCCTCCAGCGTTTCCCTCTGTGCCCAACAAACTGGAGAGCATGTTTTATGATAGAGCTGTGGAGCACACAGCATCAGTAATGTGGAAGGGCAGAGGTGGTTCTGTCCTGTAGGATAGATTGAATAATTCACTGGTCCTTCACACTCCTTTACTCCTTTACACTGGCTTTTGGGTTAGGCCAATATTTTTCTTGGCAAGAGATATGACAGTAGCACAGCAAATCTTCAATGAGATTTTAGCTTCTACTGATACATTCTAGAAAATGGCAAACACCATGACTGAATTTTTACTTGTGATACAGAAGGATTCCTTGAAAATATATTGTCTGGTAAGCTGCAATTTCTCTTTAGGATATCCGTATGAGAAAACTTACTCAGTTTTCTAAAATTTATAAAGTGGTCAGACTTCCTGCTCAGATATATAGTGATTCTGGGATTGGAATCTAATACAGGTATCAGCCTTGAAGGTGTTTTTCATTGCCCTGCAGCTTATTTAGCAGCTGCTGTTGTTGGTAACCTCTGTTTAAGCTCATAACTTCATGCCCAAGTTCCACACCTTTTTGTCCCAACATCTCAATGCGATGTTCCAGAATCTGACAAAAACTATTCTGACTTAATTAAAATGTGCTGTTCTACCTTCATAGCTTTCATTAGATCACTGTAATTATTTTTGTTTTTCCAGTATTACAAGTATAGAAATCTGTAGCATTTGTTTTTCATATTCTTGCTTTCTGAGAACCTTTGGTGTGCCTAAAAATTTGTATTTGGAAGACCACAGGGCTGCTTGTTTCTGATTTCAAAGCCTCGAAAGTAAGTGTCAACTTTTTGCATTTGGTCTTCGCTACAAACAGATGATTTTGTGAACATACTGAATGAATGGGAGAGCATCTTTTGATTAACATGCCCACAGTTAAGCTTTTAGTAGAAGACTGAAACTGCTATGGAAAACTCAGTCTGTATTGTTCGTCAGTACAGAGCTCAGAGTATGAACTGGTTTCAGTGTGATCTGTTAGCAGGGCTCCTCAGCCGTCCCTTTGGCTGAGTGTGCTGGCAGGCACTTTTCTCTTCATGGCAGAGAAAGGAAACCTCATGGGAGTAGAGACTATGATTTCAGAGGTACTGCCTTCAGAGTGAAAATAGCCACCATCTACCCTCCCACCTCTGCTCTTCTGGGGAAGCCTTTGAGAGGTGCTTTATTCAGAACTGACACAGTAAATCTTCTCATGCTCTTTGGGCTGGTAAAACCAAATAAGGCAACTTCACTTATACTCAAGTGTTTTGTTGGTGGTAGTAGCTCTTAATTACACTTTTGGATTTGTATGCTGGAGAGAGGGAGAGAACAACAGCTGATGTGGTGGTTTGTGAAATATGAGAATAAGTTCTGGTAGAAGTTAGCACTGGTTTTATTTCATAAGCTTGTAAGGAACATTTCCTGTACGAGTTGTATATCCATTGTTATGTTTTAATGTGAGTTTGTGCTATTCTTTCAAATTTTTTTATTTTTTTCCACCAAGCAGTGTGGTTTTTCAATGGCAGAAGGACTTCAGATTTGTTCTACTGTACTTCTAACTGTATTGCTGATTTTTTAAGTGTCACATGTTGTTTTCCCTACTCCTAGGAACTCTTCAAAACAGTGAGCAGGTGCTCAGAGAACAGTATTCTTCAAGTTTGAGTGTTTTTCAAAGTTATCTATCTAGCATAAACAAGAAAGCATTTATAGAAGATGTGTGAAACAACTGAGACATACATCTAACCCACTTCAATGGTTTTCTGGACATTTTAGAGATAACTTGGTTAAAAACACCTGGGCGGACACATAGTTTCCTTTTACTCTTCCTGTTTATCTGAAATTATGTCCTTATAAGTTATAGCAGCATTGCTGTTGAATCTTTCTGTATTATTTTCGTTGTGAGGCATCAAAAATTTAGGGGAGAGGAATTGTCTTATACATGTTGGGTTTTTGCAACGCACACAGCTTTGGTCCCTCTGAATGGAGTACACCCAATTTCAGTCTGAGTACTGCCCCCCCCCCCAGTTCTAAACATGGGGTTTTCTTGTTTTTTGAAGAACAGTTGACTTTACATTCAGACCATGTTGATATCAACTGCAGTCTGATATCACCTTGTAACTCTAATTATCATCCTCCTTAAAACTGGAAAGTCAGCAAAGCACCAGTTTCCTACATGTGAGCTGGATCTGAATAAAGCGCATTTTGGTCTTTGTGTCCTTGGCTCACACTGTTGAAATGTATCAGGTGAGTGTGGTGAGAATACGCTTTTGCAGCAGGATGATTCCTGTGTTGTTAACAGTTCATTCAGAGATGGGTCAAAATAGAATCGCTGCAAGATAGTGAGGAGGTATTTGAGGATTGTTTTGGTTTTAAATAGAAACCAGTATTTTAAGCTGACTGTGTAAGAATAGAACACATTAATGCTGTGTTACATGTTGTATTCAGGTTAGTCCAGAAGTCTCTCAAGAGTAGAATTAAAGTTTACTGCACAAGGAAACTTAACTGAGGTTCTGGTAGCAGGTTGTGCTAGCCTCTGAATTTTGAGGTTATTGTTTTGTTCCTTTTTCAGATGGGAATTATTTGAAGCCTCCCTATTTTCTTTTAAGCCAAACCTTGCTCTTCTGATCCAAGTGCAAGTCAGTGGAGTGAGGATCATTCACAATTCTCTCTGCCAGTTAAGAGTAGCTATAGCAATTACATACTGCTTTATAATGTAAAATACTCCATTGTTGGTTAGGTAAACTGTAAAAGCAGTGCTGAACTTCTGATATTGTTAGTTTTTGTGCAAACAGACTGGAAGCAGTGAATAGGAGAGACTGCTCTTCCTCTGCTGCTCCTCACTGCTCACGGCTTTCTATTATTGTGTTTAATACTGAACAGGAAATTCTCTACTTAAAAGCATGTGACTGTTTAAAAAAAAATCATTAGAAAACATTCTGAAATTTGGCTGGGATTCTGCAGAAAGATGGTTACAGTGCTGTTGTCCTTTCAGTTTTCCTTGTGGCCTCTTTACTGGAGGCTAGATGGCAGTCAAGGCATGCTGCTTGTGGTGCAGCTTGGGCTGTGTGTTTGAAAGTTGTTTATGAATTAGTGAAGGCTCAACAGAATGGTTAATATTTCTGGTTTTCTTCTTTCTCTTCCTTCTTTGTGCTGTTGAATTTCAGATTTCTTACACAGTCTGACACCTGATTTTATAATTAAAATAAATAAAATTAAAAGAGCAGTAAGGATAGCTGCTTAAGATACGGTGGGTAATAACTTCAGCTAATAATTAATTCCTGTACTTTTACAGTAAACCTAGGTAGAACATACAATGCCTCTGTAAAAATGTTTTCAAGTATAGTAAATATTTATTTAAAACTGTTGTGTTTAACAGTTAAACATGAACTATGTTCTGCAAAACCAATATGTTTTATGTTAGATTTGTTGTCACAGCAGCCGTCTGTTATAGAGCATAGACAAAATTACAAGCTACTTGTTTGGATGTTTTGTTTCACTGTCTTTAATGTGACTTGTAATGTAAAGCATTTAAAGTAACTTCCTATCCTGTTTTTGGTATCCTGCAGACTTCTATCCTTTGTCTGCCCTGGGTGGTTTTCTCTTTTTTAAGGACTTTATTTACAGTGGGTTTTTCTCTTCAGCCCTATAGTACAGTATGTGCTTTCCTCTGTTTAAATCTTCTGTCTCTGTTTTCTGCCTTCACTTAACAATTCTGTTCAGTTCTTATAGAACATTGCCTTTTGGAACACTGGTATTGAATTCCTATTTCTTTATTTATCTCTGTCTCTATCGGGGGTGTTATCAAATGCTGAAAATAGCATTGAAAAAGACCCTGAAGGTCTCCCTCTTTTCTTCTGTCAGCCTTGACTTGTGTTTGACTTTGGCAGTTACCCTTTAGCTGCCCTTCAGATGACTTATCCACCCAGTCTGTTTAGGGTTTGTTTTTAAAAGCTACTTCCGTTTTTCATTTTTCAAGTACCTGAAATGACGCTTTGTTGATTTCTGTGCTGCTCTCAAATGCTTCACTTCTCTTGAGTTTTTTGGCCAGATTCTTCCATTGTTCTCTCCTTTTACTCATTCTCATCTTCTGCTGGGGACATTTTCATCATCATTGGGAGCAACACCTAAGTCAGTAAATCAGTAACAAAACCAATTAGTTATTTTCCTTTAACTGCTTATTTCCTAAGGGTAGAACAAATGAATGAGGTCTGAGCTCATGAATTATGGAGACAGGTAAAAATACTGTTCTTAGTATTCGCCACCAGTTCATGACTGCCTCAAAGCAATTGCTTTTCAAGCAGAGTATCATAACTTGGCATTGGTAGTTTGAGCTCAGGGTCTACTCAATTTTGTGAACACTCTCTGAAACTATTTGTTTAAACACATGGCCCAGAATTACTTGATGATGCTAACTGCTGTTAAGCACATATTATTAACTGTGCTACTGCCAAGTAGTTAACTGCAGTTCCTTATGCAGTAGAAAGAATAACAGTGGAAGTCTCTAAATATAGGGGGATTTATGTACTGATGTGCTGATGAAACTTGCTCTTTATCTTATGGCTATTTGAAGATGACATCTACTTGGATATTGTGTTTCCCAAGTCACCAGCACTGGGAAATGCTCAAAGTGCTTTCACACGTGGTCCAGTGATTACAAAGACTTGGTATTCGCAGTTGTGTTTTCAGCATGGAGTGTCCTTTCCCGGAGTTTCCTCGGTGTGGTGAGGAATGTATAATTACAGAAGCATAATGAAATGTGCTGTTGACAGAAAAGTATGCTTGGAATCTCAAGTGCTGTCCTTCTCTGACACCATTAGAGTTCCAAAGTTCTGATACAAAGATAGTAAAGTGGCTTATCCAGGTTTATTGGTTAACACTCTGACATACTAAGTTTGTATATTGTGCATTTTTAAGCGAGGGAGCAAAAGTTTTTTACTTTATGTGTTTTTGTGGTTTCCACTTTATTAGTCATGCTCATTAACGTTCCTGCAGTAGAAGAATATAATGCTTGTTCATGCTAATTTTGAAGATCAAAGCGTGGCATAGAAACAATTTATCAACTAACAAACCACAGCTGCCTCTCAAACACACAGAATTGTTTAAAAAATATGGGTTAGTTAAAAATCTGTTAGTTTCTGGAAAAACATAAATAAATGGAAACAAAAAGAAGTAAATTCCTACAGGCAGTTTGTTCTCTCAAATATTAAATCCATGTTTCTTTTAAATGGATTCCATATCTTTGTGAAGCTTGTCCATAGCTGGATTTATTATTATTCGCAATTCCTTGAGATGTAGGTTTTCCTGTTTTTTCCAGAAAGTACAGAGAATACAATGTGTAAACAAAACAATTCCAGTAGGACTTTAAAATATAACAAAAACAGGTGGTTCTGTCTCAGGTGTTCCATCTTTCCTTTATATTGCTTTTTTTTGTGAAGTGCATATTAACTGTTTTAATCTCACGCTGTCCCTCCTAAGTCAATAAATTTCTTGCCCTGCAGAAAAGCAAAATATTTAATGTTCTATGTCACAAAACCCCCCAAAATCTTAAAATATACTTAGCTCTTGTCACCATTTCTAATAAAATACAGTAGTCCTTTGTGAACGCTGTAGGAAGGCTGCTGAAAAACAGCTGGAACAACAGTTCAGACAAATGCCTGTTAATATTCTTCCTTTACATCTTCCATACATCTGTGACAAACCAAATCCAATAAATAATAGCCAGCAAAGAGGTAACTTTCCAAGGCAATATTGTTTTGTAGTGTGCTTGTAGGCTGTATTCTGGTAAGTATTTAATGATCATGTTTGGATAAATAATTATAAAAGACTTGTTCGACTTAATAATTGGTAAATTTTTCAATATTGGACCCATGAATCACCTTTAGGGGTAGCAGAAAAACCTGAGAAAAATCTGCATTTCTGCTGTTAGAAAAAGGGCAGATGTAAAGTGCCAAAGTTTGATCTTGGGCGTTAAAGACATGGCTTTACTTGTGAGATCAAGAGTTAGAGCTGTATATCCATTAGCAGTTTCCTCAGACCTACTTTGTGTGCTGTTAGCACACCCATGCAACATGACTGTTAGTCCTTATAGGAACAGCTTTATATGAGCCTCAGTGTTAAAGACAAAGGGAAGCAGAGCTTAATGCTGATAATGGCATATTTCAAGTTTTATTGGCCCAAAAAGTCAAGATAACATAGGTTCCCCCCACTTCCTTTCAATGATGTCATGATAGTATGAGAGCTGAAATAAGGGTATTCAACATCATCTTTTCACATAGCTGTTTTAGATCTAAGTGAGCACAGTAATTTAGTTTTAAAATGCTTGCAACTGGGAAGAAGGCAGGATATTAATGAATAGAAAAATATCTGGAGTATTCCATTGGTGTCAGGCAGAAAAAAGTTTTAATCTGTCTTTGTTTCGTCTAGCACTGTTATTGTGTCATATCACTGGAGGTGTGATGTTTGTTGTTTGTATAGATGGTCTCAAGCAAGATGTCTCTAAAGAGGAGGTTGCTGCTAACTTACAAATGTAACTAAACACTGAAATAACCTTTTTATGACAGCAGGGTAAATGAAATATCATAACACAGTTGTATCTCACTTTTTCTTTCCTGCAGGATATCTTGAATAATCTTGATTCATGTGATCTTGAAGATGATGATCTTATGCTTGATGTGGACCTGCCTGAGGACTCACCTCGTGACAAAGGTTAGTAAATCAGCCAGGCAGTTGTACTGTGAAACTGCTTCGTGGGCTTAAGAGGTTTTTGATCTGCTTTGCTCTGACTCTTGATTTAATAAGTCCATGCACTCTTCACATTGTGTTGTTGTTTTTTTGTGTTTTTTTTTAAGTAACAGCTGCTTCTTATCTGAAATATTTCATTATCTGATATTTCCATTTCCCCAAATACAACTCATATTTGAAGAACTCTAGAGTTAGAAATGTACTGCCTTTTTAATAAAGATGCAACCTTGTTTCATACTGTTTTTTTCTTAAAATGATTTCAGTAGAATCAGTTTCAAAAGTTTGTCTTTCGTTTTCATGCTTCAGATATATTTGAAAATGTTGGGACAAGGTGTTTTTTGTTTGTTTGTTCTTTGTGAGTTTTGTTTGGTTAGTTTTTTGTTGGGGTTTTTTTTTTTTTTTAGCTTTGGTGAATGACAGTGTCATTCTTTGAGATAAGTCTTTGTTTTCTTCTACAAAATGACAATATCTCCTATATATTGTATACAAATTCAGGGTAACAGAAACTTTAAGGTGTGATTTTTTTCAAGTTGTCTTTTATGCATCTTTCAGTGAGGGTACTGACAGACTTTGCAGAGAGAATAGTGGTACCAAGATGCTACTAAAATAATACAAATCCAGAACAGAATGAAACTGGTTAAGGAAGTTATGGCTACACTTTCTCAAATCCCAGACTGGAAAGTTTCAAAGCATTTGCTTTTGGTTATTCCTGACCAACCCATAGGAATTTTTGTTGTCATGTGACCATGGGTATTAGCTTTACCTCCAAGTTCAGTGGAGGTCAACATATCTTTAAATGAACAGAAACACTGAACGTGGAGCACTGTTGTGCCCTACCCTGTGGAAACAGGCACTGAGAGAAAGAAGACTTTCTTATTGTGTGTAATGTTCAGCTGCCTGCTGAAGTTGGAGGAAATTTAGGTTGTGTTGAAAGCACCTCTGAGCTCTTTGAGTGAAGACTGCTGCATGTATGTTAGATATGAAGCCAAAATAATAGTAAATACATACATAGTTTTCCATCTACCACAATGGTGGCACATCATGTTTTAACTGTGTGCACATACAAAATGCAGTATTTAATCTTGTAAATCTCAGAATGAGTCTTCCAAAGGACTTGTGTGAAAGGCAATTATTGACAACATTGCCAGTATGCAACTTCTCAGACCTGGCAGGTGTGAAATTTTTATTATTTTCATAATTAATTTTCCAGAATGGGTAACAATCCCAGCCTAGGGCATATTATTTCAATAAGAGTAATTCTAGTTCTGTTGGGAAAAACTAAGAAACGATTTTAAAGGGTAGATCAATTTCTCATAAGTTTCCTTGTTTATAAAACATGTGCTGCACTCGCATCAGTAATTCCATTACAAATTATTTACAAACTGCTAGAAAGGCATGTGTTTTAAAGGTGCATGTTTGCCACAAAAACATTACAAGATAATTACTGTTAATTTTGGCAATTTTTTAGAGGTTGGGTTTCCTTATAAAATTCATGTGGCATAAACTGGGTATCTCTACTTCTTCTCTTGAAATCACTGTATTTTTAGCAAAGAGGGTCTGAAAAGAAGAATTCAAAAGCCACCTCCAGGCTTTCCCTTATGTGAACCTGACCACCTGAAAAAGCAAAACTTATTCTTGCTTAATATCCATGTGTCTTCACTCCATGTCTCAATTTAATTTAATTTTCCAAAGCTTACTTATAAACTTACCAAGGGCTTATTTTGCTGTTAATTTTCATGTGTTGTGAGCTGTAGAAGGATGTTGCTAAAGGAAAATAAACCTTCTGTTACTTAAGGTGAATAAATTTTATTTTCTTATGTAATTTTTTGGTTACTGAGCTGTGTGATAAAATCTGAATTGCAGCTATGAGTGTTTGTTATAATGATGTGTAACAGCACTTTTTGCCAACACTTTTTCCACAATTCTGTGCGACCTCACTGACGTCAGACTGTTTAAGACTTTCCAGGTCCTCAGAAACTCTCCTAGTTTCACTTTGGAGCCTGGGATGCTGCTTGGCCACTATTTATAGAAACAGTTCTAGCTCAACAAGTATGCAGGGAGCGAGGACGGCAGTTTTAAATCACAGGGTAAGGCTGGGCTCCCTTCCCAGCCACACGCAGGCTGGGAACTGAGCAGGAAGGAAGGCCTGTTTATGAGCGTCTTGTGCGCAACTTGTCTGAGTAGGCAGCCGAGTAAACAATGTTCTCTTGTGTGGAGTTTCTCCCAGCGAAGGACTGCCAATGTGAGGAAAAACTCCTTGGGTAAGTGAAGGAGAAAGTGTGGTGGCAGGTTCCTGACTGTTTTTGCTGTGTCTGACTGCCCGGTAGCTGTTGTTTTGGCTTTCTCTCTAGTTGTTTGCAGGGTGTTGCCCAATTTAGCAATTGTTCCCTTAAGAAGTTTGTGGAATCTGTGTTGCTTTGCAAAAGTGAGTGTTTTGAAGAGATTGATTGGATTCCTTGTTTTTAGATCATGCTGGTTGTCCAGGTAAATAAAGATTAGGTGTCTCTGAAGCTGAAAAACAAACAAGCTGAATAGAGTGAGCTATCTGTATTCTAAGTAATGAAACTGGTCTCTTTTGGAGTGCAGTACTCTTCTCTTTTTACAGGGTTGTCTTGCCGTGTTTGTGGGTTGTTAAAACTGTTTAAAGGCTTGAAGATATGGTCCTTCAGAAAGACAGAAAACTATTACTTCTGGGTTTCCTTTCTTCTACCTCCTCCTAATGATTTTCTACTTGAACTGGAAATACTGTTAAGGCTGGATTCTGTAGTTTCTGCTACAGGTTACTATTATTGTTGTAACAAGTTTGTATGTTGGCAAAAATGTGACATCATTATATAAGTCTACTTGATACTTCTAAAATACACAGTTTTCTATCAGTTAAACAAACAAACAAACCAACCAAATTTTACACTGCATTTGTTACCAGCACATAGTAAATATTTTATTTGCAAGGTCTTGGGAACAAATGTTATAATTTTTTTTAAACTCTATGCTCTCTGTAGAGGAGTGTGAAAATATGAGCCGTTATGATAGACAAGACAGAAATGCTAGACAACATCAGGAAGGATTCTGGAAAAGAGCACCACAACAGCGATGGAATGCACAGGATCACTATCATCTTGGCCATACTGATCATTATATCCATGGTAAAAATGATTTGAACAGGTAAAGGACTTGTCTTTATTCTCCCAACAACACAACACTAATGAGAAATTCCTTTTGGCATTAAATGGTCTCAAGTGATACTGGGTACCAGGACATTTTCAGAATAGTTGTATGTCTGAGTGGGAGCATTACTGAGGGTTGTAATGATTTCTTTACAAAACTTACACTTCTGTTTTTATTCCAAATACTCATCATTTGTGTATAAATGCTTGATTAAAATACCTTATGTGTTCCTTGGAAAACCATTACAATATCTTACTACTTGCATGTTAAGTTTGGACAGTTTGTTAATTTGTTGATAAGTTAAATGTAATCCTATAGTTCTTATAGGATTGAATGACAGTTTTTAGAAATCCTGATGACTGCACTGGTTTGAGGGTACTGTAGTTGTTAGTCTGCGAGAGGTCTCCACAAGTGGAAGGGAAAACTCTGCATTTAAGTGAAATGGCATTGACATTCTCTGATGTATTTATTTTCTGCCACAGTATGTAAGTATAGCCCATGTTACATAACGCCTTCCTTTTTTCACTAAAGGCTTTCTAACTCTTTGTCAGTGCTGTGTTTTTATGTTTTGAATTCTTTTTCAGGGGATCAAACTACCGGGAATCTCCTGTTGGTCACTTGGAAAGCTACGGAGCACCCAATTTGTACCAGGCTCCCCGACAGCTGGTGGGTTTACCAGAGAATACTGTGATGCTGGATGAAATGACCCTGCGGCACATGGTCCAGGACTGCACAGCTGTCAAAACTCAGCTCTTGAAGCTGAAGAGGTTACTGCACCAGGTGAGCTGCTTAAATGGAAGAAAAGCAGTAAAGTATATTGGAGAATGAGCCTAGATGGGCTTATATTTGGTTTGGGGTTTTTTTGGCCTTATTAGGCTATTGACATTTCATTTAGACATTGAATTACAGAGTTCAAGAAGTTGTGCCTTTTTGTTGCTATCTCAGATAATATTTTTTCTGCTTTTTGAGTGCTATACTGACTGCAAAAAGTATTAAATACTGTTATCTTACTTCTCTGAGGAAATGTCAAATTAAAAAAGAATATCAGTGGCTGTGAAGACCAGCTTTTATTCACAAAGATCCGAAAAAGCTGGGAGTTAAGAAAAATTAAAAAATATTAAAATTGATTCCATTGATCAAACTTGCATTTTGCAAGTCAATGCTAAGGGCTTTTTCTTAAGAGTTTGTTTTCCTCATTCTTTTCATCCTGTCTGTGTGTTTTGACAAGAAGCTTAGCAAATCCTTCTGGGTCATCTCTATTGGAAGTGTTCAAATTTAACCTTCCTATTTTATGAATTATCACAAGCTTTTAAGGAGCTTTTTCCTTTCACCTCAAAACATAGCGAGTTGTGGGAGTAAACTGTTAAATGACTCAGCAGAAGTGTGACATTTCAGCTACAAAAATTCCTTTGTTACCATAAAAATAATGAACAGTCCATGAGACCTTCTTTGGAGGCATATAGAGATTAGTACTGGGAAGTATTTGTGTGATGTTCTCTTTTAATAGTAGATTTATTGCTCTAGCTTTCTAATAGGATAACATAATGAAAAGAAGTTTGTACCTTAAAAGTAAGACACTAAAGCAAAACATAGCAAAACAAAAATCAAATCAACCTTGAGGCTAATTCAAGGGTGTGACTGAGCCTTTTAGAAATGTGAGCATTTGCATACTCTGGTAACTGAGATGTATTTCTGGCTCTGTCAGTGGAAAAACAATTGTAACAAAAATAAGGTATTGTCAAAGTGGGAAGGTGTGTTCTTAGAACCCAATGTCTGAGTGGTGGACTGCATAAACTGTGTCCCCCACAGCCCCAAGCATGCAGTTAATAGAGAGATAGCAGGAAACTCTTTATGCAGAGCTTTTAATGCCTTTAACACAAGGGCAGTTAGGCAACTTGATAGATGATCTCTGTGTGTGTAGTTCATTGTGTAAAGGCATGGCTGTTATAGCCAAAATGAATGTGGCCCTGCAGAATATCATATTTAAAATCTTTATCTAGTTTATAATAGCCAGACTTTCTTAAAAGGTTGTAGAACAAAACCTCAGCTTCAAAAGCTCAGATAAAGTTTTTTGAAAGAACTTAAATGCACAAAATGGAACAGTTACTCCTAATAAGTACATTTTTCAAAATTTGCTCCTTCTCATGCCAAAAGCTTGATCTTCTCCCCATCTCTCCCCATAGCAGTGAGTTTAGTAATAACAGGTATCACTCTTCCCTTCAAACTTTGTCATGCTTACTTCTATTTTCCTGACCTAACCTAACCTTGTTTTGACTCACTGCTTCAAAAACTCATCACTGGAGTTCTGAATGTTTATTCTACCTCCCCTGTATATTATCCAGTCTTTTAATCAAACAATATGAATAGTAATGTAAAAGTAAATTAGCCTGCTGCAGAGTGGAAAACTTTAGACCTTTACTTACCTTCATTTACAAAACAATTAGTAAGTGTTAAATTCTACTGTAAACATCAAGTTCCATTCTAACAGGAGTGAGTAAAAATATTGCAACTTTTTTTAACTACTTGTAAAGAACAGAAATAGAGTTTTGAAAACAGTGAGTTGAACTTTAGCATTCTGACCTCTGAACTAGGACTTGATCTCAGCCTGGGTTGTATGACAGATCTCTTCTTGCAAAATATAAAAAAGCAAAGGTACAGAGTCGGCTGCTTTCAAACTCCAGCTCTAATAAAGAAGCAGAAGTTCTTCTATTAGCTTCACCAGCATTATGCATTTAAGTGTATGTCTTGCCTTTCTCCAGTTATGACATTCAGCAATAATATTTAATTTGAGTAGGTAGAAATAGAGCTGTAGTGAGGACTTAGGCATGACGTCTCACAGGAACAGTTAGAGCAAACTAGGAAGAGTTAGTAATTAAATTCAGTTTTATACAATTATCTAATCATCTGTAGTGTGACTTAGTGTAGAGCACAGCATGTAATGAATGTGTACCTAGCCGAGTCCTAGGGAGACTTAATGTGCTGTACTGGATTCATTGCTGTGACTGTTGTATAGGAATTACCTTGAGTATTACCAGCAGCATGGGCTTGGTGTTGCATTCCCAGTTCTGCTTGGAAAAATAAATAGTTATTTGAGTAATACAGCCTTTTCTGAACTCCATATAGCCAGGATAACAATGCCAGCAGTACACGTGCTGTCTGCTTACTCCTCACATACTGCCAAATCCCTGTATCTTCAAACAATGAAATCAGGAACAGGACTCTGTCTCATGCAGAGTTTTTAAAAATTTTCACAGTAGTGAATTAAACCTTCTCTGACTTCACAGTAATGTTATGCTACTTATATGGAGTGGAAAATGTAGATTCTTCTTGCACTAAGTGCAGTTGTAATGATTTACAGGGAGATGTGCTACAGGTGAATGTTCTCTCTTTAATCCTTAACTGGAGTGCTACCTTTGTATTGTAAGAAAGAAAATGCTTTGGAAGTCTAATTATGGTAATAATTGACATGTAAATGTTAATGCCTCTTAAACATGGACTAAGGTATTTCATCTGCATGCTTAATAGTAAATAAGTTTTCTTTTGATCTTAGAAGTTTCTTCCTCCTCCTCCTCAATTAATTTCATAAACTTGCTGCTCTGAGTTGAGGCTACAGAGCTAATGTTTTAAGTAAGGATACTCTTTTTCTAATGCCCTGGAGCCTTTGATCTAGGCAAGGATTGACTATCCTCTGTAATGACTTCCTTCAAGACTGGCAACAATGCCTTGCAACCACCCCGTGTTATCTCAGATCAGCCCTGACTGCTGTTTTAGGGAGGGCTGAAACATGAAGCAATTCACAGAACTGTGAGATCTGTGGAGCCCTTTTAGATGTGAGAAGCAAATTTTATAAAAAATGTTTCTTTTCAACTTACCTTTCATGAATGGAAATGAAATTTAATTTTTCAAGCACGGATCTTCACTGTAACTTATCAGTTATGAGCAGCACATCTGTATGAAGAGGTATGAATGAAAAGTGAAGTGCAAAATTGTGAAATGTATCAGTACATTTAGATCAGTGAGTCACTTGTGTACCTTTGAAATACATACTTTTCTTTTTGCAAGAGAAATTTATCTTTGTTTATAAGAAGCCTGATGATAAGGAAGAAACAGACTTATGAAATACAAAGACTGCTTTGTGTCATGTATAAAGTTCTATAAATTATTACAATTATTACTATTTTTTCTTAGCCACAGAATAGTTCACCTCAGTGACTTAACTGTGCTTGAAAGAAACAGAACCAAAAAAAATTAACAAAAATTGCAAAATCAAACTGAAAACCTGTAGGTTTCAGCAGTTGGACTGTCACAATAACAGCATTTAACAGAGGGCAATGGAAACTACATGACAGTGGTTTGTGGTGATACCTGAATGGAACTACACTTGAAGTGCCAAGTAGTCAGCAGGTGAATAGCACCCTCTGCTTGATGGACACTTAACACATCTTCACTGTTCAAATAAGTAATTCATACTGAAGGAAACTTTGAATTGAGAATTGAAAGCTAGACCTTGATAAAAGTCTAATAAACCTCAGTAAACTTCAGAAGCATTTGTTTAGCATTTTTCAGCTTCTTATTAAACTATAGATGCTGTAATGTTGAAAGAATTCTCGAGATGAAATTATTAGTGTAATCTTAATAGTGTATTTTAAAATCTTGTGTATTAAAAGGCAACATATGCTGTTAGGGAACCACAAGAAAGGTGCTGAAAGTGCAAATGGGTTGATTTTTGAAAAAGAAGAACTTGAAATATGTTAGTATAATGAGAGCAACTTTTGTATTTCAACTTTAAGCTTTATATCTTCCTCTCAGGCAATATGGGAGGTTTCTTTTGACAGGATACCATTTATCTTGTTTCTTTTACTCTTTTAGAAGTTCTTTATTTTACATGTGCTTTTAACTAAAGCCTGCAAGTAATATCACCCAAAGAAAGCAAGGAGAAAAGGGAAGCTGGAAAGGACAGGCAGTGAGAACAGCTGTGTGCTGTATAGAGGTGCATGTTTATGATGTTCCAGTATGTTCCCAGGACTATTATGGTCTATTGAGTCACAGAGCTTGATTTTTGGTGTTAATTTTTGAAATAACATAAAATGAGAACATGTAACTATTGAGAGGATAGAAGAAAATACAAGCAAATGTGGCATTTTTGAGTTGCTGAACTGCTTAATCCTAGCATGTGTTCAAATGGGAGGCTTGAGTTTCCACTGGCACTGTTAGAACTGGGTTTTTTTCAGTTACCCTGTGTTCTTTACATGTGTATTGAGATAATTAAGGCAGCAGTAAGGGAATTGATGCAAATGAACTTAGTTACTGCTTTGCCAGTGAATGAGTCAGGTATAGCATAGAGTTGATTTAAATCACCAGAGACTATGTGACATACTAACCTTCTTTGTAATTAGGCCTTAATCTGCTGTTGTGGAATGTTTTATTGCTCCACTTACTTGCTTTTTAATGGCAATAAAAAGTATACCAGAGGTACAGAGCTTTTAAAAGCCACGTAAGGTATTTTTGCTTGAAATGGTTGGTCTTGTTTTGCGTTTTTTTCCATTCATATGATTACTCCTTCACAATTGCAGTAATTGTGACCATCTGTAGCTTTACTTCTGAGTGTGTGACAGAGCTGCAGCTATTCCTACAGATTTGTGAGGAGAGAAGACTGTTCATGGCCCTTATTTGGGCACTGTACACATGCACAAGGAAAGCTTTCCTATCAGGGAAAAGAAGGGGAAATTAGGGGTAAGAGAGGTCAGGCATTGTAACAGGTTTTGCAGAGAGCTGATGCATCTCTATCCTTGAAAGCAAGTTTGCAATGGAGCTGTTTCAACAAGTAATTCAAGCTTGTGTTCTTGTTTTGTTCTCTGGTAGAATGATGAAAATGTGTCACTGCAGGATATCAACCTCTCAGTTCCATCGAGTCCGGAACCAGAAGAACCTGAGTCAACTTTTAAGGTAAATGACACTGATTGACTCTACAGAAATAGAGATACAAGCCTGTTTGTATTTAAAAAAAACACACCAAAAACATGTGTCTCTCTGAAGTACTGCTTGTTGCTTCTTTCTTCTGTTTAAATGCAAACCTAGTGAATGTTTATACACGTCCTTTTTTCAGTTTTGTTAAAATGAACTTTTAAAAAATTCACTCTTGCGTATTTACCTTCTTTTTTTTTTTTTTTCTCTGTCTCTGAACTCTGCATAATTATAATGACCTCTTAAAGAGACTTCAAGTCAGGCCTCTTCACTCTGTAGTCTGCAGCTCTGTGCTTACAGCCTATCTCTCCATGGGAATGGGAGGAGGAAAGCATGTGCTGTTACTGCCAGTGCTCCATGCACATCTGATGTACTATGTCCTGCAGGGATGTGGATTTAGACTGTGTAGTCCTTATAGAAAACCTCATAGTGCCCACTGTTCTGTTGCAGATGGATGATCTGCTGAATGAGATCAGGCAGCTCAAAGATGAACTGAAGAAAAAGGATGAAACAATCAGCCAATTAGAGCATCAGCTTGTAAGTATAATGCTAAAAGTTTAGCAAAATCCCAAGAGTGCACTGCAGAGTGGAAATTTAATAGGCAATTCTGGTGAAGGCTTCAAGGCAGCTAGACAGCTAATTTTTTTCCTGCACTTTCATTATAGCAAAGGAAGGTTCTGTTTGGACCCTCCTGGCTCTTGGGTCTGTACAGGTTCAGTTCCAGCAGACTGATTCTACATATCCTGGTGTGTTTGCAGTTGTGCTCCTGAAATCTTTAATTCTGTAGACTAGTCATGATTTGTATGTGGGACACTAAGCGAGGACGTTTATACCATTGTTGAAAGTATTTAATTTCCAAAACTGTTTTGAACATAAAATTCTAGAAGCTGCTCAAAACGATCAATGGGCAAAGATAAGACTAAAGTATTTTAAAAATTTACAGGTATTGGGCTTATCATTCTTGAAGCTTTTTTTGGTGTTTTTTTATCCCTCTCTGTTTAATAAAGAATTACACCATAGAATTTAAAGTGAGCAAGTTAGTATTCAAAGTTGATTCTTTTTTTTTTTCGAAAAAGCAGTAAAAAACACGTTGAGTAGTCCGATTAAACTGGCCAAATAAGGACAAGTTATGGGGACACTTTCATAATACATCAGGTTCAGGAAGACACAAGGCCTCAAGCAAAATTCACATGTGCCTTTTATCTTTTTGCACTTGTTCTGAGTTCAGATTTTACCATGTGTATCTCTGCATTCGATTCTGGTAAATTCACCTGCTGTGACAAATCTTGTAAAATAGCCCCACAAGTTCAAGCCATTTCAAACCACAGCACTATCTTACAGGTAGGGGAGATGAGGTGCCAAGAGGTTCATACCATATTTATTTATCACAGTTGGAGGCAGTGTTGTGTGGTGATGAACTCTAATGAAATGTCTAGTGTGTGCTTTTGTACACATGTGCACTGGAGCTGGCCTGTGGTCTTCATCCTCTCTCTGTCTAGTTTTGATCATTCCCTCTGAAACAAAAATGAAAGGTTAAGATGGGGCTTTCAGCTCTGCTGTTCAAACAACAAAATCCCAGATCACTCTTTCCAGAAGTTAACATTTGTTCTGGATTACAGTACATTTTGGGAAAAGCAGCAGTTGTGCAGTGCTGTAAATAGTATTTCTGCATTTTAATCATATTGTACTCTAAGGTCACTTAATGTGTGATGTTTGAACACTGGGCCTTGGGTGTACTTTTCAAGAGGCTTAGTTGGTTAACCTCTAACTCATCCTTGTTTCTTTTTCTCTTTTTGGTGGTGATGAAGGCCACTAGATGTAACTGCCAGAAGGATAGTCAGAAACCTGCAGGGGCATCACGTGCATACGCTGATAAATTCACTCAAACCTCGTCGAGGAGGAGTTCTGTGAGTACTGTGTGCCCTTCCCTGCCGGTTACCATTGCCTGCACTTCATTCCCCACTTCTAATACTTTTGCTGCCACACAAGTTGGCTGCCTTTAAGAGATTCTGTGCTGTACGTGAGAGTAGTATCCTTCCTGCAGTGCATCCCTCGCATTCTTTTGCAGCGCTTTTATTTAAACATTTGTTACAAACATTTCTTTTAAATTAAATAATTAAATTTTAAAAGTCATCTCTTTAAAAATCACCCCTTGTGCTATTTAAGTTACAGTCAGTCCAAGCGGTGTATTCAGTCATATTTAAAGTATTTTCTTATATCTTGACTTTAAAGTCATAGGTGTATCTTTGGGTTTTTTCCTGATCAGATTTTCATTGTTGACATTCTCATATTTGTTGCAGAAAAGCAACAGTGTATTATAAGTTTCAGTGCATAGATGTAAAAGCAAAAGTTAATACTGTTTAATATTTCTTATTATTTTGATAACTTATTTTAATAATTTGACTCATTAAAAAAATTATTGGGTGAAAATCACTTTGGCAAAAGACATCTTCATTCCCGTATGTTGTTGCATGGTTCACATTTGCTTCCATTATATAAAACTTATATTCTTCATGGAACACTAATAGTACACTTAAGATGGAGAGGGACAACATATTTGATATTATGTAATAATAAGAAATTACCTTTGAATCTAAACCAAGGCTTTTGTCAGTCACCGGCAAATAGCGTTTGGATCTTGAAGCTACTGCTCTAGCTAGAAAACCTGAGAGATTTTATTAAAAGGCTAAAAATGGGTTTGATTTTTTTGTTTCTCTGTTTTTACTCTACGTTGAGTTACCTGATTTAAGATTGTAGTGAAGACAAGTCACTTCTGCTATCCTTTTAAAACTGCTCTTTTAAATACTTTTAAATATATAGTGCTAGGGTAGAAATACCACCACACTGTATGTTCAGCACGTGCTGGCAAACAGCTTTATCCAAGCTTTCCAACCTCCTCCTGTCTGATAAGAACCCAATATAAAAAGATCACAACCTTAAGTAGCTTTTGGTTTGCTTTGACACCTCTGCTCCAGCATGTGCATGTCATGTCTTTGTTTATCCCATTTGTTTCTTTTACTTTGGAGCTTTCGAACTCTTGCATTGTTTCTTCTTCTTATGTTTTAATTTCACTGTATGGTGTTCATGTCATGTTTTTGTGCATTGATACTGTTATACTGGCTATTGTTTTCATGTTCCTGTTTTTCTATCTCATTTTTTCATATGAATTCCAAAATAGATTAGTAATCATGGAAAGTTAGTTGCTGACTATGCAAGTTTTAGTTTGAGCAACTTGTGGTATTAATTGATAAGACAAAAATGCTGGAGAAGATGTGGAATTTGAGTTGCTGTCTCAAGCAAAAGGAGTCACTCAGCACAATTGTCTGTTTTGGTCAGGTTGGTCAGTATATTTCTTTTGAGTTATTTAGTAGTTTTGTTCAAAAAGACATTTTTTGTCAGGAGGAAGTTTGGGTTAAGAGGCAGTATCTTTAAAATAAAAACTACTGTATTTATGGTTGTGTGTGTGGATATATGTAATAGTACACATATATAGTTGTAGGTCTGTGATCATTAGATGCACATTTTAAACATCTCGGTATTTTTACCTATGTGCAAAATTTCTCATGAAGTTGATAAAGAATGTAGGAAAATCCATGAAGTATTGACAAATTTCAAAATACATTGCTTCTTGGGAGCTGTTATTTGTAAGTGATGCCTGGAAAGTTTTGGGCAGAATGTGTTGAGTGTGTTTGGGGTTTTTTTCAATGTCTTCACTGGTGAGTTTTACAGAGTTTCTATAAGCCAAAAAAAACTGATAGGAGCTCCTTAATGTGGGGTTTTTTCAAGGAGGACCATAGTTTGTTGTACTCAGATTTTGGTTCTAATGTCTGGTTTAATGCTTCCTCTACTAACATGCATTTGGATGCTTCCTTGCATGGCTTAATAGAAGTATAAGTGTATGGAGCCAGTTTTGATCTAGAACCCAATGACAGAAAATGTCTCTTGTAATGGAAAGGAAACACAATCAGCTGTTATTTTTTTGAGGTAAGAGTACAATAAATAGAAACAAGGAGACACCTGAGTAAAATGTATTCTCACTACTTAAAAAAAAAATAAAACAAAAACGCCCTTAAAGAAATTTATTCTCTTTATTAACATTCCTGTTCAGTTTACTTTAATGGTCCTGACTTAAAAGTACAGACTAAGAGAAATCAGGTTTATTGGTCCTAAATGTGGTATAAATCATTACATGTTCTTAATGTTTATAAAATAATGAAGCTTTTATAGAGACTACTTTTTTTTTAAAAACCAAATTGTAATTCAAGTCTTGGCAATGAGAGAATAGCTCCTTTGAGGAATATAAGCTTTTTGCTTCTTTAAGTTTAGTAATAGTTTTCAGTGTTAATGAATATTTAACTATTTTATTTTCTCCTATTAGTGTTGACCTGCGAGTCACTTTAAATGATTGAGGATATCAGGGAATCACTTTAGCTCAGTTATCAAAACTTGTAAGATTAATGTGGCAGCTTATAAATTCTTTGTATTCAATATATTCTATGCAATTCAGAACTGATACAACACGTTTATTCCTGAAGTGTAAGTAGCAGTCTGGGATCGCAGTAATTTAACATTTCAAGGAATACTTTAATTGCTTACTGAATAGTGTTTCATAAAGAATAGATGCTGGAATAAACTAGGAAACAGTGTGAGTGGAAATCAGCTGCTAGAAGACTTCAGTTCATAAGGCCATATGAACTGCAGCAATTTGTTGCTATACGACTGGCCATTTGAAATTACTAATATTTCTGCTCACTTCGTTGTTCTGCCAGTAAACAGGCAAGTGAATATCATTAAACATACTCTTTTTTAAAAAGTCATGTTCAGATCTGTTTCTTTGTTACCAAACATTTCTAGAAAATGGCCTGTTCTGATGTGATGCTCAGCTTTGTCTCATGGTTTTCTCTTTAGGGACCAGAGATTCTTAAAGTGCTTTTAGAGGTTTTTAAGTATTTAAACTTAAATATGTACATAAATGGAAGCTATGCAACTTTAGATTAATCTTTGGAACTTTGTGCTCATGTAGTAAAACCTAGTGGCTGAAAAGAAATGTATTGGAAATTGGGCTTCTTAAAAATTAATAGGTGACTCTCTATTGCCCAGCTACTGTGTCTGTGACATGGCACTTCTTGTAAGCAGTGTCCTTAAAGGATGCTCTAAACTTCTAATTGTGTATTAGTTTTGATTAACTGTGCTCTGGATAAAGGCTTTTACATGTATTTGCTGACAGAGGAGACTATGACATTCCTAAAGGGATTTCTTACAGATCTCTTCTAGAGAATTCATTGCAATTAGTTTATGTCTATCATTTAATTATCATGGAAGAAAATAACTGAAACCTGCAAGAAGATAAAAGATACCTGAAGAAATTAATGTTCATGGACAGCTTGCAGGGAAGAAAAAGTGAGCATCCATTGCCACAATTGTCTTGCAGGCTTTGCAGCGTTGATTCTATAATACTAGATACTGGTATTTACTTTCAGAGTAAAGGGGTTAGATGTCAAATTTTTGCTGATAAATGATTTGGTTTCTTGAACTGGAAAGGCTGTTTGCAGATGCTGAGAAGTAAAGCAAGCAAATTACAAAGCCTGAATCTGGTTGAAGATACCTGCAAAAGAGTCTGACCCCTGAGGTCCAGCTCCTTCGCAGAGCACAGCTCCTCCTAGTTCATGTTTGCTTTTCCATTCTCTGCACCTGTACACCGTGTGTACAGTAAAAACTGGGTATTTTCCCCAGTATCAGAGCAGCTCACAGTGATGAGAATAAGCTTTGCTTCCCAACTGTGTGTACAAGTTCATTCTTGTCTCTGGTGAAATGACAACAGAACCTGTCAGTGTTCACGGGAACATGCATGTTCTTGTTCTTTGCTACATCTTTTCTCTCGTTTTGCCCTAAGATATTCTTTCCCTTCCATTTGAATTTTGTTATAGTCTATAATTCCAAAGCCTTTCTTGTCAATTGTTTTGATGAACCTTTGTAATACCTTGACTGTCTTTGTGTACTTTTGTCTTTTAGGTCTTATTACCTCCTTCCATCTTAGCCTTAAACCTCCTGTATGTGTCAACTCCACAACTATGAATTTAAACTTCCAGGTTTTGAAGCCTAGTCCCTATATATTAGCATTCATCTTCACATCCAGCCTTGGTTGCCCTCATTGTTCAGTTCTCTGCTGTTTGCTTGCTGGTCCATTCTTACACACCTTCGTGGTGAGATGGAGCCAAAGCTGAACTAGGTGGTCATGTTGTGCACCTGTGTCTTGTGCTGTGACTGTGCATGACAGGTAGGCATATCCACAGAAAAGAGGTCCCTTGAACCCTTCACAAGCAACTCTTGTTGGTTTAGTGTAAACCAGCACTTAAGACTGGGTTGGGGTTTTTTTTTGTTGTTTGGTTGGGTTTTTTACCTGAATACTTTCAAAAAGACTACTGCATATCAGAACTGCTCATTCATAGTCTCTTTCTGGGTGCTAGGCTAGCAAGAGGAGTCTGCTGCAGAAACCTTTTGTCTGCACTGACACTGAAGTATGTCACTCTAGGTTTGTTGGTGATGTGGAGCTCTGAGTTTGGAGGAGACAGGTGGCAGTGCTAGGTGAGGTGCAGCCAAAACCACCTCTTGTTCAAAGTTCTCAAAGGCTCCAGTTGTAGAAATAAAAATGGATCTTTGTGTTTCTGCAGCAAAAAAACCCCCCTGTTTAAAGCAGTAGCAGTTTAGGATGTTGGGGTATCCTTAGGAAAAGAGCTGGAATATTTGGCTGTCGGGCTAAAATTACTGTGGAGCAATAGCTTAGAAATAGTTCTTTTTCCTTTTCTGGTAGGAACAATCACTTTTGTTCATGTGATTGCTTGTTCTATGGCTGAGGTTTGTTCATAGCAATGGAAAACTCTGGCCTTGAAGTCTTCATAGCAGCATTTAAAAAAACAAACAATAACCAACAGGTTTTCCCAGTGCAGTTGGAGTAAGAACTTCCTAAAGCATTTGCCAGCAGTAGTACAACTCATTAGGATCTCTGAAGAACATTCATCATTTTTGCTGATTTGTAGGCTGTTTTATTTCAGCTGCTCTTATTTTTCAACTCTGGAGTCTCCTGATTTTTTTTTAAATTGTGATTCACTTCCCTTTGGGGATGCTTTTGTTCTTTCACAATTCCAGTATGTGGGAAATGAGAGGAATGGGATTTAAGTTAAGTAGCTGGGTGCTCATAGCAGCCAAGGGGAGGAACTGTTCTGACTGCTGTCTAACATTTTAAGTGTAAGTAAGTGGAAAGAGTTTCTTCAGAACCCAGAGGAATCCCATCAGATGGGGGAGGGGTTTGTTGGTTTTTTAATAGAAGCTGAGGTAAGTCATATTCTCATCTTTCAGCTCTAGCGTTGCTTGCTTGTGAGTTTTGCAGACATTGTAATAATCAAGTGTAAAATAAATGGCCATTCAGGTTTTTCTTCATTCTTACACTTAGTAGGAAACTGCCACAGTATTCGTGTATTTTGAAGATGCACCATCATCTGAGGATATGTGTTTTATTAGTGTTTCTTTCTTCCTCTTCTTTGGATTTCTTGGGAACCTCAGAAAACCTTTGACTAATATAAGGAGATGAATTGTTGTTTAAAGGAGAAACCTTGATAAATTTGCTGGAGTTTTGTACAATAAATACTATTAAAAGAAAAGTAATCTTTTCATAAACCAGCCTTATTTGCAGATAATTCTCTTAATGTGCTGTATCAATGGGATCAGTACATCAATTATAATTCATAAAATCATTGTAAGCCATAACACTCATCTTAATAAATTCCTAGTGCTGTATTTCCTGGTTCTTTCTTCAGTTGATGTTGCTTTTAATTACCTTATTTGATGCATAATTGAACAATCCTTGTTTGGTTTTTTTTGTTTGTGGGGTTTTTTGAGTTTCTGTTTGTTTTACCAAAAAAAATCTGCCATTTATTTGACATTTGCCTGTATGGAGCAGCGTAAACTGTGGCATTTGGGAGAAGGGGATTGCACCATGCCTGGAGAGCAGTTCAGCTTAGCAGGCAAAAGACTCAAGGAAGTTACTTGCACTTCCTTCATTTACACTTTCAGTCAGAGTGATGATAAAATACCATGAAGAATCATTGAGAAGACTGTACTTAGTGCTGTGCTTTGAAGTGCTAATATGGATGCTTAAAAATTTCTCAAATGTATCAAGACATGTAAATATTTCATTGCTTTTACAACAGTATCATAACTGTTATGTAGCTCAGCTGGCTTGTGCTTGTCTTAATCTCTCTTTTCAGACAGTGGAAGGGAGAGGATATAAAATTTTCACCTCCCTTCTTAATGTGTTAAAAATTTCAAAGAAGTCTGGAAAAAGCCCATTGCCAACTCAGATAAGTCTGTGCAAAATCAGACTCATGCTTGATGATAATGTGCTTTTTACTATGTGGAGGTTCAGTTATGTTTAGAGAATGGAAAGAGTTTTTTGTTGCTGTTCTACCATCCTTACACAATTTAGGATGAAATGTGAACAAGCCTGAAAAGTATAGTGTTCCTTGATACGGTGCTGTGAAAATCCAAAGCTTTTGATCATTTTCTCTTCAATCATTGATTGATTAATTTTGTTCCCAGGAATATTTATATGTTTAGTACCTATTCAGCTGATGCAACACATTATAATATTTTGTCGTATTACTTGACTAAAACTAGTAGTGTTTTAGCAGTCTAAAAATTGTGATGTTAATGATCACTGATCGAGAACTGTAAGAAGACATTAGGTAACCAATACCTCCATCCAGAGATAATCAGATTGAAAAACTTGTTTAATTTTTTCCTTAGATTTTGCTCCAATCATTGGTTTTTCTTAGCTTCTGAAGAAGAATAAGGCAATCTTGTCCCTTTTTTTTGCCTTTATTTCATGTTTTAGATTAAGTGTTTTGGCTAGCTGAATCTGAAACTTAATTAAATGAATGTGTAAAGTTACATCTTAGCAGTGCTGAAGCTTGGAATAGTGGTGGATTAAACCTGACTAGATTAGGAACTAGTCTAGATTAGGAACTGGAAGATCAGGGAAGTGTTTAAAATTCTCCTAAGATAAATAAAAGCAGAATATTTATTTATAGAAATAATGTGATGTTTAACGTTGTTTTAAAAGAAGCATGGAGAGAAAATAGTTTGTTGTTTGTTCAGCCCTGGCAGTATGATCTGCAGCTGATATGCAGCAGGGAAGCTGGAGAGGAGGGGCCTGTTTCCTTTCATACAGGTGTTCATTCAGGTATCTTAAGCCTCCTGGCTGAAAGAGTAGCCACAACTAGTTGCTGTTGGCCAGGAGGCAGTGGCAGTTGTCATTGTCAGCACCAGTATTCCAGAAGTTATAAAAACAGTTTTCAGCTGCTCAGATGGTAAAGGGGTTGTAAAGACTGTCCTGCTGAAATGGGAAATCAAGAGGGTTATTTAAGAAGGAAGTTGCAGCTTGGATAGATTTTTCAAAGGTAAGGGTATGGAGAAAATTATACACTGAATAAAATGACTTTTTCTTCTTTTGAGAATGCAGCAACCACAGTGTGCCACACCTGTGGTGATCTGAGCCCTGCATGCCACAGATGTGCACAGCTGTCTGATCCTTTACTGGAAGACTAAAACTCCAAGAGCAAAGTGCAAGGAGAACAGTTCTGTGTCGCCTCTCCTCTTCCATGTTCAATAATACTGTCAAAATAGGAGTGGACTCTAAAGCACCAGGACTTGCTAGAAAATTTGTTTCTATGTATTAGAAATTTTTTGTTGTAAACCAGAGCTGACTGGTTTTCCAGTAGATTAGAACTAAGCAAGGTACTGCTTGGTGAGGCATTTCTAAAATATTCTTGAAAGCTTTATAAATAGGTTTTTATCATGTGTTTTTAACATGAAAAACTCAGCTTCTATACTCTTCCCCTAAAACCATCTTTGACAGAAATGAGTGCATATATACTGAATAAAAATGGAGGGGTTTTTGTAAGGTTTATGACTAGTTTAAGACATCATGATGTCATTTTTTCTCTGGGCTTCAGTGACATGCAGCATTTGCTTTTACAAAGGAGAACAACTGGGAAATAAAATGATACCTTTCTGTGGGGGGGAAAAAAAGAAAAAGAATGGTGTGGCTTTTTGGTGTCTTGTTTTTTTTCCCTGTTCTCTTTTTTTATTATACTTCTCCCCCTCTCTCTTTCTGCACAGGGTGGGTATTCTGCTCCCTCCTTCTCTCCCTGGCAGGGCTCATTCCAGGGCATCCCTCGGACTGTTCCACCGCACCGCAGACAGAGTGAGTCTGTACCTCTCACTCATCTCCCTCACCGTGTTCCAGTAGAAGCTTCCCCTTTGCACGCACTGTTCATCTCGTAGTATCCTCCTCTCTCAGGCAGATTTCCAGGCACACACGATAGTCTGTGGCTAACCAACATGCTTCAATCCTTCAGCCAGCATAAACCAGCTCCAACTTATAGCTTTATAACAGTTATTAAATGCTGATAGACCTCAGCAGTTCTTCAGGCAAACCTGAGTAGGCCCTTGTTTCCAGTCTTGTCTTAACATAAATTTTGCTTGCTGCATTTTCCCTGTTCTCCATGGCTGTAATACACTCTCCTGTTTGTGTGTGTGTTCTGTTTGCTCATCTGTCTGCACGCCTGCATACGTGGATGTATTTACGTAAATACCTCGTGGTTGTACATAAAAATGTCGGTGAGAAAGTGTCATTTGCATTGCCTCTCACAAGAAGGTTTCTTAACTTTTTAGAATGGCTTCACTCAAACTAATTTTTTTTTTTTTTTTATTATTCCTCTCTTGGTATTTGTTTTAAAAAGGCTTTTAATACATTGAAGTGGCTGTTGCACAACTTGCATGATTTATTAACATTCCTTATGTGCTAGCTACAATGTGGGCTGATGTAAGATGCATTTGTTCTCTTGGCTTGGATCTGCAAAACAAAAGACAATTGCTGATTTTAAAACTGTGTGCTTACGTAGACATAGAGAAATGGTAAGTCTTATTTTGTGCTTTGGTATTGCATTATAAACAGATAAGTGTTTGAAGAAATATAACTACTTCATAATGCTAAAGTTATATTTTTTAAATGTACTGTAATTTTAGAATTACAGTGTTTGCCTAGCAAAGTCCAAGAGTGTATTTGGAAAAGAAATAAAGGAAAAAGTAAAACTGTGGAAACAAGGTAAGATTTCCAGGCCCAGTGGAGATTTGAAGAGTAAGCTGCACCTTGGAAAACAAAGCTTACATATATTTCAGATGGTAATAATCCTTACTTGATTCAATTACAAGTAAAACAAAAATCTTATGTTTTGTAAATCATGTTTCAAATACTCTCTTGGCATTTCTGTGACAATGTCATTTAAACAACTCATCAGGAATGCACAGTCTATTTCATGGGCTTTTCTCTGTGCAATAAGGGATGTGCTTCATTTTCCTGTGGTGTCCGATGTGGGACTCTGTGTGTGTAATGACCATAAAATCCCCAAAACTGATGATCCTCTCACCTGCCGCTGAGTGGAGGGCCAGCAGTAGCACAGCCTGGCTGATTTGCTGTCCTATCTGCAGAGACTGAGTTTAAAGAGATGGTTTTAGACCTGAAGACCATATATATGTTATGGTTTTGGGGCTTAGTGTGTGGAGAGTCAGAACAGAGGATGGTGTCAGAGCTGCCTGGTGGGAACCTCTGGTGTCACGTCATTCACAGGGCCTTCACTGAAGGAGAAAACTTCGCTAATCTCTTACCCTGAGCCCCAGCCTCATTCCGCAACCAACAATAGTGGCTTCCTATTCAGTATTCCACAGCAAACTTTTACTACTAAAGCAGGTTGGATTTTTTTAGTACACATAGTATATTTATATATATTTATATATTTAGTATTCAATTCTATGAATTACTAGTAAAGAAAATAAAGTAGATGAACGTGACCCCCTGACTAATTAATCTAAACTGTATTTAACATATTGTTTAGGAAAAATAAGTTTACTTTAGGGGAGCGTTCCTAGTTTTTTTTCATTAAGTCTTAGGTTTAATCAAAAGATAAATACTGGGAATAAAAATACAATGTAAATTATGAGGTTTCTTGGACATGTTTAATGGCATTCTTGTGAAATCAGTGATTTGTCACTGTATAAAGAGTTCTATAAAGTAGAACATTACTGGAACTCTCACTAGTGTCCTTTCCCACTTGTTTCAGTGGTTTTAGGTTGCAGGTTTTCGAGCTGGTAAGAAATGCCAACTGTGGGATTTTGAGGCAAGTGCTGAGCTGGGTATCACAGCCTTAAACACTGACAGTGTTAGTGTTGTTTTGCAGTAATATAGAGAAGGTGATGGGAATGTGAAGTAGTCTCAGGTTTTGTCCAGTTGTGTTTTCTGTCTGGAGAACTTGGAATTCAAGCACTTCTCTTATAATTTCTGGATCCCAAACTTAAAATATCATCTGTGCCTGTGAATACTGCAGGTTTCTTATAGCTGATGAACACATAGATGATTTTACAAGCACTGTAGATTGATTATAGTGGTATAAATGTGGAAAGTGTTCATATTACAGTACATAAACATCTAAATATAATTTCACTCCTGCTGTGCAGGACAGGTCATATATCCCTGCTGGGTAATATTACAACACTAGTGTAGGCTTATGGTTCCTCTCTATGAGCACCAGTTACAGTGTCAGCATATAACTGGTGCTGCACTGCCCTAGGGACTTACTGTGTCACTGCACTTCAACACACTTCAGAATTGGATGTATTTTGTTCAATTTTAGTGACAATTGATTTTTAAAACTTTCACATTTATTAACTTCACGTTGTTTCACTAGCCTTGGAAGCAATTCAGCACTTTTCATTTCATAACACTTTGATAATAGTACATTATTTTTTTGTCATTTTGGGAATAAAAACCATATATTTTTGTTCCTATAATTCCCACGTGTCTTGAAGTAAACTCTTGCTAATGGTCCTTTATTTGTCTCTTGTTTATAGGATATATTTTGATGAAATGTCAAACTTTGTTCAATATAATTAAAAACTTTTCTATTTATATTCTGGAGCTTTAATGATGCAGCTCTAGAAACACAGCACTGAGAATACACAGTGGTAAGGAACCAGTCATGAGCTCCTCTTGTAATACAAGAATATTGTACCAGTTTCTTCAGGCCCCTTGTCCCAAGTGCTTCTCCACACAGAAACACTGATGAAAACTGTTCTGTTACTCAAGCATTGCAGTTGTTCACATCTCTGCCTACTGTGCACTTTATAGGAAAAGCATTTAGACTTTTTGTGTGTAACCATTACAAATAAAGGTAATCTAAGCAATTCTAGCAGGTGACACGTAGCTTGTTGTCACCAGAAAGAAAGCTACTGTATGCATGGTGACTAGAAATCAGGTCCAGGCTGTGCTTTTTCATACACTTTCTTTTAAAAAAGGTTTCTTCTCAGCACTGAAATGTTTCCAAACGTTTATTAACCAATTGAGGTTTTTTGTAGGGTGTACAGAGTGTTTGTGTCAGCAGAACAAAGCTGCTTCAGAGCATTAGCAGGGAAGTTATATGATTCATGTTAAGAAAGTGACAAATTATTAAAATGTCCTGGAATCATTGCATTACTGTCTTTTATATGTAATTACTTTTGCTCCGAGAGTTAAGTGTTCAGCTTTATGAAGAAATGTCTTTTGAGGTAAAACTCCCTTCTCCCAAATTAGGTACTTGGAGATTGAACTACAAGAGAAATGTCTCTTGTGCCTAATGAAGTATGTTTGCAAACAAAACTTAATTTTGCATATGGTTGTATTTGTGTGCTTGTTGCAAATGTGTCTGTAATTATGGATGAAATACCTGCCTTGATGTAGTTATCAATTACTTTGAGTAATTTTTCTTTGAGAAAGATAGTCTTTCTAAGTTGGGATTCCTATATGGACTATGCAGAAAAAACCAATGCTTTGCCATAATACTGCTTATTTTACTACTCTCGTGCTGTGATGAGTGGTGGTTTAAAAAAAAAAAACACATTAGGGTTGTTTTGTATCATTCTTTGAAGTCGTACTCCTTGCTGCAGAATCATATTTTACAATGTTGAACTACACATATAATATCGCTACATAAAAGGGAGAGGGGGAAAAAAAGGTTGAAAATCAAAGTATTAGCAAGTGCTCCAGATTTAAGGTGTGAGATCTTGATGTTTTCCAGAGGTAGAAAATAAGAGCTTTCCAATGCAGCCCTTCAGCAGGGCTGTGTCTGCACAGGCCTTCATTTGAAATGACAGCTTATCCTGTGCCAAGGCAGTGAGATGAGGGATGTCAGAACTGATGAGGAAATGAAAAAATTATGGAGCACTGTTTGTGTCTCTTCCCCCCTTGCGCTCTCCAAAAAGAAATGGTGGGAGCTGGGAGTCTCTTCCAACTTGTGAGTTGGTAGAGAGATGAGTGTGGGCAACGTGATCCAAGGATGTAATGTGGTGTTCTTATGACATTGTTGTTCATTGTTAGATATCTAAGATGTATGTGCATGGGTGCAAGTATTTCTGATGTATACAGTTGTAATGATACCCACAAATTCTGTTTACAGTATTTGGAGTATAAGAGATTAACTGTGTTAAAGAACTTGAAGTTATAAGAGCAAAGGTATTCCATGCAGGTCATAAGTATTATTTGTACTGCATTACTTAAACACTATTGCTGCCTTTGTTTCTTGAAGGAGGATTAAAAACGGAGGGGGGACCTGGTAATTGCAATTGAAATGGTGAAAAGTTGCAGTTCTGTCATGGCAATTGCTCATTGTTTTGTCTTGGTCCTCTGACATCATTGTCCTTGTCTTTTTCTTGTCTCTGCTTTCCCATTATGCCATTGGCAAGGAGTTGAGAAGTTAGTCCATTACTTCTGTGATAAAGCGTGGTACAGTACAACTTTAGATTTATTCCCATCTCCTCCTCACGCATTTTCACTGTTGGGTTTTTCCTTTGCCCTGTGCATGATGCATGTCTTTGGGAGATGTGCATGCAGTTCTCGGATTTTTCATTGCATCACTTCCCTTGTTCCTCAAGATACTGCAGGGAAAAAATGCCTTTATTTCATTCTACAGAGGTATTGCACAGGGAATTGAGATGCAGATCAAGATAAGCAAAGCAAAACTGAAGGGAATTTTCAAGTAATGATATTGAATGAATACCCCTGTCATGACCACGTTGATTTAACTGCTTTATTGGTACAACATACCTGTTTCAGTTTTCCAACACAAAACTAATATAATCTCAGTAGTTTGTTAACTGAGCAGTAATTGTAATCCTTGTCATGGATGTCATTTTTCTCTGGATGATGTAACAGCCAGTTTTATTTGATAGAAGTAATAGAAAAATCCCTTAAGCTAATGAGGTAGGGACTGTAAGTGAGTAATTTTGATTAGTGCGTCAGTATTTGCAAGGCTTTGAAGCTCTTGCCAGTAAAAAAAGTCTGTTTCTTTGTGCAGAAAAGAGCATGTGCAAAAAGCATTTTGTCTAATCCCAGAATATGCTGAGTTGGAAAGGACCCACAAGGATCAACCCTTAACCCTGCACAGGACCATCCCCAAGAGTCAACAGCGTATTCCTGAGAGTGTCATCCAAACGCTTCTTGAACTCTGTCAGGCTTGGTGCTGTGACCTGGGGAGCCTGTTCCAGTAATGTACTTTCAGCTGGGGAAGAATTTTCTTCAGTTAAATTGTACTTGAAATGTTTAAGTCCAAATTTGCATGGTAGGAGCATCTCAGAGGAATGCAGGTGTTTGTCTACCTGCATGTTTTCTTTATAGGACACAAAAAGAAGTCTGGTTAGCACGGCAGTCATGGGGTCTGTCCCACCCCAAAAATATTGCCAGAAGTGCACTCAAAGCAATGCAGATGATGACCTTTTTTTAGAGACTTCCATGAAATAAAATACTATGCCTGGAACATAGAATGCTTCTTTATCTTTCTCCTCCTTCTTGTGATGGAATTCACCAAGTACTAGTCCGTCAGCTGGCTTGGGTTTGTTTATTGTTTGTGGCTTTTTTTACTAGTAACATAATTTCTAAGACTTCCTTAATAAAAGGAAAACTTGTGTGTAAGACAAAACTGTGAGCTGTGGGTGACAGTAGTGCAGTTGTCAGTGTGAGATACCTCGTGAACTGTTACTTGCATATTGTGCAAGTGGCATTTTGCAGCTTTCAGTGCCATCTTGAATGTTAATGTATGTAGCAATTAGAAAAAATGAAAATCTCTAATGATAATTGGTCACAGCTAGAATAGAAATACAAAATTAGAAAACAGTGTTTCTAGAACAACTTCACAAAGATGATACTAGAGTTTTAGTGTCATAATTCAGAGCGTGTAGCTGTTTTCTACCTTTGGATTACTAACTCTCTGCATATTAAGCTGCTTAGACTTCTTTAGGTTATGAAGGATATCGAGTAAAACGTGCATTTGGCTACTTTTATATGTAAAATGCAAAATTGCCAAAAGGGAAAAGCTCAAATACTCCCCAGTCTTTGACAAAAGAACTCGAAATAGCATTATTGAAAGCTTGCTGCTTTGCTCTATTTCAGATGGGTTAGTGTTTAACTCAACTTTCCATACAAATTTAGTTTCTTCTGTAACTTAAACATTCTTTCATTTTGTTGATTAGTATAACTAGGATTATTTGATATAAAATTAGGATTTGTAATGCTTGGATTAGATATTTGTCTATGTTTTTGAAGACTGGCATTTAGAAACCCTTTCTAGGTGAGGGGAAAAGGATTTCTGTAAAGTATATTTCTACATTTGACACTTAAGTGTTTGCTAAAAGTGTTTTAATTTTTTACTTCAGGTAGAATTTATTTGAAATTTGATTTATTTGTTGAAGTATTTGTATGAGAATCACATATATATTGTTTTGGTTTCTGCGTTCATTATTAGCAGTTTTGTTTTTACAGATGAGATCTCAAATCAGTAAATAATTTTGGCTCACATCTGCCTGTCAGCTCCTAGGCTGTAAGGATAGTAACTCCTGTAACCCATTACATAAACAGTGGAAAATGACAACAATATCTGGAGGATTAATTTTATTTAAGCTGTAACTGAATATATTGAATTATTCATTGTGTTTAGTGCTTCGTTCATTTAGGATTGCATGGTTAAGAAGGATTCATAAAGTTAAGCTAGTTTTGGGTCATGTAAGAAATAATGTTTTGGTACTCACTCTGCACCATTTTGGAGGCTTCTTCTTTTTTGTTTTTTTTTGTTTTTTTTTTTCCTTCTTTTTAATCTTCTCCATGTTCCCAAGAAAACTGTGTTTGGACAGCTCAGGATATTTACACTTACATGCCTATCACTGGTTCAACTTAGATTTTACCTTTGCTTGCAGATAGAAACAATATATTCTAAAGGGAAAAATACTCGTAAATAAAAAATAGATTGAGAAACCTTGATTTTTCTCACATTACCATTAAATTTTTTTTTGATGAGGAATTTTGAGGATTCAGTTTTTAGTAGTACTCCTGTCAGGGAAAAGATGAGAAGTTTAAAGAATCCTGAGACATGGTATGACCCTAGAAATGTAACAGGAGTCTGGCATGCACAGCTATCTTTGCTTTCTTCCTGCTGATTCTAAGAAGAGCTAAAAAGACTGGACAAATAATTGTTTTTTCTCATTTCGAAGATGTGAACAATTCAGGGAAGTGACTGAAGTGACACTTTTAGTCAAATCTCTCAAGCACAAACATTGCTTCTTTTTTGTTGGCTGTATTTCTCTAGTAAACAACCAGAATAAATCTTTTTACTGTGTACATGCAGTCTGTCAATTGCTAAGAATTCAAGTAGTTGAGTGATGACAATTTCGTAGTAGTTCCGTTCACCTTCTTTTAAAGAAAATGAGAAAATCATCCAAACCTGCTTAAACTGTAGTTAAAGTTTTAATAGGTTTTGGGTTTTGCCATGAATTGCAGAAGTTTTAATAATGCTTCCAAGATCTGTATCCAAGTTTCAGGTCTAGGATGTGATTGTGAAGTTAGTGCACACATTAATCTTTTAAAGTCTTTTTACAGAGAAGAGCAAAGAGAATAGAAATGACCCAGAAGAGGTACCGGCAGTTGTCTTGTCTGATGCGTGTCTGATCAGATTGTATCTTCTGATCAAACGTAAAATCTTTATTCAGTTATCTTTATCCCTTGGTTATCAGTGTAGTAGTGTGTGATCTCTAGTTTCACATGTACTCTGTTCCTTTATCAGCCCATTTGAAATCAATTCAAGATAAAACAGTTCCCTAAGCCTAGTCAGTAGCCTGATTACCACATAGTTGCATCAGATTTTCTGGCCTCAGGAAGGCAAGAAAAGTGCCCTGTAAATTCATGTGGTCCATTAAACACCTTTCCAGCCTGTGCAGTATAAGGGTTGGGATAGTTAACTGCAGTATGCCCTGAATAGAAATTAAAAGATGGATACAACCTGACAGCCATGGCGTTGGTTCGAGCACCTCAATGAGAATTGATTGGCGACAGCGATCTGTCCCGCA
This sequence comes from Pachyramphus minor, assembly GCA_013397135.1. Taxonomy (NCBI): domain Eukaryota; kingdom Metazoa; phylum Chordata; class Aves; order Passeriformes; family Tyrannidae; genus Pachyramphus; species Pachyramphus minor. Next base: position 311,054 of record VYXB01000005.1, on the reverse strand, counting down.
GATTTAGGTGAAACCATCAACCATGCCTTTTCATGTTTCTTTTTTAAGCTTATTGGTTTCCTTTCTGTCTTTATGTTGTTGTTTATTTCAGTGCTGGTGTATTTTTTTCCCCTTAAGTTACAAGTCCCATTTGTATGCGTCCCATGAACCATCCTGTTTTGCCGAAGTCAAAGTTTTGATTTAAAAAACCAGATGTACGGCCCTTATCAAGCATCCAGCCAGCGCACGTTGGATTCAGAATGTTATCTGGTGTCTTCTTGGCCTAATATATTCTTGTATTATTTTCTCTTTAACAGCCTCAAGTACTACAGCCTTCCAGCAGCCTTCCCAGTTCCACAGACCTCGCCCAGGGAAAACTAGTAAAAATGCCACATATCGAGGCCCACAGTGAATATCCTAAACATGATCTGCATGAAAGTAGCAATCATCAGAATCCAAATGCTGCAAATATCTCTCTCCCAAATAGCCTGAATGATGTAAACTCTTTAACGAGCCTACAGTTAAACATAAAAGATGAAAATGCATCATATTTGGACAATTTGGAAAATAAAAACACTGAAAACCCCGGAGAGGTGGTGAGTAATAAAGAAGGTACATTGCCATCTCCTTCCCGTTTTCAGACCTCTACGCGAGGTGATGCCAGAGAGGTGCAGACTGAATTACCTGTGAAAGGTCAGCCCTCGTTCACAAACCAGGCTTCTCGGCCAAAGACTTCAAGAATTGCAAAGCCCCCAAATGCTTTAGTGCCTCCTACAATGGCCGTTCTCATACGATCTGCAAATCATTCCGCTGCTTCCAAGGAACGTGAGCTTCTACCACTAAGTAGTTCGACTCAGCTACAGCCAACATCTGGTCAGGATAACCTGAAGGGTAAACAGAGTCAGAAAGTGTCTAAACTTCGCCCACCAACTATGTCCTTTGTTAGAGCTAAGCAAGTGAGCAGTCAGAAATCCACACCGGTACCTCCAGAGCCTCAGAGCGCCTCTTTGAAGTCTAACATCCCAAAGCCACTGGTACAGAGAAAGGAAAACGTGCAGACACACCCCACCAGTTTGCATTCTGGGGACAGCGTGCCCTCCAGTCGGCATTCCCGCCTCCCTAAACCAAAGACACATTGAGGACGTACCTACATCTCACCGAACGACGCCATACAACAAACCACTTCCTGTGTCGTGACTGCTTTTGAGCCTGCTGGACCTACAGCCTGCAAATCCTGAGTCCATGTTCAAAACAACAGCTTCTTTTTGCTGGTGTATCACTCCACCCTGCGGTGTTCTGAGGCTGATGTTGTGAGCTGTGCAGTTTCTCTTGAGAGTGATCTATCTTCTCATAGGTCTGTAATAAAGATTGTATTGTGACCTTAGTAATTAAACAAACACTGAAGTCTGTGGTGACCACAAATGCCAGAATGCTGCACTATCTATTTCAGGATGGCAGAAGTTATTTCTTACCTCTGTTTCTTTGAGTTATTAGACAATGAAATTGCTGTTCTGTTTAACCTCTTGATTCTGAGTACTCGTTAGGTCAGAGTGGTGGAAAGTTAGACTTACTAGCAGATGTTTTATTGGCCATAATTCTGACTCTGTATTCCAGAGGCCTATGCAAAAATCCTTGTATTTATCATTATCTCAAGACTGACATATTTAATGTTATTTAATCTGATGGGTTGGGTGGGTTGTGTTGTTTTTGTTTTGCTGTAATCTGAAGTTGCTCTGTTCTTTATTTATCCCGTTTTCACTGTTCACTGACATTAAGCAGATTTCACAGGGTGAAACGAGTCTTCTCGCTTAGACATCATCATTTGTTAAAAGATTGTGGTATGTTTTTATTGTGTTGAATAGACACATTACCGGGTAGATTCTTGAAACGCAGTGCAAAGGATACTTGTGCAAAACCTTCCAATGCAGGCTCTTACGAATTGATAAGTAGGGAGCCTCTGGGAATATGGGGTCCAGAACACCTATGATGAGGTTGCACAGCATGCATTTTAATTAATATTTTAAACTTTTATTGGGTTCCTTGTATTTATTGAGTTCTGTTTAATATCGAAAGGCTCTGAAGTACCTGACTTGAAATTTTGCACAAACTTTGCCATATGTGTAAGAATTTGAATCTATTTTACAGAATAAAACTTGTATTAAAAATGCAACTATTTTTAAGAAAGGAAAAAACAAATTAATTAACCCCACTTACTTGCTTTGAGCAATCCTATTGTGTCCTAATCCAGAGCTGGTACTCTTAAGAGTTTTTCAGTGATGTGTATTTTGGGTTTGGGTTTTTGTAATTTTTTTTTTTTTTTTTTTTTTAATATCTCAAGAAGTGCGTGATAACTGGGAAGGAGCTTTTTGGGGAAATAAAGCAAAAAGAAAAAATCAACATTTTTGTGCTCTTTAGGAGAAGTATTTTTTCCAAAAGTAGTCTGGAAACATATGCCCATCATAGTGCACCATGGGACCATGACACGTCATGCAAGTTAAATGTATACATATCCAGTGAAGCTTTCCAGAAATTTGATGTTATGTCCCATCTCCAATTCTTCCCTTCTTTCCCATGACTCTCTTTGATGTTACTGGTTGGGTGGGTTTTTTTTTTTTTTACCCTGTCCTTGAGTTGGTTTTAAAATCAGCAGCCAGAAGGCTGTTGCAACAACTTGGCTCAAAATCTGTTCCTGAGGAGCACAAAATGTTGGTAAAATGCAACATAGTGCTAGTTTGTTCTAGGCTTTGACATATTACACTATTTTCTTCAAGAGAATTAAAGTGAATAGATGTAGACATTTCATAAATAAGTTCAGTGATCAGCTTCTATAATATAAGCCCTTTAACTAGGGATATCCTGGTGGAAACTTCAGTTGGGTGAAGGAAAAAACATTCATCTTCTCTGAGTTTTCAGTGCATAGTTAATACTCAAGAAAGTGTTTGGATTTGTCACACTAATATTTTTTAACTGACAATGAAGTGGAAAAATTAAAAGGTTGAGGGGAAAATGGTTAGGGAAGAGGTTCCATTTTAGAACTGTTTGTATCAGTCTGAAATAAGGGACCTGCAAGACCTTCTGGGAACTAAGGCAAAGACAATGTAAGCAAGATATAACAAGGGTAGCGTTAGTTGTTACAGTTCATATAGGATCAAAATAACTACAGCTTGAGATTGCAGTAACAGTTATTCTCCTGAAATAATTTATTTCCTTGAAAGGCATTGAACTGGATGTCCTTTAGTGTAAGTATTTACTTCCAATAAGAAAATAAAACTGACTTATATTCCCCAAAACTAGCTCCTGGCAGCTAACTCTGTTACTCAGGAGTTTTAAGACTGCTGAGGGAACAATCAAATTCCTGGTTTGTTTTCTGGTCCATGTAGATTTCTATGGAAGTTGTTTTTTTAAGTTTACTTTTCTTGAAGAGAACATGATTTTACTGTTACATGTGTATGATTTTGTGTAAAAAATATGATTTGCATTTAATGGCATTGACAGAGATATTTCATCCTGAATTCTTTTGCGTCTTATTCTGGAGGTATCACCAGCCTGATCTAGTGATGTTAAAATTGTTATGTTTACATTAAAAGTATAGATATCTTATCTATCTGCACCTTTACTGAAAATTAAGGAGAGAGATGATCAAAGCAAATTAAGCAAAGAAAATTGAGATGATCAAGGTTTTCATAGAAAAGACAGTTCATAATTTTTCTTTCCAGAAAAAAAGGTTATATTTATACAAGGGTGGGGGTGTCTACGTTAAAGGAACATAAGTCGATTATAGTATTTTTTTTTTTTATAGCATTTCCCCATTTTGTTCTGACAGATTAGTGAGATGTTGAGCTGGAGACAGCAGGATTTGCTCATGAGTGAGACACATGCTAGCCTGAATTGTACTTGTGTTCAGCTGCTAACCTCGCATCCCTCTAAAGACAACTGCGTGTTTTGGCTCTTCAGACTTTACCAGGGAAGGCTCTGTTGCATGTACAGTAAGTCCAGAGTATGAGCAAAGCCTGTCAGGAGGTGGGCAGCTGGAAGAGTAGTGGTGAAGTGAAGTTTGGAGCTTCACTTGGGTGAAGGACGGGGTTTGGGGGGCAATGGGTAAGAGGGTGCTGAGTAGAGCTTGTCAGATGGGGTTAAGTATTTTCAGGTAACGTATCTACCTTATGGAAGGTGCAGATATATCATCAGTACTGGTGCAGTTATCCAAAAGGCATAAATTTAAGTGTTTGATATCTTCAGGGTTGGGTTTTTTTTCTTTTTTTTTTGTTTATGAAACTGATGTATTGCCATTTTTTTTGTTTTTGATTTCTCATTCTTTTGTGCAATATTCACAAAAGTATTAAACTACTGTTCAGTATGTGTGTACAGAGGCAATTATGCGTTTTAACGAGTGAATAAACACAAAAGAAAAGAACAGAATTGCACTTTAAATGAGCTTTATTGCTTGGAGTTGTGCCTAAAATAATCTAGATGCCTCTTGCTGTGTGTGGCTTTTGTCTGAAACCAATTTCCCCGGTAGTGTTGCTGTTTCCAAGGTATTTTCACATCACTCTCACAGAATCGATATGCACTCTAGCATGTTAAAAAATATTCATATAGTGTACTGAGTTTCTTGTTGTGCAATGACTTTAATTTAACAGTGGAATTTTAACACTGAAGATGCAGCCAGATTATTATTACCTTCCCCTTCCCTGAAGCCAGCACTTCCTACTGCCAATCAAAGCCCATGGCTAAACTTCCCTAGGACTAGCATAGCTCTGAGAGAATAATGGCCCCAGTACATGTTCTTGTTTGAGAAAAGAAGTGCAATATTATCTCTTAGACTTTCTCCCAGTGTTCACGAAGACCCTGAAAATCCAAAATGAGACCGAATTTTGATACAGTTCCAAAAAAAAAGCAGGTTCCTCAACTTTACATCTTGTAGCAGTGAGACTGGACATAGCAAGTAGACTACATCATTGATCAGTACACTTCATTTCATCCTTGATCTAAATGCCGGTTTGTTGTAATGATGCTGGAAAGCTGAATACCATTTGCGTGATTTCCTTTGTCTGCATGTCACAACCATATGCACATTCTAAAGTGTCATACTTGGGTAGGTTGCATGTTGGGGGGGGGAAGTGTTTCTGGTTTTGCACAGCACATAATCCTCTTAATATGGACGTTTTCTTGCTGTACAGATGGAAATCAGTCCTTGAATTGGGCTTCCGTAGCTATTCCTTATCTCGTTACAGAGGCTTTTTCTGAGCAGAGTGGATTCAATACATGATCCTGGTGGTAGGTCTCAGTATAGTCATCTTACAACTATGCTATCAAGGAAAATCAGTCACTGTTGTGGTAAAGCTGCTCACTGCCTACTTAATTGTAAAAGCACCACCGTAAAACAAATATAATTCCGGTGTAACCAAACCCTACATTCAATAATAGCTAAAACAAGAGGTACTCTTACTATCTGCTTTGTTTTTGGTTTTTTAACCCAGGCCAGAGTAAATACTGTATATTGGAATTTGCTTGTAAAGTTGATTCAAAAACCTGTATGTAAAAATTCTTTCCTCAATGTTGCTCTAGTGAATAAAAATAAAAGTCATAATTCTAATAAGTATCTCTTTCTCCTGACTCTTCACTTGTATGTTATTTTAAGTCATTATTCAGAATGTAGACAGAAAATTTGGCAAGAGAAGGACTATGCTTATGCTTACAGTGTTTTTTCATGGAATTGTCTTTCTCCCACAGACTCTGTGGGTTTTAGCATAAGAGTTTTTATTAAAGACAAAAGGAGGGAAAAAAAAGACTAAACATTTTAACGTGTTGATTTCAGATGAGCATGGACTGATGTGGCTAGTTCTTAAAGTACGTTATGTCACCTGTAGCGCACAGTCGAGAAGAGTATTTCATTGTTCTTTTATGTAATTAACTAGTTAAAATAATTATCATAAGAGATTACTTTGAGAATGTTATTTCCCCACAGAAGTCTGAATCAGTACAATTTATGCATACATGTAAGCTCCTAATTGACTGTCAGTTTTGCCCATGGTTTGAATGGTTTACTATTCTTGAGATGAAAGGAAATCTGCTCTGTTAATTACTCTGACAAGTTTCAGTGGATGGAAGTTCGTGTTTGAAATTACAATCAAAATTAGGGGGTTCATAAATAATCCTGTAGTTTGAAGCAAGAATATTTTAAATATGATACAGGCAGGCACTTGTAATCCTTAACATGAGGTTTTATTTTGAGCTTCAAGATGACCTTCGAAAATTTTCATCGGTCTTGAGAGTGGGGAGAACTCCTGCATAGGGTTTCCAAGTCCAAACACATGTTTTAGGTACACCTTCCTCAACTGAGGCCCAGAAAGGTAGGTAGATACTTCAGATCCTCCTGCCTGGTTCCGCTGGGTAAGTTTGCTCTTTGTGGACTTGATGAACAAGACGCTGTTACAGTGATGTCTAATCCTATCACTGTGATCATCAAATATTAAACAGCTGGTGCAATGACTATGTAAATAGTGTCCCTAAAATCTGTAATTGACAGCTTCCCTGTCTTCCCTGCACTCTCTCATCCAGAGGCAAAGGCTTCCTGGCAGTGGTGAGCAATATTCTGACAGGACTGAGAGGAGTGGTCTCCTGACCCTGGAGCACACCTGCTTTATTGCCACTGGGCAGACTATAGATGTGAGGAGAAAGTGATAGAGGGTGAGAAATTTCAGACATTTCCCTTCTTTTGCAGAATCCACACCCTGGGCACCCTTCCTTGTACAGAAATGTTTTCAAGTTTTATGAGCAGTTTTTTGAAGGCAGCTGAACCACAAGTTAATATTGAAGCATGAGTGGCATTGAGCAGATTTACGCAGTTCTGCTTTCTCTGGGTTGTGGATATTAGCTGCTGTTTCAAACAAGAATTGGTTTTTAGCAGAGAGCACTAAATATAAATACTATATCTCTCAAACTGGGTTACTCAAGTATTTACTGCTAATCAGTCAATCTGAAAGCTCAGAGGATGGGTTTTTGTTAGGATTTCAGGTTGTTTTCTCTAAAACCACAGGCAGTGAGAGTCCTCTGGTCTAGTACAATACATGCTTGCTCCAAGTCCTCACTGAATATGGTCAGAGTTCTTAGTAGAATGATGAAGGCAGAAGTAATTGACCAGAAACTCTGTTTTAAGAATGATTTTGAATTTGGTTATGCCAAAGCAAAGCACAATCTGAAAACTTCTAAGCTGTTTAAAATCCACTATCACAGCCTTTGAGAATTGCCTCAATTACTAAGAGCATTTAATGATAGAGGTAGGCTTTTAAAGCCCATTACAGTGCAAAGCCCCTGAAATAGCTCAAGATGGCAGGCATTCGAAAACAGTTGTAGACATGGGACACTCCCAACAGTTACTTTACTTGTTTTTATAAATTTTTTTCCCAGAAAATTCCATAGGAATGTGGCAATTTGCGAGAAACGTTTAGATTTCAGTGGAGCTTCACATTCTGACGGAATGTAGTTCTCAACACCTTTCCATTCAAAACAATTGCTTAGATTTTATTCTCAAGAGACGTGATAACAGTGTTGTCTCAGGTGCTACAGTTAGAGAGGCACCCTTGAAAATAAGCCTGTCCAAATTCCTCTCATCTTCCCGTGTTCGTCAGTGTAGAACACCTTTTGTGTTTGCAGTGGTCAGCCTAGGGATGGTAAATATCACTAATTCAGCCATATCACAAGTGTATGTATATAAAACCTATGAGCCTTTAAAGACTTGGACCATTTGGTTTGATAGATTTCAATGCTTAACAATATAAAAAGTCCAACTGTTAGTCCCACAGTTCTTTACTCCATTTTAATTGCTGCTCAGTATGACAAACTGTAGTAATTATCCCATGCTAGCTTTAATCTCTCTGCCTTAGTTTCCTCATGTATAAAAGGAGTATAATACCAGTGTTAGCAGAGTCAAGACTTGCAAGATTCTATGCTGACAGCATGAAAACAATTCCCTGGGGAAATGAATCCTCCCTTATTTTCTCGAACATTATATTAATCTTCCTGCATTTGCCTGTTTGGGAGTCTTTTAAAAAAATGTTGTAAGTAATCCCTTGCATGCAACTTTTGTGGATCTTGTTGAGGTTATTTTATTAATACAAGATCCAGTGAATTTCCATCTTATAAGGGTTCCACAGGAGTTATTTGCAGGAATTCATTAAGTGTAAATGAGAGGAAACAGTTTCTCTATGTGAGTTACGTGCAGCACTGTGGACAAGTTCTCTGAAGCCCTGTAAGGAATTTCTCTTGGAAATCTGTATCCCACACAGTACACTGACTGTCTTGTGGGGTGGTAGGAACGTGTGTCCCCATCTTCTGGTAGGATCCTTAAGATCTACATCACATTTATGCAGAGGTGTACATTACCTCTATACAAAGATATTGGATTAGTGGGGTACTTCTCCTTTTAATTCCCCTCACCTTTGACGAAGTGATTCTGTGTCACTTAGACTTCTCAGGCAACTCTGAGCTCAGTCCTGGTTTATAACTCTCTCTAGTTCTGCTCTGCAATTTCTGTGGGCTGTTGCTGTGTTGTTTTCCTGTAGCACAGTGGAGAGTGAGATGCTGTGTATTACACAGGGGTAGGGAAGCAGTTATTGCTTCAAGACACACAGCAGAAGGTTGTCAGGCTGAGCTGATCTGCCAGGATCTGAACTTATGTTTCTAGAAAGCCTGATGTTCAAACCATATGCTTATAAGCTGTTTCAGGTTTGGCATTACTGTGCAGGGGGAGCCTAATTCTTACACAAGCTCTCTGCTAATAATTCTCCTGTGCTTTTTATCCTGGCATTCAATTTCTGACTTCAAAAGAATTAGTTAAGGTCTAGGTGTGTGCTTTATATTAACAGCTGTTGAAAGCTCTGTGTGTGGCATTTCTGGGACATTCAGGGCACTGAAAAAAATACTGTGTAGTTTGTATTGATGCATGAAAAACGTGTATTTCCTTTGAAATGTGTTTCTAATAACACTTTTTTTGAGCTGCTTTCAGGGTGTTAATTTTCTCAAGGTATTATTTTTGAGAGGTATTATTCTGTTATGTAATATCGTCTGATTTCATACAAATTTATTTCTTTTAAAGGAGAAAAAGGATGATGGAGGTAATTTTCAGTGCAATATTTAATTTCTTACGTTGCTGACACAGAACACTACATCACCTGTGTTTTGTGTGTTTTCTTGAGTCATATCCTGGAATATGCTAGTGCAGGAACTAAGAAACTTGAGGAGTGTTAAAAATGCACTGATGGCCACAGGATAAATGTTATAGAAGGGCTTTTCAGCTGTTAGTGTGAGTCGTAGCATTGTGCTAAGTGCCCTAAGCTGAGTACCACTTGCTCAGGCCTCAGCAAACATGTTTTAGTCAGTGTCTGTAGGGTAAATAACAAAGCCTAATAGTGTGCAATTTCCCAGTAAAGCACCTGGAGCTCTGCTGACAGAAAAAGACAAGAATGAAGTTTATTATTTTAATTCTAAGCGCATAGCAGGCAGGTGGATAAGAACGAGCAAGATAACATGCTTTGTTTAGGAAAAATCCCACGGAGAAGCACTTCGATCTACTCTCTTTCGGTCTTCCGGTCGGATTAAAAGCGAGTTCGTGTTTTCAGCAGTTTGGATAGCGAAAACTCGCGTTGTCGCCCTTCCTCCCCCGGTTTCGGTGCCGGCGGCGGCCGCAGCGGCTGCTGTGACAGCAGAGGGCAGTGCAAGGCAAGCAGCCGGACACAGCTCTCACAGCCAGCCCCGCTCCCTGCCTCCCAAACACCTTCCCGGGCATAGGTGCGGCTGTGAATTTTTGCCTAGCGCAGACCATCTATCTCCTCACTCCTTGCTCTGATGGACCAGCCCCAAATTAAACACGACTGATTTATTCCCGGTGGGCGGGAGCAACGTTTCAGTGGAATGAAGCAGTGATCTGTTAGGAGGTGGAGGAGGTAAAACAGACATTGATAACCTCAGCTGAAGAATCTGTGTAATTTGAACTGGAATAAATCAGTTGTTTTCGCTGCTCGGTCTCTGTGACACGCTTGTTTTGTTCCAGCCAGCTCTATTTATCATTCAGCTCACTGCTCGCTCAGGTTGGAAATCCACAAGGGATGTGGGAGATAAAGACTAAATGTGCAAATGTGTTGGCAACTCCAAGCCCTTGCAGAAATCTTTTAACTGCTCTTTCAGCCCACAAACTCTGCAGAGAAAATCCTTCCTGCCTGGGAAGAGGTGGTCTTTTCACTATCTTGACACAATTTGTTGCCTGGTGGTCACTTTCTGAAAACAAGGAAAAGCAGTGTGTATTTACTTTCCCGTTTAATTGTATGTAAACTTCGCTATACATAACAGAGATGAAATCAGAAATCAGTATCACTATTGGGTCCTGTTTTCAGTGTGCTTTAAATGAGCCTGATTTCTTGAGCATATTTCTGTTACATCTTTTAAAAAAATAAATTAATATACAGTAGGTAATACTTCCTCCTCAGACCTTCAACCATCAGTTGTGTTTCATTTCCCCATGGTGTTGGGTGCCTGTTGATCTGTTAGGATTTGTTAGGATTTGCAGTTTGGTGTGCAGGGGTTACAGCAGTGAGCTGCCTTCTGTTCTGCAGAGGAGGAGGTTTCTACATATGAGCATGTTTGAGAAATCGGTTTAAATTTCTTACCACTGAAGATGCGCTGAAATCTGGGAAGAATATTTCACATGAGACAAACTTGGGATCAAAACTTAATTATTTGGATTTTATTCTTATGCAATATGAAGCCTGTTGTGATCATATTAAAGATAATAATTCTGTAAGTAAAGTGAGCACAAACTAAGGTTAAAAGAACATATGAATTACATGTTGCTGCCCTGAATTAGGATAGATATAAGCAAGCAATTTTTCAGGGAATTAAATTAGTGATGTCTTAGACCTGGGGCTTTACGCTGGGACTTGCTTGTTGGTATGACTGGGAGCTCTGGGAAACCTTGGACTCAATCACTTTTTTTGTAGCAGTTCTATTCCAGTTCCACAAAAAGATTCTTAATAACCCCTAAAATGCAACTGTGAAAACGTCCCTTTGAACTTTAAAGTAAATCAAGTCTATGTTAGCCTGTCCCCACATTCTCATACAACTTTGCCCTTATAGTGCTTATTTAGAAAATTTTTCCTGACTTCTGTGTTCTCTGATGGTGTTCTTACTTGAACTGATAGCAAACAAATCACTCTTAAATGACAATTTATGTGAATTTTAACAGTAAGCAACCAGGGCTATATACCTCGAATCCAGCAGAGGGCGTTTTTTGACCTTTTTTTTAAAGTAAAGAGGACTTTTTCTCCTGTGTCCCACAGATGCTTCAGTGAGAGTTATTGTTGGTACCCAGCACTTAAGCCTAAAAGACAGGAAGGTGGTGCTGACTCATGCCATTATTAAAGGTTTGCCAGTAGCTGTTGTGGGCAGGAAGGATGCTGCGTTACTGAAGCTGTGATGAGAAAGCTGTAACATCAAATCTTGTAAAATCTCTTGAAGGAAGGACTAGCCATAAAATCAGCAGGTTTGCTGTGCAGCAGAATACAATGCAGACTTACCTGAGACTGCAGTGACTTCAAGACCAGTAGCAGAACAACAGTGTTAATAACTATGCCTGTCCCAACTAAATGAAAATGCATAGTAGCTGAAAAAATAAATCAGCTCAGGTAGGCACCAGTTAACTGCATCATGTTTGAGCATATATGTGCCTCTTGTTTCTCTCTGTTGCCCTTTTACAACCTTACAAAATGAATCACAGCCAACAGAGCTCACAAAGCTCCTTTTTGGACTTCTAAAGGAAGCATAAGGATGCAAGAGGTACCTCACCAACCTGAAACAGCACTGTATGTGTGTAGGTATTTTCTAACAAAAAAAAGGAGTAATTGAAGATTCATTTTAATATTTTCTGTCTTGCCAGCTGTATTATACTCAAACTGATACTGGTGCAGGGTCTGGGATGTTTTCATACATGTACACACTCTCATCTCCCATGCATCTCCACAGTGCTCTTAGCTGTTTAGATCTGTGGATTCCTTTTATTTGTAATTATAAATAAGTCTATTGGCCTATAACTTAAAGAATTCTGAATCTTTTGTCTTCCTCTCTTTTTTTATGGCCATCTGCAGATAATTCACTCAGCCCAACGTTTGATCTATGTGTCACTTTGCCTGCTTTTCCTGTCAGAGATTACATTTGGTGTTGGCACTTAATTGTTTGGTTATTGGTAACTACTTCCCTGTTCCTCTCTTCCACAATGAGCCATGAGTATTACTGAGTTTGTCTTTTCCTTGTCTAACTACAGAGGACACGAGCCTTTCAATAGCAGAGTGCAAACTGACAGTGAATTAACCTCTTACTAGTGCCAAGGAAATCACCTTTCAATCCCAAGTCTGCTCGTCAGAGATGTCTCCTTGATGTCCAAAGCTCCATTGTCACTCTCTGTGCTATCAAAGGTATAAGAATAATTAATTTCCCTCAGCTTTGCAGTTTGGGTTGTTTTGTGGAGAAACAAAGCACACGCTGCCTGAATTCATTTAAAGTCAGCTATTTGTAAGTCTCTTGAAAGCTGCAGCTTTGATAAGGGTTCTGCCTCTGTTTTCTCCCTTTAATTTACTCCATAAAAACATATATGACCTCTCAGGACACCCTTGGCACTTGCCTGTGTTGTGACTCCCTGAAGCTGAGCCTGCTGCCATGGCAGGGGACCTGGGTGAGAGCTGATGGAAAGGCACAGCCTTGAGTCCAAGAGCAGCTGACCTGGCTGCTAACAGCTCTGTGCAGAGCTGTGCCTTGCTTTTTTCTTTTGTTTTGGAAGCCAATGGCCATGGGTCAAACGTTTCCCAGAATGGCCCATTTATTCAGACTTGGTATTTTTGGTTGATTTTTGTTTGTTTGTTTGTTTTTTTGTTGTTGTTTTTTTTTGTTCTTTGTGTTATTTTGTTTTGTTTGTGTTTTTACCTGCACAACCCTAAGGTGCCTTGCTACTATGATGGGAGGTACATGGAAATCTCTGGCCATTTGCCCAAGTTCTGGATGTCCTGCAGACTTCATTTGCCTGTTCAGCATTTGTTAAGATCAGGTTGTATGCACTCCGGTGCTTTGGCTCTGTGTTGGTCACAGTGGCCACCTGTGATGACTGACCTGACAGATCTCATGATGCTCAATGTGACCTGCAGTGCCAGTGCCAGGCATTATGGAAACTCACTCCCTCAACCCAGGGTCTGTCTTGATTTTTTTATGCTTCTCTGACACTTTTTGTGCTGAGGTTTTGCAGAGGTTGTGGCTTTGCTGAAGGCAGCCATGCCACTTCTGTGATCCTCAGGAGCACGTCAGACCAGGAGGGAACTTCACATTGGAGTGAGGTCAAGGCAGCACTGTGCTGGTGCAAATATCCACATCTCTGAGGATTTCTGGAAGGGGAATTGCCACTGGTAGGCATTATGTTGGTAGGTGAGAGGCCCCAGCTGCACCCCCTTTGGCCATTTTGCATGTGCACCATTGGCCACTGGTGACAGTGGCTGCAGGACAGTGGGATGGCACGGAGGGCACTCCTGGGGGCAGGAACCAGGAGCCTCGTCAATCTTGGGAGAGCAGGGGGAACTCTTGTCCTGGTGCCTCAGATGTTTCATGGAAGCCAATTCAGTTTCTGTTTACTTTTAACAGCATTGGTCATTCAGGTGACCTTTTATTTGTTTCACAACCAGCTAAAAAGCACCTTATGGGCTCTTGAAGAGCTTACCAACATAGGTGTCCTGACCAAAAATGCTCCTTTTCCCCATTTGGGTGCCAGCACTTTGCTTGAGCCAAGCAGACTACTGAATGTCAGACTCAGTGGCACGGTTCAGAATTTTTACTAGTGTATCCCTGGGAATGAAGCTGGAGACAAAATTCTGAGCTGGCATCAGCCACTTGTGCTTTAATGGATTTAATTCTGCAAACAAGTGACCTGCTCTATGCAATACAGCTAGTGGTGGGTGTCCTAAACTAGAAGGCAGAATGATCCCTGCCTAATGTGGGCATTCAGTGGACTTTCACTCTGTATTTGTGTGTAAACACTTTTACCTGATGTTATTTGGTCATGCAAAGACCTCATTTTTTCCTGCTTTCCAGAAGAATCTGCCACAGAAACACAAATGTGTTTCATTTCTCAGGAACAGTGAACTTGCTCGCTACTCTCTGACAGCTTATTAATAAGTTGTGGCTGTTAAACTTATGAATGCAGCCTCTTTCAGGTAGGTTCATCAGCGGTGGTGCTTTGCTAAAAGCTAAAAAGGTGTTATTCTTGGCAGTGGTAGAGACAGTATGAAGAAACATCAAAGATCGTTAATGCATGTTTTGTAAGCACTATCTCTTACTAATCTCTTTGTGCTTCTGCTTGTGACTGACTAGAAGTTGCCTGCTGAGATTCCTGCTTCAGCTGGTGCCCCTTTGGGGTCCCTTAAGTGTGAGGCTCCTGAGCTTGTACTCATTATTATTAATTAAGGAACAGCTCTGTTCTTGGCAACCTGAGGCACAATTTCATGAATCAAATACAAGCTGTGCTGAGCTGATCAATGAGGGTCTGTCGCTTTCTAAAACCAGAACCACTGCTTTATAATATAGTGACTTTTGATTTATTTTATTTGTAAGTTAATTGCTATTTGATCAGCCATAAGAGGTGGTCCAGAAAGATCCACTTTCTCTTGACAATCTTTGCCCTGTGATTGTCCTTCACTTTCCATTTGACTTCTTTGGAGGCAGGTGTAGAGTTTTTAATTGGTTTTTAATTCTCCTCAGCTCTGTGAGGCAGTGGCTGAACAGATCTCCAATTTATTTATTGATCCATGTTCACAGCTCTGAATTATTCTTTTATCAGCCTTTACTGCTTTTCCTCTCTTATGCAGGAGGCTAACACTTTCTTTTTTTTTTTTAATGGAAGAATTACTAGAAAACAGTAAGTAAAACAGCAACCAAGTGTTTTAAGCTGGTGCTCAGCTGAGTTCCCATCTGTCTTTTCCAAAAGCCATACTCAGGAATGAGCACAGCTTGTATAAAGAAGCCAAGGGCGAGTCACTTATGGAGCCAAGAACTGAAGGATCAGATCATAAATTCAGGCTGACTAATCTTTTGCTGAAGTTCCTTTACCAGAAGGCCTTAATATCCTTCCTGATAGACTCTGGTGGCTTCTGTACATGCTGTTTATCATGCTGCAATTTGAGACCCATAAAGCTGCTACCTGAAGCTCTTTTTGAGAAGGATTTTCTCAAGAGAACTGCAGTTGGAGTGGATGCACTGTTCAGAGGGGCTGAGCAGTGTTGGCTTTTTTCAATCCATACTATTCCCTGACTTTTTTTGGGGGGGTGGGGTGAGGTGGTGTTTATTGCTGGCTGGTCTTGCTGAATGCAGGGTGTGCATGCTGTAAAGAGGAAAATGGAATTAGTTGCACTGATTCTGTTTTCTGGATGCTTTGCTGTGTTTGACATGGACTGAGCTTGTCCCCCTCTTCCACTGTTCTAAAGTTATAGGCTGTGTTGTCAGAGCAGCTGGACCCAGCAGGGCTACTCATTCTTCTCCAGGGCTCTGGGCCTGATGGCCTTTAGGGAAATGGCTGCTGGCCTGGAGATGGTGTGGGTTCTGTCTGCCCCCCTCTCAAGTACAACTGCCACCAGTGTGCTGAGCTGCCATCAGAGTCTCTCTTCTTGCCCAAGTCCTCTTTAGACAGCAGCTGTGGTATGTTTCAGGAGGTGAAAAGCATGCTCATACAGGAGCCAGCTGAACTTTGTCCCCTACCTTTTGGGGCTTTAGAAGAAGAATCTGAGAAGTTGTGGGGAGAGAATCAGTATGGACATTGCCCATCCAGAAAGTTGAAAAGATTTGCCTTGCCATCAGCCACGCTCTAGCTTTGTGGGTGACCAGCTGTGCCAACCTCCTGCTTGAATGGGAAGAAGAACAGTCACTTACACCAGTGACTGCTTGCCTGGGTTGAGGATGCTGCTGCTGTGCTGGACAGCAGCTGTGTTAGTGATCAGCATTTCATGAGTGAACAGCTCCTGCTGCACTGGGCCAAGCTGGGTCACTGTTGGCGTGAGCTTGGTAATTAAACCTCAGAGGAGCAGCAGAGTTGTTTCCACCCCTTGCATGCATGTAGCAATTAAAAGAGCTTGTAATTAATGGTGACTAGGGAGGGAAATCAACTGGAACCTGTCAGTTTGAGCTCTGTTTTGGTGATGAAGATTTACTCAGCGAAGTAGCCAGTTCTCTTTTACAGCTTCCATAGGTCAGAGCTGTACATGACCCTGTGAACAGCCAGTGAGGCTTTGCAGCTGCATTAGGCATTCTCTCCCTGTCTAACCAGGGGGAAAAACCTGGACTCATTAAGTGTTTTAACTATCCCAGATATTTCATTTCACCTGTAGGCATCTGAGACTGCCACTGTAGTGATACAAGACTATAAGTGTTTGTGGAGGGAATCCTTGATTTAAATACATGGACATTTCCTTGGCAATGAGAAAAGCCCACTAAAGGAATAATTAAAATAAACTTGGTAACAATTTCCTGTCGTTGTGAAGGCTGCAATGCAGAGCACTCAGAATTAGGAAGGTGCCATAGTTGGTTACTTCTATAGCCTGTTATATAATAGCATATTTTTTCTGCTGCAAGGCCTGTCTCACTGCTTTGATATGGAGAGTTCACGTGTTGCTTGACTCATGGTTTTCAAGCCCTGTGCAGAATGTGAAATTATGGCTGCCTCCTGGGCTTTATATGAGTCTCATCTTGGAACATATTTGGGGAGCTTCAGAATCAAATATAAGGAATGTTGCAGAGCCATTACTACTCTTATTTTTCTGTACAGTCTGGCCAATGCCAGTGGCAATATCATGTTATCCTTTCTTTTCTGTGGTGTACCTGCCCTGAGAGAACAACCTCTGGAGCTGAACCCAAGTCCTTTTTTTCACTGTTAGATTGCAGTGAGCGAGCAAATTGAGAGGAGTCAGAGAAAGTAAACAAAGTTGAGCAAGCCTTGGAGGACAAAACCAGATCCTGCAAGTGTTTTTGGGAAGTGACTTTATGTCTGCATGAGTACAGACAGATTAAATGGATTTAAGGGGACAGGAGTGATGTGTGTGTAATTGTGCATGTGTGTTCTCAGAGGGGTATACAGATGTGACACTGAATGGAGCCAAGAACAAACTCATACAGGTGCTACATGTGAAGGTGCTACTAGCAGATAAACAGAAAACGTTTTCTGAAGTGACATAAGGATGCTGAAATGAAGAAAAGTAGCAGGAACATAAAGCAAGATATTGATTTGACTGTGAATTGGAGTAATATGCAAAGTGAAATTCCCTTAGGAATATATGTTTCTACCTGTATCTTTAGCAAAAGCTTAACTACCAGGTGACCAGATATTTTTTGGTTGACCTCTACTAGTTGCCATTAGAAGTTTCATGTTGAAAGCCGGTAATATGCTAACAAGCACAGACACCTACTGTCTTTTACCCCCAGTAAGACCCTGGTCAGAACTGGTGCCTCTGCACTGGGCAAAAGCTGAAGATGGTGCAGAACGTTGTCTTGTCTTGTGTCTTGCAATGTATGCAGGAGTTATGAAGTGGGAGAAGCAGTTCCCATGGTTAGTCACCACTGGGGAGAGACATTCTTGACCCTGCTCCTTGCTGAAAAAACTGTGTAGTAGTAAATTTAGAAGGAGATTAACAAGTGCCCTACACCTTCCATTTCTTTGTGAGTAGTCCACTAGAAAGGACAGTGCTGCAAAGGAGAATTACTGTCATCTGATACCTGGAGAAGTGATGGAGAGACTCATCCCTTACCTGCATCCTGTCAGCAGTGCTGAGCCAGGCTCACTGAATGAGGTACATCAGCAAATCCTCAGACTGCCTCTTAAACTGGCCTGCTCTGGTCACCGTGTGTGTTGTGCTGGCTGATAATTGTGTGGGAGCATGGTGTGATTTCTGTCTGTTGCTGTTCAAAGAGGGATTTGCTTTTAGTTGCACAGTTTGTGTTTGACAAAAACATGTATATAAACTGGTTCTGATCAGTGGCATCTGCAGTAGCACTGCTAGAGCAAAATGAGTGCTTTGTATATTTATTGAGGCAGTGCTATTTAAGCCTTAGATCTCTAATTCTCCTCTCTTTGGCTGGATTTCCTTTATCTGTAGTCTGGGTGAAGTTCTAGGACTGTACTTCCTTTGGCTTGTATAGTCATTATGTCAACAGCTATGAGTTTGTTTCTTTATTTCAGGTAAATCTGTACTTTCACAGGGACAGTATTTGCACTGACCAGAGATCCTCCTTCTTTTCATAAAGCCCACACATGTTTTCTTTTTTCTTTTTTTTTTTTTGTGATAAAAGCATTGAAATAAAAATGCTTTTTGACATTACTAATCATAATCTATGTGTGTCTCTTGTAGACACATGTTCTCTGTTGCATGGCTGGGAGAATGTGTTCCCTCAGGCCTCTGTCTGTGCATGTTTTCAATAGTCTCTTCTCTTCCACTTCTTTTCAACCACAGTGGAGTAGTTTGAACTAGTCTTTCAGAGGAGGCCAGAGTGGTCACCATTAGCAGTGTGTATTGATTACTGTCCCACAGACCTTAGACAGAAAGCTCACTCATTGATACAGAACTGTAGATGTATTTTAAACTGCTGCTTCCCTGAATAAATTACCTCTACAAGTCTGTCTACAGTGTCTTCCATGCCTCTGGGTTGTTATTTGCTTTCACACATCTGTAAATCTGCTAACAGGGTTGGCAGAAAAACTGTGTAGACTCCCTTTTCCAGAACTTCTCTTTCATTGGAGATGTCCATCTCCTTCCACTCATGGTTGAACTACACTTTAGAAATGACTGTAAACGGAAAAGCACTCAAAGAATTTTCTGCAATAAAATAATGAAACTCGTGCCTAATTCTGCATATTTTGGTGCTTTTCTTCCCTTCTTGCAACAGAGGCAAGCAAATTTCTCATGCTTGTAGCTTGGAGGTTCAAATTGTGACTGTGTTAGGATTCTTTACTGGCCTTCTCAACAGGTCCTTGAACAACTAACTGAGAGAGTAACCAACCATCCCAGCAGGAGTGGCCATGACAGGGTGTCTGCTATGATCTTTCCAGGAACCTGCTTCTGTAACAACAACCTGATTTTGTCCTTCAATGCAAATTTTACAAGTTTGTTCCCAGCATCCAGAAGTCTGCATCAATCAGGAGAATTGATCTACAAACAAGTTAAGTAAATAATTGAGTTGTACTGACCACAGACAAATCTGGCTCCGAGGCAATGAGAAGAAGAATTGTAGGTATTGCCTGGCAGTGTATAGCCTTCTCTATGTCTGAGATAATGACCTTGTTGAAATGGCATGTCACCTCTCTGGGATTTAATAAGTGTTATATTGGAAGGCATCCCTCCCTGCTCTTAACTGACCCTGAGCAGCAGCACACAGAATGGGCTTAGCCAAGAAATGCGCTGCAAGACTTCCAGCTGCTGATTTGCTGCCGGAGGTGTTTGGAGGATCCACTCTGCCACTGAAGCTGCCTAGGCAGTTTTACAGGCTGAGTGTCAAAATGCATGATGCAGGGGGCAAAAAGCCCAAATCAAACTGTCTTTGAAGAACAGAATGAGCTGCAGCTTCAGAAGCCCTAGTACCTTTTCCCACATCTGGGAAGCTTAAGAATAGTGCCCTGTGTAATGAAGCCTGAAGGGGGGGCTGCCAGACTCTTCCTCAAGATCTTTTTTGAGCTGCTGGTTTTGTAACAGCCAAACTTTGCTCATATATTCCTCCCGTTCCCTTCCTTTCCCACTCTACCTGCTCCCCCATTCCTCAGCCTCCCCTCCCTCCCGCCAGTTGTAGAGAGACACCTGAACATTTAGCAAGTAGCTTTCAAAGCCTTTTTAGGGGCTTTAACTGCTCACTTCCTGCTGTTCCTAATGGAGTCAAGCAGTTAAATCCTGAACTTGAAAACCTGAAAAGGTCAAAGGAAGTTAAATTCCAGGTATGTGGTGTTTTGGGATCACCCCTGTGCACAGCAGGAGCAACTGTGACAGTGTGTTTAGTACACAAACTGCCTTAAGCCCCTGTGGTACTGATGTATTAGCATGACCATCAGTCATCCTGCTACTTGAAACAGCAAACCTGCAGGGCCAGCCTTGGTGTGATTGCTGTGGGAAGAGAATCCATGACACCAGTTTATCCAGGTGGGCATGGCCCTAGCAAGTACTTTTTGGGCAATCTTTGACACCCGCTTTGGAAAACAGCTGAGTATGGACTTGGTCTCAGCTTGGCTTTCTAACTGAGAAGTGTCTTAGCCAAAATATGAAGTGAACTAGAGAGACCTCAGCTACTGGATGAATGGCAGAGAGACTGTTTGTGGTATAAGCTGGAAAAAGAAGTTTCCTATGGCAAGAATATTTCCAGGCCCAAGCCATACCTCATTAGGGTGGAATAACTTGATTGCAGAAGCACTTGAATAAATTCATAAGAATTTACGTGAAAGGGTGAAATAAGACAGATGGCTTTAGTGAAGAGCTCTAAATTTCACTCTTCCTATGGAATTTTTCTCCAAGTTTTAAAAAAATTGTAATGTTGTCTCTCTTTCAGGCAGCTCTTGCTTTTAGCTGGCTGAAATTTATATTACCTTGTGATGTGTTCCTTGTTTTGTAATCCTAATTAGACTATTGAAAGAGTTAATAGATGTCCATTTCAGAGGCTGTTTTCGACATCTTAATTGCAATATAACTAATTTAAACCTGTGAGGTGTACTTATCAATGTAAGGTAATAAAAGCAGCCTGCAAAATGCTAGCAAATATTTATAGGATTTTCCCTCTCATTGATATTAGGAATCTTTTCAGTTTGTGTGTGATTCATTAGTGGTCGGTTCCATATTGGCAGTTCAAATCTTGTGATTGACACTGTATGACCTTCTCATCTCTGAAAGCTACTCACTGATTTGCTTTTGGAGTGTGAATACTCAGGTAGTTCCAGTGATGTCTGTCTTTAATTTTGTTATTATTCTCAATCCTGGAATGAAAACAAGAGCTAGAAGCTTATTCTGTGTCATTTGGTGGTAAATTTTTACATGTATGCAGTTTGTTCTGTTCATGGAATTCATCCATGGAATAAAGATGGAGATATTTAGAACAGGAAGATGCTGAAGCACTTCAGTTGCTAACAGTACTTCAGACCCTTTCAGAAATTTTATCAGTGGATTGCATTGTGTATGTCTTGCCATTTTGAAAAATTATTTCTGACAGCATTGCCAGACACAGCTCTGAAATGGCTTCAGATGGGTCTGCTTTCCCTTTTCCATCTGTGTTTCACCAGTCCTCCGCCAGTGCTCTCTATTTTCCCTGCATTTTGTTTCTGTAAACTAAATTGACCAAATTATGCTCAGGGATCCATGCTTGCTGATTAGTTTTAGATTGGGAAAGGCTGCCAACTGAGTAAATGCCTTAACAGCATTTTGGACCATTCCCCTGAATGTAAATCTTAACTGTGGATTAGCTGCCTTAGAGGATTAGGACTGTGATACACCAAACATGTCACCTTTTGATTACTGCCTTAAGTGGTTAAGAACTGAGCCTGGGTCAGTAGTGAATCTGTTTTGCTTATGAGACCTGGGTCCTTATGCTGCTTTGATCTATGACCTGTGCTGATCCTTTCCTGGACAGTTGGTTGCAGCTTAAACCTGTCTTTCTCAACAGTGAAATTGCTGCCTAATACATAATCTCTCTCAGCCCTTAGCATTTATGCTGCTGTGATGAACAACATCCTCAATTCCAAGTTAATGAATCGATGTTAATTAGTACTCATTGTCCACAGACACCCACACTCCTATTGAAGGTGGAGAGAACAGTCTCTTAACATCCCAGTGGCCACTGGAGGCACAAGGGAGTTCTTGTCTACAGCTTTTTGTTGGAAGCTTCCCAAAATATTCTCTTTCTTTGCCTTGAACTGACTCTTCAGCATTTCTTTGTTGTGTCTGTTTGAAGCAGCTTCCAGCTCGCATGTGCTGTTAAAGCATGTGGGCATCTAACACACATTCTGTGCTTTGTGAGTTTCTTTTGGCTGGGAAACTGCTCTGTGCCTCAGGTTGGCTTTCTGACTCTGACCATAGTCTAATGATTGTGGTGGGGAACTGCTGCAAGGGAATCCTGCATCTGCTGGAGTGTCTGTGGGAGCTTAATGCTACTTTCATAGCTTTGCTACTGTGCAGGAGGTACTGCCAAAGGACATGAGAAACCTGCACCCAGAGCTACGTCTGAAGGATTGGAGGGAGTGCTCTAGGAAGGCATGAGCCAGTGGAACTGAAGGTTTAGGTGCAGTGTGAGACGGTGTGGAAGGGAGTGGTCCTTAGCATGTTTGAAACAACATTTTACAGCCTAATAAGTTATATAGGGAAGCACTTTAGAGAAGTTAGAAGCACAGTATATAAAATCAGAGAGCAGTCCACTTCTGTGTAGTATAGAACAGCATTCACAAAGCTTGTCTTATGCTTGGCGTGAAGGTTTAGTGCACATGTCTTAATCTGTGGTGCTAGGACTGGTAGTGCTAACAGTGTTTTAAACACTTGTTTTGGCAGTGAGCACTTCCTGGAGTAAGGGGTCATTTTCATTTACAGAAACAACACCTTCTCCTACATGCTAAACAAAAGATTTCTGGTTACCTGTTTGTAAAAGATAAATCTCTCTGGCTTTCATTTTGAAAGATTTCAGTTAGTGTGCTTTTCTGTCCTGGGCTTGAAGTTTGGAGTGTCCTTGTCCTGAACTGGGCTTGAAGAATGAATGTTCCTGATCCAGTCACAGTGGCTTGCAAAGAAAGAACTCTTCCCTAGACCAATTTACCAGGTTTATAAAAAACAGAGCTGTGAACCTTTTTTTCTCCTTACTGAGCTATGTTAGCAATTATCTGAGTAATTCTGCAGGTTTTGCCCCATTTTCTGTACCCCCAGATCTTTGCAAATCAGCTTAGAGGAGACTTCAGAGAGGCAAGGTTAAGAACTGCCTTGTAAGTGAAAGTGTGTAGTCAAAGGCTGCCTCAGTCTGTTCACTCTTCCTTCCCTTTTGGGGAAAGAGAATGAAGCTGAGCTCCAGCAGTGATGGAAATGAACACTTCTAAATGAGGAGCCATTATGAACATCAGTGTTTAAAGGAAGATGGACAGTGAGACTTGACTGATTACCCCTTATAGACCACAATTTTGTAGGTTATTCAGAGTGTATTGATTGCCAGGAAGTAGTCTCTGAGCTGAGTGGATTTTTTCTTTCTCATTTTCAGGTTCGTATTTATTATTGCAGTACAAGGATTCTGAGAGCAGATAACACACGTCTCTCCACCAGAGTGGAGCCAGAAGAAGTCTTTTATTACTCTGTTTTTCTGACATGTCAGTGTGGCAGGGATGCTGCTTCAAGCAGGGCATATGCACGTCTGTGTATTTTTTCAATGTTTAGTGCAGTTATTTATTGTGAAGTCACAATGTTTTTCCAGTGTAAGGTGAGTAATGTATTGTAGCTCTTGATCTACTGGTTAGACCTGAGGCTGTCTGAGCTGTCAAGAGTACAAGGCCTTGCCTATGTGTGCTATGGAAAAGAGATATGTTAGAGGCAAGATGGTGGTGGAATGGCAATTGCACCCTAAAGGTGGAAGTGGAAATGTGGGGCGTTTCAGTCTGTCTTGCTATGAACTCAACTATGAGCTTGCTCTTTTGCAATGTAATGGCAAGGAGAGTGTACAAAGGATAGAACCAGCATCTTTCTGGAGGTGTTTAATGACAGGATGAAAAGCATCAGAGACAAATTGCAACAAGGGGAATCCTCATTAGTTATTAGCAAAGAAAAACTGATCATGAGGGTAGTGAAACATTGAAATAGATTACCCTGACAGTAAAGCTCAGCTGACTAACCTGACCTTAGAGGACCTTGCACTGAGGGGCAGTTTGCATTAGAACAGCTCTGGATTCCTCCTGTAGTTACTTTTTCTATATTTTTTGCTTCTAACCTTCCCATGACTGTGCTGTACAACCCTACCCCACACTGAGAGTTCCTGTGCCTTTTGGAGAAGCAGTATGAAAGCCTGTTTGGTGAAAACCCGATATCTTTAATGAAGCCTGCCTGTGCCTTCTGAGTAATCCTGAGGGTACAGCCACTGCGGAGAGGGAGGCATGCTGCTAAATCTAGTGTGAATCCCTGTCCTGCCTGTGCCTGGATGTCACTGCACACTCTGAGTCCAGGAGGAGGGTGTTTTTTCTGATATTTGCAGTAAAATGTGTCAGAACCATCATGGAAACCATGCAAAAACGAAATCATGGCATGGAAACAATCCCTCTCACATCCTATCTGCATATCCTAAAACTAACTCAGGCTGGCTATGCCAAGCAGTGCAGGATGGTGTGCATTAGTTCACCATGCTGTTCCATAGCACTGCCTTGGCCATTCCTGTTTGGGAAGTTAGTTTCACATGACTGTTTCCTTTGTTCCTGCAGATAAGGTGACAGGGAAGCTGCCCCTAGGAATGAAGTTCCTCAGTAGTACATGATAGTCACACTCATGAGGCTGGAAGAAGCTGTGCTACATCTGTGTGAGAGAGCAGCAAGAGTTAAGGCAAAGATGTGGAAACAAAAGAAGCAGTGGAGGAAAAATGAAAACCTCTAACTCCAAACCAGAGCCTAAGTCATAGAAAAGGAAGGGGATATTTGTTGTGGATGATGGAATTTCTTTTTGGATGTGCTGGTATGGGGGGGGCAATGAATCATAAGGCAGAAACCATAACTTTGATAGGGTTTCTATGCCACTGATTCTGGATTTAAATCACAAAGCACTTAACCATTGGCAGTTATGGAGGACTGTTGACTTCCAGGCCATTAACAAAATGATACAATGTCCCAGATAGGACATAAAACATCCTTTGGGACTTGTCAGGCTGGGTTAAATGGCTGAGGCTGGGTCCCCTGAAGGCTCCTGCAGTTGTGCAGTAGCTGGGACTGGACCATGTGTCCTCAGTTTCGAAATTATCCATGGAACAAGGGAACTGGAGGACTGGCCCTGTCACTGTGTGCCTTTGTGCTCTGCCTGCACAGAGGGCTGACAGCAGGGGCACAGCAGCCAAAAGCAGTGTTCCCTGGGCTGTCATTCTTGTCTGCCAGCAAACACAGAGTAGCCACAGCAGTCTGTTCCTAAATGCTGCATTTCCGATGTTTTTCAGGGTGTTTATTTACTTGTTTTGGCCTACAGAGAATAGGAAACAGTATTGTCTTCCAGAGAGAAATGCGTCTGTCCTGGTTTCAGCTGGAATAGAGTTAATTTCTTCTGACTAGCTGCTACAGTTCTGTGTTTTGGACAATTTGTATTTTAGACTTTATCAAACTGTAATTTTTTACTTGCTGTGGGAGCTGGAATGAGAACCAAACATAAAACCTTTTGTTGACACTTTTTAACCACAGTTGCAGTTTATCACCAGGCAATGGTAAATAAATAGCTCTGTTAGTATGGGGCAGCAAGGTGGGTGTGTAGCACAGTGGTTTTCATCTGTTTTTCAGGTTTCTCAGCACTCAGTCACACTCAGTGTTTTGGGATGCTGCTCAATATTGTTATTGGGTTTTTCCCCATGGTTTTAATGATGATACCTGGCACTTATCTTCAAGCACCCTGTGTTTGTCCCATCACTGTGCTGACAGGCTCAACCCATGGTTAGGAACCTTCTGCTAATATGAATGGTAGGTTCCAGCTCTGTAGAACAGCTCTGGGTACTGGAAGAATATAAGGGTGGAAAGTGGCCAAGTTGATTTTCCCAGCTACATTTTGGTGAGATGTGCTCAAGTTGCTTCTGTGGCGCTTGGAACCGGGACTCAGTAGAAGAGGAGCAGGAAGGGGTGTATACACATGCAGATATGAAGGTGGGCCAGATCCTGAGGACACTTCAAGTTAATAAACACTGTATTTGCAGAGTGAGTGTGGTCTGGTTTTGCTTCCAGATGTACCTGTTTTGCTGCCTTTTTTGGCCTTTGCCTCAGGGAGCGGTGGAGATAGAAAACTTGTTACTTGAAAGGATGAGTTTTTTGTCTTGATTTTATCATTTATCATAAGAATAACATGCAGCTAAAGAGAGTAGATGTGATACAGGCTTTCTGGGAATGAATAAATAATTAGCTGAAGTATGTGGGCTGTGCCCCTACAAAGCTCATTTGTGTTTCAGATCAGGATAGGAGCAAGTTCACAATTGTCTCCCTGTCAACAAAACTTCCATGTCTTTTCTTGGCCCTTTCTCTACTGTGTCTCTGCAAATGTTCCTCTCCTGGGGAAAAGAGAAACCATGGACTTGTGTTTGCATGGAGAGTTTTGTTTTTACAATTGCACTGGTTTTCTGCAGGCAATTCTTTACTCCCTCTTCTCTAAAATGCCAGCATTTCCCTTACCTTGAAATAGTTTCTTCTGAGGAGTGTTTTGCAATAATGCATAGAAGAATGCTACATAAAATTGAATAGCATTGTATTGCTTGTCTTGCAGCTCAGGCCAGGTTATATTCTGGCTAGGAACAAGGCAATTACATGAGAATCTGGTGCTGCCTTTACAGTGTTATTTTATATTATAGACAGAATAATAGGCTCAACCTTCTGCCAAATGCCCTTTCTTTAACCACACCCTTCTTACCTTCTTCTGTTTGTACAAGATTAGTGAAGTATAGAGAATGTTTAATTAAGTTTAATTGCATGACAGCTTAAAAGTGGGAAGGTAATTACTCATTTAATTATTGTGCTGCTTCGTGCTTAAAGTGTGTGTATAATTGCTCTTTTTATAAGGACACTCAACTTTGCAAGCTTGCATGAAATTATAACAGCCTCATACCTTTCAGTTCCTCTTTAAAGTAAAATTAAGCAAGTAGCATCTGTAAAACAAGAGAAGTGCATTCTGTTACCCCAGGCATTGTCCCTTTTCCATTCAATTTTGATGGTGTCATACTCCCTCCATGACATTTCTGCACTGGGAAGGGCTGTAACATTAATCACATAACACACAAGCCATTGTCTTCTACGTATTTTTCATTAACAGTTGTAGAACATGTCGAGAACTTGGGATTGCAGACATGCCAGTGTAAATTATTATTTCCCGTACTGTCTTCCTTAATTATTTCTCCAGTGGCAACCTGATATATCATGGAATTTGGTTGTGTTAAACAGTGAAAGGTTAAGTGACTCCTACTAACCAGTGCTGATACAAGGAGACTTATCCAACGTGCTTAAGGGCTCAAAGGTATCTGAACAACTGCCCTTCTCTGCAACAATTCATTTCTCTTCTGCCCTGAGTAGTACTAACAGTAAGGCTCAGATACTGAGGTTTGGCCAATCCAGTAATGCCTGGAGCAGCAGTTAACTGTGATGTCCAAAAGATGATTTCCCTGTAGAAGTCACCAGAGTGGAGAGAGAAGCAGAGCAGTGAAGGAGAAAGCCAGCTATTCAAACACAATCATTTTTGTAATTGCAAGGGGACTCAGGTGGAGGTAGTAGCAGGCTCTACAAGATTATTTTTTGTTTAAATAGCAAACAGTTAGATTATGTGAAATCCCAGTGCAAAAGGTCCCTCTGTAGCCATTAGGCAAGGAAAAGAATTTCCTGAACTCTCTCAAGGTTACTGTCAAATTAATTTCTGTATTGATGAGTTCTCTTACCTTTCCCAAGTGAGTGGTAATAGGGGGTATGTGTGTGTGGCAGGGGGTCATTTGGTGAGTTAGTGCTTTTTTTTGGTGGCCCTGATGTGACACAGCAGAATTAAAGCATCGTGATCACTCCCTGCCAGAGAACCAAAGGGCTCAAGCTGCAGAGGACCCCAGGGCTGTGCATGTCTGGACTGGGGCCCCTCTCCAGTCTGCAGCTATTCTTGTTACTACCTATGTGCTGCCAGGCCTTTTTTCTCCCTTTGAGGGTAAGGTGGTCTAGAATAATACAGGCCTGTCCCCTTGGTGAAGTCCAGAGCCCCTGTGGGATCTCTCTCCTGTGCAAGAGAGGCTATTCCTTGTCGCTGGTAGCAGCTTTCAGCCTTCCCTTCCTCTCAGTCTATGTTCCTGCTACATCTCCACAGGTCCCGCCATCCTTTGATACTCCCGTTTCAGCTTCACTGTTTCAGCACTCCTCCTGCAGCTCAGGCTTCTGTTTCTGAGTCAGTACATGAAGATCATTTGGCCTTTCAGTAACCCTTTAGGAGCTGCTGCCATTCAGACCATGGACTTCCCACTGTGTATCCTATGGCTGTTATGGAAATATTTGCAAGATAAGGTTTAATGGTAAGGCAGTAAGCACATTTGTGCCATGAGCACTGGGGTAAGAAAATTTTAGTTAAAATACATGACATCCTTTCTTGCCTAGTCTTTTTACTGCTGTCAGTGGGGAAAAATATGGGCTGAGTGACATATAAATGTGTAGCCATTAAGGCTGAATTAACCTTATATGAAGGCTGCTTGGGTAATAAGAATCAGGTGATCTTGATTTTCTTCTAACTGTCACCTGCAATTCATCTGCTGATTTGGAAACCCAGGTAACGAAGTGCTGATTTCATCAGCTGTGTGGCCAGGGCACTCACAGTCTCTGGAAAGTTCTGTTGGACCTTCAGAGGCTGTTGTTCTCCAAGTCTGGATGTTTTATTCGTACTTTAGTGCTCTCTTCTGTATTTAAAAGGACCTTCTCTTTCAAGGTAAAGCTGTTTATGGGAAATAGCTGTGTCCTGATATGGGTGGATATTTGCATTACTGCAAAAACAATCACAGGTAAAGAACAGTGGCTGGAAATGTGCTTGAATGCTTTGCCTGAATCCTCAATTTGACTTGTTTGAACAAAGGGGGTTAATTTTTTTTCAGAGGAAAAATAATTAAAATATTTCTTGGTGGATGTTTTCCAGATAATGATAGTGCACCAGTGTCAAGTTAACAAGGCTGTTATACTCCTGAGATGTTTTTTGATCAGAAACTGGCAATTGTGGTTTTAGATAAGCTGGGCTACTCTTACAGGCTTTTTCTCCCTATTTGTTTTTTTTTTTTTTGTATTTTTATATTTTGTGAAGAATAAGTCCTCACCTCAGTCCAGGTAGCAACAGGGCAGCTAAGATTTTTATTTCTTTTTTGTTTGCTTATTTGTTCTTCTCCATGAAATGAAAATTTTCTCTTATGCTTTGTGTTGAAAATACAAAAAGAGGTTGATAGATGCAATGCCAGTAATTTTTTCCCTTGGAAATGTCACACAGCCTTACTAAAAAAATCTTGAGTTGAAAGACCTACAGAAGGAAATATTAATAGCTAATTTTATAATGACTATACATGGTTTCTCAAAAAATGTAGAAATAACATGCTGGAAAAAGAAAGATCAAGGTGGTTCCATGCAATTTTTGCCTTGGAAAGCATGAAACATAACTGATATTTCTGGCACACCTGTGGAGGAATGTCCAGTTATCTATGGGTCTAAAAGAGCATAAGAGATAGGATGTATATTATGACAGGCTTACTTTCCTGGAGAGGAAATGTCACACAGCCTTACTATTCTGAGAAGTGAATTAATGTTATAATTTCTGTTATTTTACTTCTTATTCTGAAAGATATGAGGGGCACCTGATGCTCTGAAATTTCCTGTTAAACAACTCTTCTGTATGGGAGAGTCATACAAGTATAAGCAGTTGAAAACAAATCAGTTTATACTAAAACTTATTGGATATGGTAGCTTGGCAAAACTGAATGTGAAGAGGTTCACATTCCTCAGATGTTGGTAGCCTGAAGGATAAACATTGTTCCACTGTGGCCATTGGTGCTTGCCACCGAATTAATTACAGGTTTGTTAAACTGAGGTGGTGGTAACTTTGCCTTTATCTAGGAACAAAGCTCTAGACCTCCTCAAGTAGCTCTGTGCTTCTAGGCTGGCCCGTGTGTTGTTTTGATCTCAACAGCTCTTTAGGCACTTGACTTTGTCTTTAATGACAGCTGTACAATTCTACTGGGCAAATTCTGGTTGTTTTCCAAACACTAGGAGTGTGTCCATGAATGCCCTGGGCTCCCAGGGTACTTAATTTGCCAGTGTAAAGCTGATATCCCCTTCCAAGAAGGAAAACCTGCAGAGGGGGCAAGGGTTTATAAAGAAATGCTTCCCAGCTCTCTCTGGGGGGGACTAGTCAGGGAGGGGTGACAGAAACTGCTCTGCAGCGTGAGCAGAGGAGGTGAGAGAAAGGGAGGCTTTCAAAGGGCAAGTACTTACAAAGATAAAATGTTACAGAGCTTGATCTGCAGCTGGTAAACAGGAAAATGCCAGGGTGATATTTCTGATGGGAATGTCTCTGCAAATTAACAGTAATTAAAGCTGCTCTTAGTTTGTGTGGGACTTTCTTTTTCTCCAGTGTCCACATGCTTAGCCATTGATGTTAAGAATCAAGTATACTAATACCATTTTAAAATATTTATTTTTCTTTTTCATATAAAAGCTCTACTAGATTATGGAACAAGTCTGTACTGTATAACCCCAATTGCTACGGAGTGACACAATTCCTCTACCTGTTATCATACTTCTTTTTAACTGCATCTCTCCTTTATAATGCCATGTCTTTATGTTATGTCATGTTGAAACTTCCCCATACAAACTACTGCAAAGTTAATAACATCAGCTAGACTGGTAACATGAGTTGCAGACATTATTATTAATGGCTATTAAATTTTCCTTTGCTGTAGATAGGCTTAGGAGCAGATTATTTTTTTTTTTCTTCTGTGTTTGGGTTTTTTTCCGCTTGCTTCTCCTGCTTTCACCACTTTTTGTTTTTCTTCTTCTTCCAAGAATATTTGCATTGAGGAAAAACACAATGGTGTCTGAAAGATGCTCTTTTTATGCAGGATGACTTGTGCTTGGGAATACAGAATCCATACAGCTGCCTGCTTGTTATGTGTGTGAATTGTGACCAGCACGTTCTCACTGAGCAGGGTACGGATCAATTATTCTCCTTGACCTGGGCCCTGATGTGATCACAGCTGAATGTTTCTCTGCATTCCCTCCCCTGCAGAGTATGAGGAAATAAGGCTCTGCCAACCTGGACACAGCTTTCTGTCTTATATACAACAAGCAGTGGCAAGGCAATTGCATCAGGGACTAATTCTAGGGAGAAGGATTGTAGTTTAGACTACTGTAGTAGCATAGTATTGAATATGTATACATTCTAGCACCATCTAGCAGTTTTCCAAGGTAATGTTTATAATAATAAAACATAAAATAATAAAACAATGCTTGATCAAAGTTCATATACAGTTTAGAAAGATAACTGAATTATCTTTCATGCCAAATCTTATGTACAAATATAATCTTACAGTTAGACTGGGACTGTTAGATCCCATTTATTTCCCACTCCTGCTAGTACAGGTGGCATTTGGAATCAAGCAGCTACAGTCTGCCCATGCAGTTCTACAGATAAGCAAGGTCATACCACCAAAGTATTCGTACTTCTCAGAGTATCTCTTTAGCCACTTTGCTGCCTTCCCCGTGATGGATGTGCACACATCAACTGAAAGGAAGGTGCTGTTCTGAGCCACAGCAGTGTGAAGCTGGACTTTCAGTGAGTGGGTCCCTTCAGGAAGTGCAGTGGAGTCTTCCTGACACCCTAGTAAAGCTGTTGTGAGAGGTGCAGGGTGATGACACAACCTAGTCTAATGTGTAGCTGCATATTTCTTCCCCCTTCCCTCAGGTGATACGCTGTGCCCTGCATGTGCTTGGTTCCAAGAGTTAACCTGGAAAAGAAAGTAACCTCACAGAAACCATTTTTCCCCTGTGAGGAATGTCAGTGTGCTCAGCAGACACGCTCTGTGTATCAGACCCATTAGACTGCAATTATCTGATGGTGGGGAGGAACATCAGTGGATCGACTTTGGGCAGTTTGGAATCAAAAAATAAGAAATGCACAAATCATTGCACATGACATGAGATGTGAAATGAGACCCGTGACAAATCAAATACTGTGATTTTTATTTTTTGTTACTGAGCATATAATACCCCTGGGATCCACCCTGTTCTCGCTGCATGTAATAAAGTCAAGTAAAGGGCAGAGAGATAACTTAGCAGTTGCTGGTATAAAAGGTTAGGATATAAATGTTATAAATATTAGGTTGCAAGACAAGGCTGTGTAAAGCATAAGGTATAGCTGTCTGTTTTTTGGAGGCAAGAGATAAACCCAATCAAAGGTACAGACAAAACTCCTCCAGTTACACAGTATCAGATTTAAAAAAAAGAAGCCCAAAACATTATTTTATCATAGCTAATAAACCTAAAATCTTACTAGCTTAAAACAAACAACCCAAAGCCAAACAAACAAAGAAAAATAGCAAATCACCAAAACAATAAAACAAAGCCCAAACAGGCAAATCTTGGGATTTCTGTAAATCACAGCTTCCTCAACTTATTTCCAAACAGGCAATTCAAGACCTCAGCAGTTGTCCTTCTGATGAGCCTTTAAATTACTAAGCCCTTATCAGCAAGGAGTAGAACAACTTTTCTTCCAGCAGATTTATCCTGCTATTTCATTTGAATTCAGCAAAACCCATTAGCCCAGTGTCACTTCCCCCAGAGTTAGTGTAGCCATTGTATATTCTCTCTCTCTCCTTGTTGTGGGGAAGGTTTTGCTGTGGGGCAGTTTTCCATAAACTGAACCAAATTGTTTTGCAGTCGACTGCAGCCTGTCATTTAGTTGTGCTGTTGGCCGGGGCCCAGCACTCTGCTTTTAGTGATTGTCTGTGATGCTGCCCTCATTCTTATGGGTGATTTAGGAAAGCATGTGATACAGGTCCCGTGCTCTGATTTGGGTTGTCTGTTGGCTGTGCTGCATGAGTGTTAATGTGATGTTTGGTTTTGAAGGAAGCTATCAGTTTAGATGTTTTTCTGTATTCTCCCAATCAGTGTCTTGGATGAGCTTCCAAGCTTAGATAAGATATGGCAATGTGTGTTTTGGCAAAAGGTGGGTGTTAGGTAGAGGACATTGAACTTATATCTGTATTTTTGTGTTCCTTGTTAGTTTGGTCATTCTGTAGTGATTCCTGTTGTTTCTGTAAGTGAACACAGATGGAGCGTGTTCTTTCCTTGCAAAGTGCTAGAAATGGTAGCAGCACACAAGGGACGTTGTTCAGCTTTGTCCTTTGGACCAATGTAGGAGCACCTGAATGATGTCTCTGAACTTCCTTTCAGGCTGAATTGTGGTTGAGCTTTGAGAAATGGATTTAAGAACCTTGAACCTATGCCAAAACAAGGGCTGTGATCCCATTCATAATAGAGAAGGGAGAGAACTTCTCACACTAAACCTGATTATGCTACTCTCTGTGTCCCTGTAGTCCCTACAGATATCTAAGAGTTGCCATTCCTGACAGATTGACTCTCATAAAGCATTTTCTTGTCAACAGTAGGGAGTGAAATTCAAAATCCTCATCTTCAAAAACATGATCACTGTTTATGCTTCCAGACTCTCATGTCTGACCCAAGTCCAAAGATCTCCTTACCTACTACTACATCTTCCAAAATTGTTCCAACACACTTGATGTTACCATTTGCACTTCTCTTAGTGCAAATGAAGGTGTGGCTGGCTTCCAATTCCAAAATTGTAATAGGGTGCAAGAGATTTTTTTTTTTCCCCCCATGGCACCTTACATGTGAAAATGAAAAATGTGTGTGTTACATCTTAACAAGAATTGCAAACAGATTGTCACCTGGAGGTGTTCTGCCTTTAACAGTAGCTGGTTTTGTCACACCTCTTGTTAAATTCTGAGATTAGATATAATTAGTTGTTTGGACCTTACAGGATTTCAAGAGCAGGAAAACACATTTCTTTCCATGAAATGTGAAATGACATAATGATGCCTTTCTAGATATTCTTGACTGGAAAGGGAAACAACTCAAAGTTCTTCTGGTATCTAGGAGAACCTAAGTGACTTGAACAATAAACCTGCACACAGGCATCAGTTTAACCCAGGGTCTAAAAACTGCTCTAAATATTCCTCTTCTGCCTTAGTCTGAGGAAGACAAATGCAATTTCTCCGGCACATTCTGATTCACTGCACACACCTGCAATCTTGTTCTGTTTCACCTTTTGTCCTCTTTGTTGAGGTTTTGTGTGCAGGAGAGTCCTGTGTCTATCTTCAGTCTAAGCTAAGGAATTGCTGGATTTTTTATTTTTAATTTTTTTTTGTCAGGAGGCACTGAGATTCATCTACAGAAGGAATTCTTGGAATCCTTTAAAAGAAAGAATTCTCAGATGGTCAAAAGAAATTCCTCTGGCAGGGGAGTGCAGGAAGCCCTATCTAAACAGATTGGTTGCAAAAGGAGCTGTTTCTTCAGCTGGCTGGATGTGTTGTTCTTGTCTGGAACAGGTAGTTGCCATTAAGATGTTGGCAGATGAGCACTAAGCTGCACTTGGAGTTCTCTGTGACTGCCAGTGCTGTCTGAGCTCTTACCTTATGTATCTGCCTTTCAGACTCTGCACTGGCATATGGTCCTTCCTCTCTGCCCTGAAAATTACCTCTGTTCTTGGAGCTGTGGCTGTTCCTAAGTGCCATGATGTGTTGGCAAACATCATGTAAATGAGGTAAATGCTCCCTGGAGGTTTTCCACATGGTGCTGAACTCTGTAACCTGCTATTCCTCATGTTCCTCCAGCCTAATTTTCTTGCTTTTACTTCCTGACTCCTGTGAAACATTCCTCTGGAGCCTCTACTGCCTTTCTAGATAAAGAAGAACGTCTGAAACTAGACATAACATCCTTTTGCTGCTGCTTAAACTGCAGATCTGAAGTATTCAGATAGATAACCCATTTATCTCTAGTTGCACAAACAATGTACTGTTTTCTCACCTTCTGCTCTACTATTAGAAGGAAAACCAGAGAGGCAGAGAAAGCTCTGAGGTTCGGGCACAGTAAGTGAGTGAAAATGAATGAATAACATATTTCACGGATTCTCACTATGCAACCAATCATCTTGTGATGATGTAAAACTGCTTTACCAGCCTCCCCAGTTCTTTTTGCTCTCCGTGGTTTCTGCTTTAGTTGCTGCCTGGTTTACCTTTGCTCTCCTCCAGCTTTAGCAGTCTCTAGGGTGAGTTTATAACAATCAGCTCAGCGAAGGGGAGGAGTAGGTGAGCCACTGACCTGTATCACTGGAATAACTTTGATAGGCTGGCAGTTGGCATCATTACCCTTGCATTAACCACTTAGACACACAATTACATGCAACAGGAAGATAAGTATGTAAATGAGAATAAAATTGTTCCGGCAATATCAGGAGAGAACAGAGATGTCAGTTAGTGAAGCAGTGACTTTCTGTGAGAGCTTTCTTTTTTGGATAGCATGTCAACAAAGTCAGCTTGAGAAGCTTGGAGGGACAGAGAGAAAGAGGGAAGAGGAGGTGCCAGGGAACAGTACAGTCATCTTCCAGTGCATACAGAAAAATCGCTCATAAAATAAGCAAAGTGACCTGGAGGTTTTCAGAGATTTATGAATGACCCTGTAGCAGCTCAGTGTCAAGAAGAGACTAGAAGGAGCCACACAGAAAATTCCATGGCAACTAACAGGCGAGGGAGCTGATCCATTGCAATGAGGAGCATTTATTAATTGTCACTGTAAAATGAAAACAAAATAGAAGTAATGTATTTACTGTCCAATACATCTGGGCCACAGCTTGGGGTAAAATGCTCTCTTATCACCTACTGAGCAGAAGTGAAAAGGCTCATCAGTGCTGCATTTTGAAGACATTTAGATGAACAGTTGCTGCGAGACTGCACAGATGGTTTCACAGTATCCGGGTGTTACAGCTGCATCTTCAGCCTGTGCCTTCAGACACTTGGGCTCCAGGGGAATCTGAGGGCTGTCAGTGCAGGATGAGCACCAATCCAGCCAGACAGCACTGATGGTTAAAAGCTTAGAAAGTCGGGCTGATTTGACACAGGGGTAACTGGAAGATCCATGAGAGGATCACCATGTGCCACAGGACTGTTACAAACAGTGTCTTCCTGTAGGGTTCGGACAGATTGATTTCTCTTTCATTAAAAAAAAAAAAGATCTTTGCATTTAGAATATTTTTTCTGGTTCCATGCTTCTCATTGAGTAAATATATTTTGAAGGTAGGGATATTTGACAAACTTTGCTCTCCAGCTTTGCAAAAAGAAGAGGATCTGGGGACATTTTGGTACTTCTAACGTAATGTTGCACAAAATGCATAATTGCTTCCTCTGGTTTCTGACAGATTTTTTTTTTTAATGCAAGAGTTTAAGGAAGTCTATATTGTTAATAGAGAGCAGCTGCCATAAGTTTGGGTGGTTATTGAAACTTGTGACTAAAAGAATAACTGCTTTCCATTGATTTCCTGGAGATGTGAGGCTGGAAGGGAAGACTGCCAGCAGTGTGATCAGACCTCCTCACAGAACAGATCAAAGGATGTGTCCTAATAATCTCTGCAGAAAACCCTAATTTCTGTTTTGACTAAGGTATTTCTTTTAAAGAGACAGTGTTTTGAATATGCTGGTAATAATACAAGATATGAATAGAGTTCCCTAGAGTGGAACACTTAAATACAGAACTACCTTACCCTAATTTCTCTGAATACTAGGGTAGAAATTTGTGTGCCAAAGGGAAAAGTATGCAAATAAACATAAGGTCGAATTTAGTTAATTTAGAGGTGAACCCCTTTAAGCACAGAGGTGGGCTTGTTGGAGTTGATGGAATTATTTGTGTTTCTAAACCATGTATTCTTAAAAGTCCAGCTGAATGGGGGTTAGGGGGGTTGATTTATAAACAGATTCTTCATTTGGTGAGGACACAAACAAAAGGGCATAATCTGAATTACTTTCTGGAGTGGAATAGTTACTTCACATTAATCCTTTTTGCTGATGCTCCCAAACTTGACTAGCTGAAATTTAGTTCTGTTTGTGTCCATTCATTTCCAAAGCCAGTTAAATTAAACTAGAGACAAACTTTTATCAATGACTGCAGCTCAGACACCTTTGTTTAGCAAATGCTTGTGTGGTGCTGTTGCCAAAGGCTTCCCTTCCTGTCTGGTTCAGAGAAGAGAAAGTGCCTTGCAGCTGTGTCAGCCCAGCAGATCAGTCTGTAAGATGGGGTGATTCGACCAACCTGGTGTATGCTGAGCCCTCAGTCCAAACTCCAAGCCATTGAGATAAGACCATTATCAGTGGCTCACTTGTTCTCCAGCATTTATTTTACAAACACTCTTCTGCAACAGTTTATATGGAAATTTCAGTTGGTCCTATTAAAAACATGACTCATTCATTTTAAACATCGTGTTCAGATCTGGAATAATAAAAAACAAAAGATACATTTAAAGAAAATTGGAAAAATTTACTGGTACTTCAGATGTTCTCTTTGGTATTTGGGGAAAAGAACAATAATCAGTTTTGCAAAGATTTCCTTCTCTGGCTGCTGTGCTACCCCAGAAAAGAACCCAAACCCCATATCTCTCTCTGAATTTTGATATGCTGGCATGACTTTTGTTTTTATTTTAAAATCTAAGCAGTAATCAAATGGTGACAAAAAAATCTGTTCTGTGCATTTTCTGTTGCATCTTGAAGTAGATACTTCTGATTTTATTTAATCTTTAACTGGAGTTGTACTGCTTGGGAGAGATAATGTGCATCTTTCTTAACCAGTTAAATAATTAAAAATTAATGGCAAAATAAATAAAATTAACTAAATACACAATTTCACTTCCATGTTACTATAGTAGTTAAGAGAATATTAACATCTCTAAATATTCTTTGAACAGGTGTTCATCAAAGACTGTTGAGCAAGTAGTAGCAAACTGAAGCTATTTAATCATGTCATAAAAATATAGAGATAATTTCTGGATGTGTTGGAGAAGCATACATTTGCAGATAAATACATAATTTTACCTGTGGTCATTGAAGTATCCATGTTAGAGGAGTAAATGTCTCTGATTTCTTGTTCCTGTGAAATTGTCCAGAATGATGTTCATATTCAGAATATTTTGCAAATATTGATTTTTTTTTTTTTTTTATAACATACACTGTAATTGGGTGAGATACTATTGCTGTTGGCTCAGTTTCTATGGAAATAGAGGGACAAGTGTCCTCACCACTACTACAAGGAAGCCTTTAAATACTCTGCTGGTCTACCTTTGTCTGTTCCTTGAGAGCAAAGATTTGTCATGACTAATGCTTGTGTCGTACACAAGGTGGGTATAAGCTACAGTACAAGGAGAAAACATTATTGATTTACCTTTCTTTTTTTCCTTTAATTTTATCACATTTGAAAGACTCTGTAGTTGCCGTTTGGTTTTGTTTGGTTGGTTGGGGTTTTTTTCCCTTTAAGTGCTTGCAATGTTTTCTCTTTCTTAGTTTTGTGGCTCTTTAGTTGGAGTCTCATGGGCAAACAGTACCAGTGCATGTCAACCATCGACCCTGTGACCAGGAGACCACTGAAAAGGCTGTAAAGGAGTTCTCTCTGCAGAAATGGGTACAATAGGAGGGAGAAATAGCATCATTTTTGTGAAGGGCAGTTATGTCTCACACATTTGTCAAATTTTTTTTTTTTGAGTAGTTGGAAAAAAGTGGATAAGGGCAGTCCCAGTGATGCAGATTACCTTAGTGTTGGAGAGGTGCTTGACAATTAACCTTCACTAAAGGGACTTCAAGAATGAATATGCCCATTCAGTTGCCATAAGTTGCATATCCTTGTCATTGCATGGAGAAAAAATAGGATAGAACATAGAAATGGATGATCAGATTTCAAGGTTGAGAAGTATTGGTATTGTTAGAGAGAAACTTGCATTAGAATCAGTGCTGATCAACATATAATCTTCAAAATTACCATGGTCAAAATAATTCTGGGAATTGAGGGAATAGACAGGTGACAGGTTATAGACAGTTGTAAGAGTGCCAATATATTAATGATAGAAGCCAACTTCAAATAAAATCATATGATCTGAAGTCACCGAGTGAAAGAAATGGCAGATGAAACTGTGTGTAGGTGAATGCAAAGTGAAAAAATAATCCCATCTGTACACATAAAACGATGGGTTCTGAGCTGTCTGTTTCAATTAGCCATCAGATTTTAGCACCCTGATGGATGGTGTGGTGAAAATATGAGCTTAATTCTCAGTAGTCTCCTAAAAAGCAAATAGTATGCCAGGCATATTGTGGAAGAAATAGAGCGAATCAAAGCCATCCAGAATTCTGTGCCTGTCCCTGGTTCTCCCTGCTCAGTAAGCTTCTGGGTATAACTTGAAATAACTTGCATAAGAAGATGTTAAGGACAAATTGAAATTTTTCACAATCAGTGATACCAAGGAAGGTTCTTTAGGTTAGAAACAGGTGTCTATGAGAGAACATAACGGAGAGACAGAAACAGGGAAAAGTTTGTTAATTTTTTAACTCCTCCAATAGAAAAATTAAGGGATATCAAATGAAATCAGCAGGTGATCAGTTCAGCACTGGTAAAAAGCAGCAGTAGATTACATAGCTTTCAGAATATTCTGCATGCTGTGAGTTTACAAGGGCTCAGAAAAGCAGTGAGACAATTCCTGTGAGGACTTGGAAATATCAAGACATCACTTCTGGCTCCAGAAATCTCCAAACTGCAATTTGCCAGAGACTGAAAGGGTACTTCAGGGAAATAACACTACATTTGTCCTGCCTGTGTAGTTCCTCTGTGATATATCAGACAGGCTGGGCTGGGCTGGGCTGCTGGACATGGGAGCTCTTTGATCTGGTCTATGGTTACCTCTGGATATATTTCAAAAAAAAAAAAGAAAAGAAGCAAAATGCCTTGACTTCTACTTTGTCCCTTCCCTTTGCAAAAAGTCCCTATATATCAAAGAATAAGAAAGAAAAGCAAAATCTTTGGCTTGTTTAAGGAGAACAGATTGTGCAGCTTCGTATGCCAATTCCTTTTTGGAGTGTTGCCAAACAGAGAAGTATGTGAACAATGGAAAAGGCTGACTCCAGTGTTTTTTCTCCTTTAAAAATATGCTTCTGAAAGCTTGTAAGCGTTCCTGCTTTGCTGGCTGTACTGGCAAATTCTATCTTTAATGGATCGTGGATTAGTGTTTCATAAATTTAAGCTTAAAATTAAAACCTGAAAAGGTAATTTCTCCTCTCTAACCCACAAGGGAACGGTGTTTTGTTCTGACTGCTGGAGCAGTCTTTTTGTGAAAGCATAGCTAATCTGAAACACAATAAACTGTATTATTCCCCATTTCCTCTGCTAACCATTTTGTTAGGATGTCCATCCTTTTACATTTATTAGCATTCTAAGGAAAAGAAAAAATTTAATTGTACAAGGGAGATCATTTGCACACAATTGCTTCCCCTAAGAAAATAAATTGTTTCTATTCTTACTGATAATTTCTTCAAATCCCTTCCTCCTTTGTGTAACAAGCCTTGTGTATGTGTTGGATTTGAATGCTGCACATCAGTATTAAGCAGGGAAGTTTTTGCTAACATGGCAGGATGGTTCTTCTTCCATCTTGGACAAGAAGCCCATTTGGGGTAAAATTGGGGAAAATTCTCACCTTAGAGGAGCATTGGCTGAAGAGGAGTTTTGCAGTGGTAGGAGAAGCCTGATTTAAGAATAGGTTTCAATAATATGTACTGAGTTCTCTGTGCTGTTGGCATTTCTGTGAGACAATGATGTTGGCTGTCTCCTCGGTTTATATTTTGTGATTTGGTTGGAGGAATCACTGCAAATGAATTAATGAAGAGCTAAGCATCTGTCTTCAGTATTTCTAAGTCTGCGGAGCAGAAGAATAAATCCAAGAAAACCTGGGAATGACTATAATTTGTTGCTATGACTTTTATCGTTGCTCTCCAGACTCTGCAAACATTTGTCCTACCACAGGGACAGTGTGTCCCTGTCTTCTCTGAACTGCTCTGTGGGATTTATGAATTTCATTACAGTTGATCCCACATTTAAGGGAGCTTCTCTTTCCTGTGAACCACCAGGAATTCTTTCCAAGCTACCCAGAAATGAACAATTTTATAGAAAGTGCAGTGGAGAGGCTTTTTTCAGAAGACTTTACTCTTTCAATTTTCCTCCATTTTCTCTATTTTTCTAGCTTCCTTTCCTTTACCTTTCTCTGACTCACAGAATACACAGAGGCAGCTTTTAAAATACCTGTATATCCTTAAAAGGCCTTGCTTTTCCATAGAAATTTTAGCTGTATTTTACCAAAGAATGAATAAAATGTAAGAAAGAGAGGCAGTGAGAGAAAAAGTTGTCAAGTTTTGTTGTTGAAGTTCATTATACCTGAAGTTTGGGTAATTTGTTGCAGTCTAAGTAGGTTGCAATGGACACTTCTCTTTCTAGTTGTTTTTTTCTTTGTGTGCACATAGTTGATTCCAGTGACTGCAAGGGTAATTATTTCTTTGTCTGCCAGGAACATTAAAAATTGCTATGGTTTCTAAAGAAAATGTGCTCAGACTCCTTGAAGGTAAGTACACAATAGGCTATTACAGCTGCCTTTTCTACTGAAATTATTTTAAGTATAAGTGATACACAGTAATTAACCCTTCGTGCTTGAGGATGCACATCATAGTCTCAATCAATGGGCACTTACAGAACAAAGGAACAGGATGGGAAATTTCAAGATTCACTTCTGAAAAGGGTCTAGTTGAACTGCTGGGATCTTCAATAATAGTCATGTTTCAATAGCATATTGGATTTCTCAGATGGTTATCTCATGTATTACATCAATAAAATACTCACTTCCTTTTTACTCACTTTGAAAAATGTGGAGCTGAAGTTATAACTTGGAAGAGTGAGATACCACATCTGCTGCTGTAGACAACCCTGTTGTAAGTGTAGACTTTCCTGATTTACAGCCTTGCCTGAAACCTGACAAAACCACAGGCCTCCACCTAACTCTGGTAACATCACCCCCCTTCTTCATTGGCCACAGATAATTTCTGTTTCCCTGAGAAAAGAGAGCCACTTGGGCAAATACATTTCAATTGTTATTTTTTTTTTACTTGAAAGAAATGAGACCAAAATGTTTAAATCCAAAGCTGAAAATGGTTTTGAAATTTTCTCGGTGAGTGTATTATCTTCCTTCAGCAGCCCTGAATTATTAAAAAGCATGTAAAGCTGATGCTGAAATGTTCATCTTTGGAATTTTGAGACAGGCTCTACACAGAAATGCATCCAACATTGGTTAAGTTTTGAACCCAAGTTAACTGAAGTCAATGGAGAGACTTCATTGATTGGTTTCATGGAGATGTGTGCAATGTTTTATCTGGTTCTGGTAAATAAACAATTACTTAAGGCAATACAGACTTCTGGAAAATGAATCTATCTTAAGTGCAAATATATGAGATCATAATTTAAAAATACTAAGGTATTTAAAAAAGATGCTGTACATTGAAATTTAATCAAACTCATAAACCCAAGTACTCTTCTGTGGTTTTATTGTTTTCTTTTTTAATCATTATATGATGCAAGAATCTGTGAATAGACCTGCCTGTGACTGCACCTAATCTATTAGGAATGAAATGGATTTCTTCTTATTTGGTTAATTCTGCTGGATGCAAATGTGAAGAGAACCTCTCATTTTTGTCACTTTTTGTAAATCACTAGTGGTGTGGGTGGCTGCACGTTCTTATTTGCACTTCAATTTTCTAGAGCATGTTTTTTTCAGAGAAATAATGAGTAAAGAAATACAAAGCCTAGTGGCTTGGCTGGAGTTTCTTAGTGCATTGTGTACACACATGTTTAATATATTGACAAGACATTTTCACATCTGGTAATTGAAGACTCTAGGACTACATTTGCAGCAACAGAATTTCTATTTTAATAGACTAAGAGTAATAAGTTTAACAAATGGGGGGAAACAATAGGCAGGAAATGCACTTGCTTTTGACAAACATTTATGTTTTTAAGCTGAGCGTGTTTTCCTTTGAGCACCTCAGTGCTTCAGAAAGC
The DNA here is from genome assembly GCA_013397135.1 of Pachyramphus minor. Lineage (NCBI taxonomy): Eukaryota > Metazoa > Chordata > Aves > Passeriformes > Tyrannidae > Pachyramphus > Pachyramphus minor. The sequence goes on along the minus strand of VYXB01000005.1, from coordinate 268,150 downwards.
TCTGCAGTGAAATCTGGCACTGCTTTGACTGGCAAAGGAGAAAATGGGAACTGTACATTCATGGGCCCTGTCAAAATTAAACTATTAAATGACTTGATTGAATTTAGTGCAATGAAAACACTCTTTGAAAAGCCTTCTGTGCTATTAAGAGGCAGGGAAATAGTTAGGGTTCTATGTATTCTGTATTCCTGCCTCTTCAAATTGAACTAAATTGTTGGCAAAATGTTTGCTTAAGATCTGAGATTCTATTGTGTTGGGATTTAAATTGTCAGGCTGATTCTTGCTGGTGCTGTTTTCTTAAAGACTTGAAATTCTGCTGGATAAACAAATTCCTCTTACAGATCAGATGCCTCTTGCACTTGACTGCATCAGTGGTTCAGATAATTACTTTGATAGGGGGTTTCATTGTGTTTTAATGTAATTTGCAATTGGGGATTTTTTTTCCCATCATTGAGTAATTTATACTGTGTAGTTATGGTAATTAATGCTGATTATGAGACAGGATCTCCGGTGCTGCTGGTTAGAGTGGATTGGGAGAGCTTCTGTAAGAATGTGTTGGGTTTCATGGACATTTGAGCAGGTTCCTTGAGTTTGATTCAGTTTGTAAGAGGGTTCACTTGTACTGGGGGAAACGATCAGACAGAATGACCAGAACTCTTGTGATCAGGGCTTTCACCTGGGCAGTAAGAGACCTGAAAGGTCAAAAGTAAGGACTGGAGAGACTTGAAACTGGATCCTAAATAATGCTGCCTGTTCTTATTAGCCCTTCTAGGGTGTATATGGTTCTCTAATTACGAAGCCCTAGAAAAGATGTTGGCTTTAAATGACAAATTCAGTTTGCACACAAAAGCTTTGGAAATATTAAACCTTTCCTCTCAGATCTGACACTCAGGACTCTGAAAATTGACTTAAATTTTAAACAGTAATTATCTCCATGCAAATCCCAGTTACTTCCAGTTTCATTGTGTGCTGGGGGCTGAGCAGCTAGAAAGCAGCTTGGCAGAAAAGGCCCTTGGTGGCCCAAGATGAACTTGAACTGGGAATGGACCCTTATGGCAGAGAGGACTAAGAATATCCTGGGCTGCATTTGGAGTAGTGGTGTCAGCAGTTGTAGGAAGGTGATCCTTCCCTTCTGCTCAGCCTGGTGGGGCCACACCTGAAGCACTGTGTCCAGTTCAGGGCTCCCCAGTGCCAGGGAGCTCCTGGAGAGAGTGCCAGCAACGGGCAGCAAAGATAAGGAAGGGACTGGAGCACCGTTCCTATGAGGAAAGGCTGAGGGAGCTGGGACATTCTTCTGGAGAGGAGGTGGCTCAGTGGATCTCATATATGTGTGTAAGAAGATGGAACCAGGGCATTTGTGCATGGAAAGATGAAGACCAGAGCCATGTAAAAAAGAAAAGGGTTTAAGAAACTCCACATCCTGCTTATCAGGGTTACTGAGCTTGGACCAGTAAGGAAACCCAGTCTGTGTGAGTGGAGTGTGCAGGGAGGCAAGTGGGGACCCCTCGGGTCACGGGAGCCGCTGCTGTGAAGAGGCTTCAGTCTCAGCAGTGAAAGTCTTTGGCCTTGGGAATGTGGTTGCCAGCAACTCTCCTGAATGGTCAGACTGGGAAGTTTCCTTAGCAGTAGCCAGAAGCTACTGTTGTTGCTCCTATGTGATAATTTTCAAGTGCTCTGGCACTGCACCTGAATGAAAGCCAGAATAAATTTGAAATGAAGATTTGGAAGTGAAAGTAAGGGAAAGCCCCCCAAAGGCTCACATTGCAGTGATAAAATATTCAAACAGGATCATTTCTGTATTTCTATAAGGTTTCTACCTGGGGTACAGCTGATCAAAATACAATGTACTGGTTTAGTACACAGGTAGGGTAGTTCATGTGTTTGATGAGCAGGAGTTAGATCACTCTTAGCTTTTCTTATGTAGTGCAGTGTATGTTTTATCAGACAGTTAGCATTTTGCATATGTATTTACCTTAATTTCTATATTTTTTTGCATTTTATCTTCATGAACTGATGATAGAAATGAACCCTTTCTGAATATTTTACTAACCCTGAATTGCCCATCTCTTTACCAGCTCTCCGTTGCTATATTCCTCTTTTCCATCCTCTTTAGATTATTTTCTAATAGATTAGCCATTATATTGCTATTTTATCTTCTAATTTTTATTTCTCATTAGATTCTCTCTAGTTTGCTGTTACCACTTTTATCATATAATCTTTTCCCTTTTAGACTCCTTCCTTTCTTTTGAAAACAACCCTAAAACCAGTGTTTGTTTTAAAACTATGTCATTGGGAGCATCTCAAAATGCATCACTATTCACTCAGTGCTCTCACAGTAGTGGCTGCTCTTCTCCAAGGCAAAAGGTTGCTCTAAAGCAGCACTGGTGAATGTTGGTGAGTACTATTTTTCTTTCTTGCAACTCATCAGAGGGTTGCATCTTGTTGTCTGTCACTGTTAGATAGGAGGAAGACAGCTATAGCAGTGCAGCTGAGCATGGCCATTTGCAGGAAAGTTAATATCCTGAAAATTACAGTCATCCTCCAGTAACATAACAGCTAAAACAGGCTCATGAGACCTGTTGCAGAGCTGAACCAGCTCTACAAGCACTATGTTTTGTGTCATTTCTGCTATAAAGCCCTAGGACAGGATTAAACTACTGATTCATTCTGTCTGGGGTTGACACTTGCCAGTATGAGAATGTGAATAATCTGTCATTAGGTTTGCAAAATCTAGTTGATAGTTGCTGTAGCCTTAATAACTTAAAGGCATAAAGGAGAAGCAGTATAGAAAACCTTTATTAACCAAATAGGCAGAGTGGTAGTGGTTGTGCTACCTGTGTCTAAGGTTGTTGTTTGGTTTATTTCAGCAGGAGTTTAGAGTGTGTTCCATAGTGTTTGGGTATGGCTTTGGGTATGCTATTTTAGTTCACTTCAGTAGAAAGGTTGAGGACAGAAATTCTCAGCTCTTCTGCAATTCTATAACACTGTGCAGTGTCCTTCAAGTTGTGTGAGCAAGGCAGAAGGTCAGAGCTGCTAAGGGTCCTGGGGACTACGGTTTTTTTGTGCACCTGGAGCGGATCTGGCTTTTCAGTTTGGCTTTTTTCCGCCTTATTTTTATGTTATGCAATCTCTAAATGAGAAATTTAGATATTTTCTGTCCTGAATTCTATGGTGGGCAAAGGATAAAACAATGGCAAATTTGTAGGGAAAGTCATGTGTACGCATATCTGTGTATACGTATATACATTTTAAGACTGTCTGACAATAGTTGTATAAATCTTCCCTGGACTGTCTTCTGGTGTTTGGAAAAATTAGGTGACTCACAGAAATGTTGAAAAAATAGTAGTTTGACATCTCTAGTTACTTCTATGATTGGCTGTCAGTGCTGGATACCACTGATATGTTTTTATCTTTCCTTGTTCATCATCTTTGCAGTTGTAGGTGAAATCCACTGTTCATTGGACTGTAGACAAGTGAGGTAGAGTGAATCATATTTTACCCCCCAAAAAGGCAGTTGGGTTATGAAACCTCATCTATCCAAGTGCCTGACAAGTACAGGTTGTTTCCACAGTACAAAGTGAGGCGCTATGTCTTGCTGTTACTCAGCAGTGTACAGATACTGGTGATACAGAGGTTTTATGCAAGGGATGTTGGGAAACCATTAAGAGGACAGTAAACCAGCCAGAGGGTTCTTTGGTAACTGCAAAACTAAAGTCTCTGAAACCACCTGGAATTACTTCTGTCTCTCTGTACTAACTAATCTCTCCCTATTTTTGCTGGTTAATGAAGAACAGGCACCAAACCTCCCAGCCTAATGGATTTGGTTATAGAAGAACAATTCCATAGAGCCCTGTAAACCTTCCTAGTATTTGTGTGTCTATCTTGCAGGGATCTATTGCAGGATAAAAAGCTCTATAGAGCAATAGCACTAGACAAGGTTTGAATTTAATAATATTAAAAAAAAAAAAGCTGCAGAGCTTTGATCCCCTGAATCAGCACTATCAGGCAAGAGCAACTTTGCAGGCAATGAACAGTGAATGAGCATAACCAGCAAAAACAGAGAAGCCACTAATGGTTGCATTTAATCTTTGATTCTGCAAATATGGTTCCTGTTAATGAGAATGAAAACTGTTGATATATGCAAAACCCAGGTTGCATGCCTAATTAGAGACTGAGGCTGCAGCAAGTTACCAAAGAAAGTGAGAACATTCACCAGAAAGACACCTAGAAAAGACAGATTAAAGTTTGTGATTTGTTTAGGGCTTGATAAACCAACTTAAATGAGATTTTAAAACAAACAACAAACACAGCCCAAGAAACAACAAACACAACTCAACCAACCACCCAAAAAAAACAACCACAACAAAAAAACCTTCGAACAAAAGCCCAAAACAAACACCACAAAAAAACCCCCAGCAAAACAAGGAAGCAAACAACCATGCCTAAAATAGATGGAACTGACAGTGAGTTACTTCTGAACTTTGTAGAAGTTCAGTTTCTCATCCATCATTTATGTAGCTGTCTGCCCAGAATGGAATGGAAGTGATGAAACACACTGACCCACTGGAGAGAGAGAAAGAGTTGTACTTGGGTTTGAGAGCTGGAGAGCAAAGGGCTTTTCTGACAAATGAAATTCAGCAAAGTACCTGAAGGTACTGAAAGACCAGAGAGATGCCCCAATAATGTCATCTTAGTGCTGCTGCTCGTCAGAGACCTATTTTGTTTCTGTGATTGATGTCTTTTTCTAGGAAGGTCATCGCCGTTAGATACCTTTCTTTCTATGCGAGGCTTTTTGCAAAGCAGCCACTTAACCACCTTGGGGAGAAATGATAGGTAGCTGCAGAGAAGCCACTTTAAATGAACTGCTTTGTGCCTGAGATGTGAAAATAACTCACATCATCTCACAAGTAGGTGCGTTCAGTTTGTAAGTAATAGGAAACTAATTATGGGCTGGCAGGAAGGTTAACTTTCATTTCCCTTCTGTATGGATTAATCTCTGTGTGAAGATTCACCAGCTTCTCCACAAGTTTCTTTTAGGGATCTGGAACTTCCTGTGCAAAATGCTCTAATTGTATTTTATTAAATAATAAGTTTTTTACCTTGAAAAAAAGCAGCCCAAGTGTATGTTTTGAATTGAAAAGGTAGCTTGTTTAATCTCCCAGGAGTCCAACTGGTACTAAAGAACTTGTGTTTTGGTGTTCTTCTTTCAATTACAGAAATAATTCTTTCTCCCAGGCACAGAGTTTGAATCTTTTCCAAAGGTTTTTAATGACTTGAACACTGACAGATATTATTTAACATTTTAAAGGCTCTTTCCGAAGCCAAAAGGGTTTTTTAGGAGCCTATGATAATTTTTATGGTCGCACTATATTGTCTCTTAATTGAAAAATACTCTGGAAATAGAAGATGTAGGAAAGGAAGATGTAGGTAGCAAAGAAGACATAATTTTTCCTATTTTCCTTGATTCTAGAAGGATTTTTTTACTTTGGCACTTGGCTAATTGAAAGACAGTGGAATTGTGGGAAGGAGGTAGATCAGGACAAAACCAACTGCAGCAACCTGAATGTTACTGAATATAAACTGTTCTTTCCTTACTTGCTCAGTGTTCTTGCTTTCTATATTTATATTGATGTATAAACTGGAACTTGGCCCTTACAAAATGTATTACGATATATGTAGCTTCTTGTTCTTTTTTTTTTTCCTCAGGAATTTTGTGCCTTTATTGTCTCATGTGTGCAGAGGTTTTAGAATAGAAAAGGGTCCATATGTTTAAGCCCTGATCACTGTGAAACACCAAGGAAATAGGACATAAAGTACTGGCATAAGGTGGAGTGTCTGCCAGAGGAAGTCAGGATCGTATCAAGTAAAGGAAGCTTTTTCTCTTGAGATTTGATGGTGTGAGCTTTCTTGGTGGCCTTTTCCCTTGAGATTTGATGGTGTGAGCTATCTTGAGTATCTCAAACTCGTCTGCACTCAATATCAATCTTGACTGGTTGATCTGTCTTGAGGTCACCGCACTCCTGTGACTTTGCCTACCGCTTTTGTTCCAGAGGTCCCAGGTTGTCCAGGATCACTAGGACCTGTTGATCTAGGGCCAAGTTGTCCTGGTCCACTTCACATTTGGACATTGAAAAGCTGTTCTTCTTGGCTGTTTCAGGCAACAGCCTGGCTTAGAAATGGAACCCTTTCCAGTGGAGTGGTGCTACAGAGAAGCTCTCAATCTCTGACTACAGGCCCTAGAGCCCGAGGGGCCTGGTGTTGAGGAAGTGTCCTTTACTAACCCAGGTGGTATTTTTGTACCTCCAAAGATGTCTGCAGAAGGGAGAGGATTTTTTTGAACATTTCTGTGTCTTGTAATATTTTATAATCTCACTGAAACATGGGGAGCAATAACTTTGGATGGTAATCTCTGCTGAATGATACTTAAATATACAGATACTTTGTTGATATGGGGATTTATTTGATAGAACATTGTTCTGTGTGCATTTTTGCTGATGATATGAGTGGCAGACTACTGAGTGCTTAATCTGCTTTTGTTACTAGAATTTAAGTTGCGTTCTGAGATATCACGGAATTTGACCCCTGAAGTGTAAAATTCTGGATCTGGTGTTTGCAATATGGAGATATTTTTCATGACTGATTCTTTGTGTGCTCAAGAAAATGCTGGAAACAAAAAATCTTGCTGTAAGAGAAAATTATCAGTGCTTTTTGTATGCTTATAGAATATTTCTTTTTCTGTTTGCTTTACCTACTTACTTTGGATGAAGTAATTTTTTTCATTTTGATATCAGGGAATTATATCAACTCTTTAGCTATCCAAAGGGGGGAAAAAAAAAAGAATCTGAGCTCTAACATTTAAAAAGTGTTGCGAGAGGAATGGTTTTATTTTGTTACCTCAGTGAATATCATAGTATTTTGCTTTTCCTTTATTGTCTCTGGTGCTTAGAATAATAAATAACAAGGATACTTTGCTCTTACATTGTGCTTTTGTCCATTGATCTCAGAGAGAGAAGGAAGAGGTCAGTATACTATTGCCCTGTCTCAAAATGGAGAAACACAGAGGTGAACTGAGTTTCTGAAGGTTATCCAATGTGAGAGAGCTGGCAGAGAAATTTCTGTCAGTGTCATTTTTCATTAGAAAAAGCTGATTCACTGAAACTGAAACCTTTCATGGAAATTCATTAGTGTCCAAGAAATTATGCATCTCCAGAAGCAAATGGAAATGTCACAAGCTGTAGCAAAAGAGCAGCTAGAAGCCTGGTGTCAGGAGCACCTGGTGTGGACAGGGAAGACCTAGATTTTGCTTTTGGAACTGAAGTGAAAAGGAATTTGAATCTGTCTCTCTCAAAGGAATATCCCTGTCCATAGACATAGTCTGTTGCTTAGTCGTACCCAGCTGTCAGACATAGCTTGGCCTTTCTCAGACAGACAGCTCGATGAAGGGTTTTAGTCTTCTAAAATCTGATTCCATGGTTGATCCTTGGCATGGATTCCATTTTTGTGTGTTAAGGAGTGAGTGGATTTTATAGCTTGCATATCTTTAGTATGTGGGGAATAAAAAAGCTCATTAGAGTCTAAGACTTTACAGCCAAGAAAACTCTCTTCTTTGGGACTACCCTTTTCATCCAACTTTCGTGAAGTGCTTAGATTTCAAACTTGTTAACGGATTAAAAGTACACTTTGAGAAAATGAAGGAATGAGAGCGGATGGATAGATGGCTACAAACACACCGTAAGGTCATGTATGGTATTTTTCTCAAGAACCCCAGGCAGAGGACATTGATTTTTATAATGACCTGTCTAGGAAACTTTAGGAACAACAAGTGTTCCACTTTTCAGTCTACCGACTCCAGCAGATGATTTTGGACAAAATGTTTACATGCAGAGGGGGGTTGGTGGCTTTTTGCCAAGGAAAAGCTGAAAAAAAAAACCAAGGCAAACCTCTCAGGCTGAGTATTTTACATGGCAAATTCTTTCAGACTTGAAAATACAAAGTTCAGACTGAGTGTGAAGTTACTGTTATATTTCATATATGTAAGGATGAAGACAAGAAAACCTGTTTTGCTCAGAGGCTGGAGCAGCCGTTGAGCTTTGGGATAGGCAGCTGGAGGCAGCTTGACTCTGCAAAGAACAACAAGATAAATAAAAAATAGCAACTTATTTTCAATAATTCAGATTGAAATACTGAAGAAGGGCTTTATTGTTGTGCAAGTCTTTTGAAGAAGTGTTGGCAGTCTCACATGAGAGAGTGTTGTGAGCTTGTTCAAGGGATCAGCTGAGGAGGCAGCCTTCATAAACCTTTCTGTGCTGAGCCTGAGTCACACAGGCAAAAGAAAAAAGGGAGAAAAGATCCTGAGCAGGGAGGGAAATGAGGCACAACCCTGATCAGGGTGTGAGTTGTAGCATGACTGCAGTGAGTAGGTCAGTGGTTTTCCTCCCACTTTTCCATCCAAGGGGCAGCAGTAGGACAAAATGGGGTGTGAATACACAGCCCATAAAGACATGGTTTGTCTGGCAGTGAAGTTTGGTTTAGAGAGAGCTGGGGTCATTTTTGAAGACCTAGTTTAACTATCACAAAAAGAGGGACCTCTGGTCTTACAGGACCCCAGCATTTGGCCACAGTGGGAGAGAAAAGGATGGGAGGGAAAAAATATGGCAGTACACAGGAGGGGAGAGGGAGTAAGGATGTGTTAGGGGAATACTGGTTTGTGATCCTGAGGTGTTCTGTGCAGCACTGCCTGCTGCTTTCTGCCTGCCTTAGTTCCCACAAGGGATCTGCCACACCAGTTATCATCTTCTCATAGTCCAGTTAATAAGAATTGCTGCATGTGGCCTGCCACAAATGAAATGCTTCTCCTGTCCTTTGAGAATTTTTAGCAACAGGTCCCCATCATAGGAAATTGCTGCTGACCCCTCTCTGCCTTTTAAGAGATCCTTGCTATTACCTTAGTCAGTAATAAACTGCCTAAGATTCACAGTCAGTATAATAACCTCCCTGGCTGTGACTGTGAACCTCATTATAACTTTTTCCCTGTCCTAAAAGTCCACCTCTTCTTAATCTTTGTCTTATATTTATAAATCAGTTCTTGTCATGGGAGAATACTACACAAATTTTCAAAAAAATAATTGTGGAGCTGCATTAATCAAAGGAATGGTGTGCTGAAGGAAATGTCAGGCCTATTAGCTTGTCAGTGATCAGTGGCAGAAAAGCTGCTTTCAGCTAGTTTGCATTGTTTCCTCAACACTAATTAACAGACTTGGTACCTTTTAAAATATGATAAAAGAGTGAGGCGGGGGAAGGCCCCAAGGTGTGTGTTGCTGTTAGTGGAAAGGCACGTGAGGATCCTTAATTCTAAGCACCGTTGTCTTTAAGGTGACTGTCCTGTGTCTTTTTTGTTTGCAGGAGATTCCTAGGAACTCAAAATCCTAAGCAAGTTATCAGACAGTTGTCACTTTATTTTCAAAGAGGAGTTTTTGGTTGCCTGGACAGATGGGGACAGCAGCAAGGGTCCTGAACTTGTTATAACTAGCTGCAAGATTAAGCCATGTGATAACATGTGACTGCACCACTCTGGATCTGATTTGTGACTCATCAGAATCTGCACAACTCTGATTCTCAGCTTGCAATTGCAAATGTCATTTCTGAATAATGGCAGTGTTGTCCTGTTCTTCAGAGTGCTGGTGGGGCTGACCCTGCTCACTGTTGTCACTGGGTTACAGGCAGCATCATTGGCTGCCCAGGGAAAAGAATGGTCTTTCATTCTCTCTGTTGTCACCAACCCTGACTGCCTGGGTGAATGCTCTGCTAAGTGCATACAAAATGCTGCCTGTAATCATCTCATATAAGCAGACTAGAAACCTTTCTCTCATCCTGGGCAGGGGTTGGACTTGCTATTATCAGAACATTCCTGTGAGAGAAATGTAAACTTTCCACCCTTTATCAACCCCTCAGTGGTTCATTCTCAAAGCAATTGAAAGGCAGAATTATGGTTGGTTTTTTGGTCTCTGTGAGGGGGGGCGGGGGGCGGAAATCATGAGCTGTTTGGGTTTAGTGAGTTATTAGGCAACCAAGTCCACCTAGCACCTCATCCATCATGGGGCTCTTCCCTCAACCACTGTTTAAATAAGATGTCCACTGTGTTCCCAGTACTTCATCCAGTAATTCTATCACAGAAAAGCACAAGAGATGCTCGGTGTTTAACTTGGCTGTGCTATGAGAAAAGGTTGTAGCAAACCACAGCTGAACAGGATCATGTACAACAAAACAACTGTCTCTCAGAAGAGGTGATATATGAGAAAAAGCCAAGGGTGTCAGAGGGTGGACTTTAAGGTCACTTATAATCAGAATTACGAATGTGCTTGAGAAAGAAAATTGCAAAATACTTTTTTTACCACTCATTTTGTTGCCCTTCAGAGGTCTCTTGTAATCTGTTTCACTTTCCAGAAACTCTGGTGTTTCCAACATGTAAGCAAATGGGTTCCAAATGAAAACAAGGTGTTTTTTTGCCATCTTTCACATAGATAAATACACACACACACTTAAACTCGTACCTCAAAGTTTTGGTCAATAATTTCAAGAGTGAGAAATTCACCATGCAATTCTTCTTTTGCCTCATTTAGGACATTCAGTTATATAAATATTCTTTCAGAATGAGGAGTAACATTTTGCTTCATGATTACTGCTTACCTTTTAGATGTTGTAGATTCCAGTGGGATTACTTAAAGTTAAGCATGTATTTAATTGCTTTTGCTGGATGAGGATATTCTCGACTCTGAAACTGCACCTGGCCTATTGTCATGTACATAATGGCTGTTATATTTTCCCATTAAGCTACTGCATTTATTCTTCACTCTGACAATTCATAAACCCACCATGAGTCACAAGAAGTTTCTACCATAAAGCTCCCCATTTTTTTTTAATTCATTTCGGGATGGAAATAGATAGAAGTTGCATTACACATTACACACCTCATCATCTTTGTAAACCTAATTACCAGTTAGGATTCAATGGGAAATGAATCAAAATATTTTTAAGACTTCCTAATAAAGGACAGTGCATGTTGATACACATTTAAAACTATTTAGCATTTTTAGCAAAGATTGTAAAATTTCAAAGGGTTTTGAGAATAATCCTTCCCTACTATCAGTTTTGGTGGTCTTTATGTGCCAGGCATGTATGAAGGGTACTGAAAGTGGGACTGTACTGACAGACTTCCCTCGCCTCTGCTCATGAGAACTCCATACTGCTCATAAAAAATGCTTCACCTCCAGGGCTGGCAATTTGGCACTTCTAGCTAGTTATTTCCAAACGGGCTTTTTATGCAAATAGACTGGGTTTGATTGAATTCAAGTACAAAAAAAATCAGGAAAAGCTTCAAAACCCAAAATGTTCCATTTCAGACATAGGAAAATACCGAAATTGCCTGATTTAAGCAACATGATTTAAGAAGCCAGCCTTTCTCCTCTCTCTGGTTCCTCAGTGGGGGTAAAGAGCCTTATCAGAAGTGATACTCTGAGGGCCTAGTTATAGGTCTTGCTGTGAACTACCTTGCAGGAGAACTTATTTCTTTCCTATATCTGCATGGAAATTAATCTCTTTACAGAACCTACCTACTGGTGTCCTAAAACCAAGGCAGCAGGAATACCTCCCCAGGATGGTGAATATACTTAGACAGATAGGCCTGCTTGCCTGAAAATAGAGAGAAAATGGATGTCCACTTCTGCTTCTGACTTGCACCTGGGCTTAGAAGGATTCCATGCAAAAGTAATCAGTGCTGGTTTAGTTAGTTAAAAAAGAAGAAAAAGGGGGTGTGTGTGGACTTAGTTCTAGATACCAAAATGAAAATAAAATAGAGCTGACATATCTTATTTTGCTGCATATGGTGCATTCCATGTGACCTTTCATTTCAGACATTTGGAAAAAAAAAGGGGGGGGGAAAATGTAGAGTGTGTTCTCTGTTGGGTAGGCTGGGTTAAAGATGACCAGTCTCAAAAAGCACCATAGACCATTGATGCAAACACCAGTTTGGAATCAGGCACCTGTTGTATTTGAAAGTGGAAGGGTAAATGTGTGAGAAAGAAACATGCATCTTCTTAGCAGTACCTAAAGGAGTCTTCTATAGAAGAAGGTTGAATAAACATTGTCATATTTATCTCCTAAAATTAACATAGTTTTCTCATCTTAATGGTTACTACAGCTTTAATCTTCACTCAGCAGCTGACTTTTCTGTCTTTCTCTAAGCTGTGAAGGGAAGCTTGTCTTCTGCTGCAAGGAGTAGCATGGGACAAAAGTGACATCATAGAAAGCATAGTCCTGTGGCTTTTGATGTGTAGACAGGAAATGGCCTTAATTTAGAGATGTTTTACTTTGGGAATGGCTGCTACCATCGTCCAGCAGGTGCTGAGTCAGGTGCTGCAAGTTGTCCTGTAAGCACTGCTGGTGGTTGCTAACAGTGTTTGGGAGTGTAATCCAATCAGTGCTGAACTTCCACGTGGGCAGTTTCAGCCAGGTTCTATTAGGGCCAGTTTTGTGATGGCCGAAGCTTTGAGCCTCAATGGCAGAAAAGCAGTTTGACAACTGCTGCTTCTTCTCCTGTCTCAGTAGCAGATTAACTACTGACCCAGTGCCCTGCTCTAGCTCTGTCTTCTTAGGGGGAAGAATGCTTGTTCCTGGTAATCCTCTGTGAGCCTGCTGGGAATGTAGGTTAGGCTTTTGTTCTGGAGAGGAATTTAAGATTTTTCTCAAGTACAGGGAGTCAAATCTATCAACCATGCCTGAAGCCAGCTGTTTGGGATCATGTTGGAACTCCATTAAAATAAAACCAATCAGCCTCACATCCCAGGGAGGACTTCTTGAGCTGCCTATACTAACATATATCTCCTATAATGGGTGCCATTTCACAAAAAAGGCAGAGAAAACCTTTGGTTTACTGCTCTATGAAATTAAGGTGCAGAGCAGCTCTGAAGTATTTGTGTGTTGTGAGCTATGACTTAACGTTTTGGTGACAAAAATAAACTTTTATTGCTTTTTATTTGTCAGCCTTGCAGATTCAGCACAGCTGTGAATGAGTGAGCTAGAGTCCATCCTGCTTGCAGGTAGTTCCCAGGATCATTAACTAGTTGCTCTCTTCATTGAGAACCATTAACTATTTCCCTGTATTTATTGTTCCTGCTGATGCACAAGCTTGAAGGACTCAGTCGGAGTCTCAGAAAACTTTCAGAGCTGGCAATTAGGAAAACCGTCTTTTCTTCACTTCTAAATTGAACAAGGTTGATTTGGAAGGCAGAGAAAGTAAACACAGGACTGTTATTTCACAAGGTCACCTTAGAGAGTTGAATCATCTTTTAATTTGGAGCAGTGCCTTTGGAGGGCAGCAGACAGCACTTTATAGTACAGTAAAGGGTGATACCCTTTCATCAGTAGTTTTGACTTTAAAAAATCAGTGAATTAATGCTTTTGTGAAGTCAAGAAATGAAAGAACAGCAAATAGTAAAAATTCTTCATACCAATAATTTGCATTCTGTCCAGGATATGTAAGGATGCTTTTGTATTTGCTCTCACTCATAGGTGTTTTGTTGCTGAACTGAACATTAGTTGCTTTCTGAAAGTCTCTGTTTTGTTCCAGAGGGCTTAAATGGTTGGCAAAGGATAAATCAATGACAGGTTCTCATATACAGCTTGCATAAACGTACCCAGCATTTAAAGAGTTTATCTGCAATTCTAATTGGTTGCATTACTGGTGAATTAAAGCTTGGCCTCTGCCAAGATTTCAGTGGTGACTTTGGCTTTCTGACTACCAAGGAGATCAGTGGAAGTAGGAAATCAAATTCAGATGTAGTCTGTTATTGAAAACCCTGCAAAGCAGAAGAGGGGCAAGGAGCAGATGCTCGCTATCATTCCTATTATAAACAGTATTTTCTAGAAATCTCCTATTAGTTAGGCATATTAGAATATGAATAAGTCTCATGAAATGTCATGTCTCCTTTTTGAAATGCTGAAGAGGAGTTGTACAGGAAATAAGAGATTTGTTAATATGCTTCAGCTTTGTCCTGCAGACTGTATGGTATTTTAATGTTTTTAGGGTAAAACACAGCAGTTTTGGTTTTCAGAACACACTGAAAATTTGAATTTCCTTTAGCTCAGAGTGCCAGTTCTGAGGGCTCTCATGGACCCTGTCCTCGAGGTGTTCAAAACATGATTCCCACTTAAGACATATCACCTTTCCAATTTGCCTTGTTTCCTATTTCTGCTAACAAGGAAAATAAGGTCTGTCTGCTTATCAGTCCTCATCCCCAAGTTCTCAACAGATCTGTGAGGCAGGTAGTGATTTGTATCATCTCTTTGCTTACAATGGAAAACTGTTTTCATTAAATTTTATTGAAATCTTAATCCAAGAGAAGTTGCTCCAGTTCTTTTTCATGGCAGGAGACATATTACTTGGGATAGTTGCTCAGATGATCTCCAGGTCAGGTTGGTCACCTGACGTGCTTGTCTTAGTGAGCCTAAACCATCTCTCATAACAAGCAACTCACAATTCACAGCCAGAGCTGACTGATGTACTAGGAAAGGCTCTTCCCAATTACCATTGTGTGCACACACTGGAGCACTCTGTCTCAGCTGCCCAGTGATAACCTGTATGTTGCCATTAATAAAATCTCTGTTGGTTTGCTGTCACACGTGGACATGATTCTCTGTGTCCAGAAAGAAGTTCTTTTTCCTTCTGTATGTTGGCAAGCTAATGCTCTCGTCTTTTTGTGGCAGTGAAAAGATTTCAAAAGACTTTTCATGCCCAACTTCTCACAAAATAGAGAAAGTACTGTATGTGTGAAAATCCGTATGAACAACTGGGGCCACTGGAGGAAACTAATACTTGTGAGATTAGGAGTCTTTGAGAAAGACGACAATTGGCTTACAGGGTAGTATTGCAAAGAGATGTGTTTTTCAATAAATGTAAAGACTACTACTGTGTTGCAGAGCATTTCTCTCTGTCCTGAGTTGTGCCAGTGCTGTTCTATTACCTTGTGCTTTTTGTTTGAATATAACACTGAACCCATTCTGATATTTTGCTTATCAGGGCACGCCTGGAGTTTTGTTTCAAAAGTAGATGTGAGTTAGTTGTAGTTCTTCACAGCAAAGCATTTTGTCTCAGAGGAAGTAGCAGTAATACCTCTCTAATGGAGATATGTTTTCCTTTTTTTAATTTCAATTGTGATTTTCATGTCTCCGTCTCGATTTTTTTTTTTTTACCTCACAACTTTGATTTGGTAAGAAGAGACAGTTAGCAAATAATATTAAAAACTGCTAGAGAATGAATATATTTTCCTTCCTTGCCAGACTTAGTTTACAATTGAACAGAAGGGCCATCTGTGTAAGGAAAAGAAATGGCTAAGGTTAAACCTCAAGATCACAATTTTGAACAAGTTTTGACTGATTTTCAAAGTCAATCAAGTCCTTTTATGTTTTTACCGACATTTTCTATGGTGGACATCTTCAGTGAATGTACTCTTTTTGAAGTTATCAAGCATTCTAATTGTCAGATGTCTTTCCTGAAACGTCTAGTGAATATTCCTGAAGATCCATGGTGGTTTTTTTTAACAGTGTCCTAGACCTTGAATGCTTCTCCTTATGTAAAGTAACCTGAAGCACTGATCCTGAAGGAACAATCTATATAGATTAATGGATTTCCTGAGTACCTACACGGTGTTCAATTATAGATTAACATTAGCTGATGGACACATTGAAGTGTTATGTTGTGATTTGGGCAGTTTTGTGTAGCTCTGTATTTTCCCCTGTCAATAGAAACGCCAACAAGAGTAATTTAAAAAAAGAAGATGCCTTTTTATTTCTAGAGATCACATAAACATTTCTGTAGGTAATGAGCTCCCCCAGCATAAAATAAGTATTAATTTAGCAACCTGTCACTTACATGAGCGCAGACTTTGATGTTATAATTTATTCATTTCTTGGCTCACAGTTCAAGTTACTTAAAGTATCATAGATGGACTTTCTACCAGAGCTCCTGCCTTTTGCCCTTCATTCTGTTAGCTCTGGGCTCCTGTCTGGGGTGATACCAGCAGAGATGTTCCCTTGGCACAGGTGCAAAGGTTTTCCAGGAATGCTCTTGGCTGCCAAGTTTTTATCTTGCTCCATTACTGCACTACCTTCACTTTCACTAAGACTACAGTAGTTCAGGCTGCCAAGCCCACTGGTAGGAGCAGCTGGTACTGCAGGATCCTTTGTTTATCCACTGCCAGAACATGTCCCGCTAAACTGTGGAGTGCTCTGGTGCCTCAGACGCACACTGGGAAATCCCAGTGACACAAAAGCACTTTCTCCCAAATCTCTCATTTGAGAAATACCCAGAAGTCTTTGAATTTTCTTTGATCTTTTCATTAGCCCTAAGTTTCTTTCCATTACGTTAGTCAAGAGAATTGATCTTCCTTCAAGAAATGTCTCTGTAATGTTGTTCCTTTGTATGAATATCCAGTAGTGCATGTTCATTGAGTGTTACATGATTTCTACTTTCTGTATATGGATTATAAATAATTGTGCTGCTCTGTGCACTCATCGGTTTAAATGGGGTTTAAACGGGTAGAATTATGAGCTGCATGTTTTTAAAATTTATATTTAAAAAATACTCGGTGAAGGAAACTTGGATGTGTAGTTGTAT
Organism: Pachyramphus minor; assembly: GCA_013397135.1. NCBI lineage: Eukaryota > Metazoa > Chordata > Aves > Passeriformes > Tyrannidae > Pachyramphus > Pachyramphus minor. The sequence continues at coordinate 251,481 of VYXB01000005.1, read as the reverse complement.
GAAAATCTACCTTTCATCCATTATTTGTGAAAAGACAGTAGTGGTCATATTATAAAGCACATGAATAAGTCTCATGAAATGTCATGTCTCCTTTGGATAAACCTGGGATAAACAGTTAATTTTTGAAATGCTGAAGAGGAGTTGTACAGGAAATAAGAGATTTGTTAATATGCTTCAGCTTTGTCCTGCAGACTGTATGGTATTTTAATGTTTTTAGGGTAAAACACAGCAGTTTTGGTTTTCAGAGCAGTGACTGCATCTGGAACTGTGGATGCTCAGCACTTTGTATTAATCAGCCCAATGTTTCCTGATATTTATGCCCCTGAGGCTTTCTCATCTCATTTTTTCTGTTCCTAATATAATCCAAACTATATTATCCTATTAGGAGGCTTGTTTTTTTCCTCCAACAAGCAGCATGCACCTGCCTGCTTATCACAAAGGAAGCAGTGGCAGTGTTCTCCCTCTATTGTCTGTGTTAAAGGAGAGAATTTGGGCTATAAACAGGGAAGATTGAGCTTGTTGAGTTCAAATGAGCACATTAATTCTTGAACAGAGCCCTGCTTTATGTTTTTGTTCCTTCATTATTCATTTTACATATCTTGGCTATCTCTGTAGTGGATGGGGAGAGAGTACAATTTAGAGCACCTATCTCAGATCCCTGTTTGTAATAAACAGGTTGTTCCTTTGCACCAGCTGGGGAATGCAGTCCCAGAGCTCAGTGGTAACATCTCCACTTAGGCATGCTCAGCTACTTGGCAGGCTCAGGGTAGAGAGGAGAGATAACATTCAAGAGGAACGGCTATGGTTTAAAAAGTGCTTCTACATTACAGTAAGTAATGAATTGCAGTCAGGCATAATGCCAGGTTTGAGCTGATGGGAACTCTCATCACAAGGAGATATAAATGCAGCTGTGTTGTCAAAACTTTGAGCCGTCACACAGCCCTTTGAACAAGGACCAGTGTGTTACAACAAAGCATTTCTTTTTCTCTCCTTTCCCACCTCTGAGATTACATCCTTTCTGTTCCTTCAGAGTCAGGCAGCTTGAAGCACTCTGCACTGTTTCCATCTACATTATACCCAAGTTAAAATTGTAAACAGAAGTGATGTTTGGAAAGTCAGAATTCAGCCAACTGAAAAAGTTGAAAGGCTAAAGTGTTAATTTTAGCTAACGTGATGTGCAGTACACAGCAAAAGGTGTTCAGGTTTTCACAAAAGGACTGTGAAAACAGGTCTTTTTCAGGTGTCTAAATAGCAAGAAAAGCCGCTGGAAGTATTTCTTTTCCTGCTGAGGAGTACTGCTCACATGAACCTCCTCTTTTTTGTTTGTTAAATATCAATCTCTGTTTATGGAACTGAAACTTTTGGCATATTTTGTGTGCCACTCATAGAATGTTACATATCTGCTGTTTGTGTGTTGTGCTCACAGAGATGTTCAGTGCTAAGAATGGAGACTGTCATTTAGAGAGAAATTGGCTCAGCCTTCAAGCTCAAAACTTCCCTTTCCTTTCTTTTATTATCCCTCTTCCCTGTTCCTTACTGTTTAAGTTTGGCAGAAATACAGGTTGATGGACAGGAAGAAAAGGCAAATCTAGCAATCACTGATGTCTTTGAAAAGCATTATTGCCATGAGTAGATGCCAGATAGCCCTGAGCAGAGGATGGCTTGTATTTATTTACTCTGCATGGTATTCTTCAGTGTAAGGGAAAGCTGATTACAACTGAGGTCTCCTGTGTTCCTCCCTATCACTGTGATAGTGATGGCAGCCAACACCTGATAAACTGCCTCTTGCATAATAAAACATCTGTGATGAGAGTCCTTTCATTATAGCCTTGCCTAGACAGGCAGCTTTCCAAAATTATTCCCCTGTTCAGCTACCCCTGGTGCAATAGCACAGCTGTGAATACTGGGAGTTATGGTGCAAGGGCTTAAACTTCCTCTCTTACCCCCACTGTCTGTGCTAAGGCAGCCTTGGGTAGAGCTACTGCAGAACTCCAGACAAAGAGAGAACCCGCTGTGCTGGTTTGAAGAGGGAGAGCCCTGGATGGTAGTAGCCTCTTGGTGATGAAATGTATCACAGACTACATGATTGCTGCCACACAGTCTCTGCTGAGAAGGGAAGGGGCCAGTGGGCTGTTTGAAAGTTAAGTCCTGAAAGTTTAAATACTTTGGGTTTATTTCATGGGGAACTAAATGCCAGCTACCTCCTGCTGTCATTTAGATCCGGCAGCTGATGTGCAGATTTGTGTTGCTCTCCAACAGGCAGCCCAGTGGCAGGTTGACAGATGATTTGCCAGTTAACAGCATCATTCAATGAGCTCCTATATTGTCTGTATTTCTTCCTCATCTTTTTTATGTGAAATGGTTAAGCAATCCTGATCTTTGGGCCTTGGATCTTTCTGTTGAACAGGACACATGCTGCTCACACAAACCTATGACTGAGACTGAACCACCTTTATTGAAAACTCTCTGCTCAAACTGGACATCTGCTCTCTAGCTCTGTGTATGAAAACTTAATGTAGAGATAGAGCTGGTGCCTGAGGCAAAGAACTTTTGAAACAGGTTTGGATTTTTTTCACTTTGCAAGTTGTTCACAGAAATCTTTAAATACCTTCTTGAAAACCCTTTGCAACATGGGTAGCATTTGGGTTTGTTCTGTGTATAATTTAAGCACACATTTCAGCTGCAGGTTAGAGCAAACACTACATAGCTTATTTGTTTCATCAACCAGGACCAGGTTTGTCAAAGATTTCATGCTCACAAGCAGGACTAAGGCTTAAAAGAACTTTCCCTTTCTTGCTGAGGTGGTAAAGTTACAATCAGGCTGTAACCTGGCGAGTTGGGCACCTGGTGCTGAGAATAAACACTGAAAATCTGTTTTTCTGCAAAATCTTAAGAAGTTGTCTTGAATTCTTCCCCCCTACCCCCTTCTCACAGCTCAGTGTACTAATGCTGTAGAGAAAGCTACCCTGCATTGTGCCTGTTGACCATGTTTGTTGCCTAGACTTGATTTTGCAAACCAGAGTTGTATTTGCCTACACTATACTTTACAAGGCCTTCTAGATGAGTGTTCCTTGGGACTTGAGAATGGTTCTGAGTTATCTAATGAGCATTCCGATAAAAAAACCTCCTGAGTGGAATAGTTGGTTTTGAACTTCATTTTCCTCAAATTTACCTCTAAATTGTGTCTAGCAAAAGCATGGGCACCACTGAAAGTTTAAAGCTAGGGCTAATGAGAGCTTCATAAAAACTTATGCATCAGCTACTGAACAGATAATTTCACCTTCAGAGTCTGGGATCAAAAGCGCCATAGAAATCATTGCTCTGATGTCTCTATTGAAAAGACAGTATCATTAGTACATTTTTCTAAGTGCTATTTCTCTCCAGTGTGCATTACCATTAAAAGTTGCAGTACTAAAATCTATATTACTTTCCTTTGGAAATGAGGTTTCATTCAGCGCCATCCCTGGTTGCTTGAACTGTGAGTGATTGGCTCTGCATGGAGCATTTTGTAACCCTCCTCACGGAGGGAGCTGTATAAAAATAAATGTTACCATCAAGTCTACTTTGCATACAGTAGCTGTGTGTAATTACAGAGCCTGGGATTCACCGTCCTGCTGACCCTGACTTCCCCAGTGTGCTCTGTGCAGGTTTTCTGATGGAAAACAAAAAACGTTTATTTAAACAAACATCGTTTCAAAGGATTACAAAGACTGCAGTTGTTATTTCTGTTATGCAAGACAGAAGAATGGGCAACTAGTATATAATATATACAGTGTTATTAAAGTGTGTCCTTCTTTGAAGGGCAATCACTTAAGGGCCTGTCCTTACGAGGTTATTAACTCATCATTTTTGGATTATTCTCTATGGATCCCTTGAGGTATATTAGCTGTTTCTAAGAGATCTGAGAAAGGTAATTAAGAAATGCAAGAATATTATTTTTATGCTGACATTGGGGGATCCAGAGGGAAACGCTTAAGGGTCTGCAAATCAGCAGAGGGAGGAAAAAAAAGCTGAAACTTACTGAACGAGAATTTCTAGGGAATATGTAGGCATACCCTGTATTTTTCAGGTCACTCTAATAGGAAATATTTGATCTGCCTCAGCAGATTTCAAATTTTGTAATCCCATCATAGCTTGGAGGCATCTTAAGGGTAGATGCTGTAAAAGGTCATATTAACTTGTATATTCTTTGCAGAAAATAACACTGGAAGACTGAAATACCAGCCTGGTAACTTATGTAGTCTTTTGTGAATAACGAAGCCTGCTTTTTTAACAATGTTCTTTATACCTGTTACACACAGTGCCAGTTTCTCAAAAAGGTGCTCTGTACGTCTGTGGTAAGGAGGAATGAGGGGGAGAAAGGAACTGTCACATGCTCATCTGACATAAATCTACCTTGCTTTAATGGAGCTTTGTGGTGAAGTAGGCAGATATACTCTAGCAAGTTAAATCTTGAGCATTTAACCTCAAGGACTTTGACAGCAACTGGAAGTTTTTGATTTCTGTTTGTGTCTTGAAAATGTCAGGAAACAACAGGTCTTCCAGGAACTTCAGTTACTTCTGTGTACTGAAATAGGAAACGAGAAAGTATTAAAACATTGCTGACCTTGGTTATGATCAACCTGTGTTGTCTGGGCCCAAGGCAGTTCACACTGTGAAGGTGTGTGACTCTGGCAGTGTGATTCCTAGTGATCCCTGAGAATGACTATGTTATTTCCATGGATGATACACAAGGGTGTGTGGTCAGTGTGCATTCCCATGTGCAGCTGTGAACAGCTGCTCAGCCCAGCTCCTGTTAACAACTGACAGTAATGGTCTGGACTTCTCCAAATCAGCATCTGCCTGGGCTCCTCTGTGGCCTTGGGAAAACCATAGGGGAAAGTACAGTACACATAGGAACCTTCTGTTCCCAGGTTTATATAAGAGCTCCTCCTCATCAGCTTTAAACTCTTGTTGTTCTAGTGGGGCTGAGGCATTTGTGTAGCCTCAGACTTTACTGTTTTACTGTTGCAGCTGAACACTCCTCAGCTTTGTCCTCTCTGTATTTGCTGTTCTGCATAGGGCAAATTTACCAAGAATCTCGGCTGGGGCTGAGAGTAGCTCCTCTAACTTGGAAAATGCTTCTGAATACTGTGAAAGAACAACGCATATTCTACCCAAGAGACAGAAAGTGAAACAATAGAGGATATTCTCAGAATACTTCCTAAGAACCTGGTCTCCCTGAAGGAGAATAAGGCTTCTGGAGGGTAACACAGAGAACCCGTTTTAGGAACCTACCTCCCTTCAGTAACTGTGTATAGAGATGAGGTATCAAACTGAGAATGCCTAAAGTTAAATGGTGTGAATGCCCAACAGTGAGAAACTTTTAGAGTGCTGAGCAGCACAGTTACAGCACAGCAGCTGAGTCAGGAGTCTTGCTGGGGTAGAGAGGAACTGGACACACAGATGTTGCTGCATGCAAATCCAGGCAGGAGCTAATGTTTCCCACCTTCGGCTTTCTAGCCAGCAGTCAAAAGGATAGTTATTTACTTTCTTTGACAATTTTTGGATGACTATAATTTCTTATTTTCTGAGAACAAGAGCACTCCCGCAAGCTCAACTCTTGTTGCACTGCCTGGGCAATGTGAAAGGATTGTAACATTTTATTTGTTTCCCTCTGTTGTTGTTACAACATATGTGTAGCTGGATTCAAACTTGTTTCCATGCTGAATGTGTGTGTGTGTTTCTATTCAGAAATCAATAAGTGTTCTGAGGAATACAAAAACTTGTGGACACGTGGTGAAATTTGTATCACTTTTATACAGGAAACAAGACTAAATATTCGCAGGAGCATCTTCAGGCCCTGGAGCCAAAAGGTGCATAAGATTCTCAACATGTCGCTGCAAATAAGTAGTTTGTTTTTTTGAGACAAACAAGATCCATTGATACTGAAAACTGTAAATAAAGATACTGAAAAGAAGGTCTTAATTTTGAGCTGATTAGAAGCGTGTCTCACAGAAACCTGGCTATTGCCAAATGTCATGGGGATGAGGACTTAAACATGTCACTGAAGTATGCACTGCAAGTTCCTTCATGAAGTCTCAGATAAACTGGAAACACCTCAAACCTACATCTTGGGAAAGCCAAACAAATTTCAGATGGAAATGAATGGAAATTAATTCAGGGTGTAAACTTAAATCCAGCCCCTAGGGACACAATAATTGTGCCTTTTAGAAAATGGCCTCCTGCTCTTTGCATTTTAACTGTCTGTAATTACTTTTGTGGTTTGCTGGTTGTTGAGGAGCTTGACAAGCTGGGAATTGGCAGATTCAGTGTTGCCTTTATTTACAGTGTTTTTGCCAAGTCATTAAGTCAGCAATAGGAGGCTTTGTTCCAACAAAACTAATCCCTCACTATGGTGAGACACCACATTTTCCTTTTAACTTTGTGCTACCATTTAAATCTATTTTGGCCAAAATTTTTGGGTGGACATGAATTGTTAAAATGCCATCAAAATCAGTATAGATAAGCCAGGTTTTCGTTCCTTCATCCCTTACATATTTTGTCTTCTCTCATAATGAGCTGTGTGCAAAGCTGATTAGGACTGGGGCATTCTGTGGCCCTGGGTGGCTTAAGTTGTTCCAGCAGGGATATTCTTGTACTGCCAAAGGGACAGGGCTTAGGAAGTTACTCCTGCAGGAGGCATGGAGAATGCCAGATAGCCCCAGGAGCTCTCAGAACTGTTGGATTTGCTTGCTCCATAAATGCAGCAATATTGCCCTCTGCCCACTCAGTCTGATCTGCCTGGCTCTGCCAGTGCTGCCTTTGAAGGAGGATGAAGGGCTGGTGCATACAGCAGTTGTGCTGCTGAGCTCCAGGATTGCTGGATAACCACCGCGGGACAGAGCCCAGGGATGTGCTTTGTAAAGCACTCGGGGATACTTTGACACTAAGTGTGATACAAATGCTAATCGTTGTTATAATTCTTTCTTAAGAAATCGGGGCATGTTTTTATCATTATTCTGCAGATCTCGGCGTCCTTGTACAATTAGGGCCTGACCTCATCAGAATAACATTTGAATTGGAAACGAGCAAATATCTAATATCATTATATTGAAATTCCCTTGATTCTATTAACCATGGATGTATTAAAAACTAACGCTAATGGTGATTCTCTGGCACCAGCAGAGTTTTGAAGTGCTTTACACTTTCTGCAAAGTGACTTATAAACTCTGGGATAAAATCTGTACTGGCTGCTGCAACTGTGCCTCGTGTCCTTTTTGCCATTTATCATAGAATTGTTTAAGCTGGAAAAGACCCTTAAGGTCGAGTCCAAGTTGAGTTAAGGGAGAGGAGGAACTTGCTGAGAAACTTTCCTGTTTTCAGGAATAAGGAGTCCTCTCTGTGACTTACTGTAGGGCCCCTGTAAGCAAGCTCAGAGCCTCTACTGGTGACACTGACTGAGGGCTTTTGCATCTGTGGTGTTGTCACCCTATCTGTCCATGCTCACTGTTCACAGGAGGACGCTGCTTCATGAATGCTGCAGTGGTGGAGGGGTGGAGATGCTTCCTCCTTTGTCAATGTATTAACAAAATATTCGTCAGTGTTTTAGTATTCGTCTGAAACTGAAGAGGCTTGTTCTAGGCAGACACAAAGGAAGATGTTTAAGAAGCCACAAAAACATTAGATGATGTAAATTTTCAGGACCTGGGCATATCTCTTGTAGTAGCCAACCCTCTGTAACAGCTAAAGGGACTGTATCAATTTTCTCTCGGTTATTTCCCATAATGTTTGGATTTTCTCTTGGATTCTCTTTTGGACATATGCTTCTGAGGCATTAGCAGTCTTTCTTTTTTCTCTTTTCCTTCTTCTTTTTTTTTTTTTTTTTCCTATGAGAACCCTCTCAGAGATTTAGATGTCTTCCTTCTTTGACATCCTTACTTGGATGATCTTGTGCAGTAGGAAGCTTTTGCCTGCACAATGACAGCAGTATTGCTTAGAATCTCTGGTGTGTGCTAGTTTTGCTGAAAAATCAGTCCATTTATATGTTACCACAGAGTACAGATTCCTCAGATGTTACTTTTTCAGAAAGAAAATTAACAGTTGATAAATGTAACTTCAGGTTGAAGTCTTCCAAAGTGAGTGGAGATTTGCATGAGATGTGTTTGACTCAGATTATCACGACTGCTGTTGATCTTCAGTCATTTCTGCACCTCAGAAATAAGTCAGGTTTAATTTAGAGGTGATGCAAAGGGGAAGTTTAATGCTATGAGAGAAAGTGGAAATAGCATGCTTTCATGGGGTGGAAGGGAAGCTGATTTCCTTTTAAAAAGAGGAGAAAAGGGTAAATGATCAGATCCTTAAACAAGACATTATCTGATCTGTAAGTTGCTTTTTTGCCAAATGTTTTATCATTGTTTTGATATCTATGATATCAAATACAAAATTTGTCATCTTTTCCAATCTTAATTTTGCTTACACTCACTAAGGTTTTTTTTTAAGCAATTTTAACATGTAGCAGCCTACCAACCATTGGAGATAGAGGAAATGTCTGATGGAATATATTGAGTAAAACTTAAGATTTCTGAGGTACAAAGGTTAGTTAATACCTTCAAGACATTACAGATCTGAAAGAAAGCCCAAAGTCCAAAAATCAACTTTGTAAAGAAAGAGAGGGTTGTTTTTAAAAATACTTTTCCTTTTTGATTATATGAAACAGGATGCTAGCCACTCTATAATTCTGTGAAAGAAAACAACAGCGATTAGGAGGTTAAATTTCAGAGCTGATGATGTTGGTGTAAAGGAGTTTTAGAAGTTTAAAGAAACGGTTCCAATTTCGTTCTTGCCTGAACGCTTTGCTGGATTTATTCCTATTAATTATTTCATTGACTGAGATAAAACTCTTGGAGTGTAACCATCCAACCAATTCCTTATCTACCTAGTGGTCCACGTGTCAAATCCATGTCTCTCCAGTTTAGACACAAGGATCTCATGCGAGATTGTGTCAAATGCTTTGCACAGATCCACTTAGATGATATCAGTTGCTCTTCCCTTATCCACCAACATCTTTGCTGTCATGAAGGACACTAGATTTGTCAGCATGATTTGCCCTTAGTGAAGCCATGTTGACTGTCATCAGTTACCTCCATATTTTCCATGTGCCTTAACATAATTTCTAGGAAGTCTTCTTTATGATCCTGCTGAGCACCCAGGTGAGACTGACCAGCCTGCAGTTTCCAGATTTTCCTTTTTTTCCTTTTTTTAAAAATAGAGGTTGTTTTCCCTTTTCCAGTTAGTGAGAACTTCACTGGACTGCCGTGACTTCTCAAATATGATGGATTGTGACTTAGCCACTTCATCCTCCAGTTCCCTCAGGACATGCAGATTCATCTCATCAGATTCCAGAAAAGATTTCCATGACACAGCTTACATTATCTTGGTTTAAATCTCTGTGGTAAAGTAGTGTTTAAGAACAAATTTAATTTGATTGATATTTGAATAAACCTACAGTTTCATCTGTGACTTGAGGATCAGGCACTGTAGAGTGGATTACCTCTGTGAATATTCAGTCCACATTTTCTCAGCGAAATAAAACTCTATTCATGCAGCTATGAGACATTATTAGATTGTAATAGCACACAGAGTGGTCTTCATTATAGAGCACTGTTAATTACAAATACACTGCAATTTGCAGGCCATCTATTCTGACTGTAATTATGATGTCGCTTGCACACCTGTGTCTGAGAGTATTTTCCTCTCTAACTAGGGCTCATTCTTTTGACTCAGCAAGGAACCCCTCTTGATTGTGGAAATAGCTCGTTTGTTGTCTCCATGGGTATAGAATAAGACAGAAGGGAGGGAAAAGTTGGGAAACAGCCAGCAATTGAAGCTGTAAGTCCTAAGTGACTGTGTGGGCCTACACAACAGAGGGAGCATGTCTTGAATGTAATATGATTTAAAAATAGGCTTGGAGCAGGCCAGTTTAGTGGTGTGCTTTTTGCTTAGTGCAACACATGTTAATTAGAGCTTTAGCACAGCTTCTCAGAAAACAGCATTTCCCCTCAAAGATAAAAAAAAACAAGGAGAGGGAGAATTTTGATGCTGGAAATAAGGTACTATGAATAAGAATCAGCAACAATGGATTTAGTTCAAGCTGGACTGGAATTTACTGCAGCTTTATGTTTTTATAAAGCAAAGCTGTGTGTCAGCTTCTAGTAGTGACAGGGATGCTGAGAATTGGCATGTGAGGATAATGTGATAATATAGAGACACCAGGGAGTACGTGTACACAAAAATGCATCTCAGTCAGCCAGAAGGCCACGCTGTGATTTCAGTAAAAAGCTACGACAGAAAATCAATAGCTTTGAGAAAGGCCCACGGTAAAGCAGCAGCATTGTCTGCACTTCCTTCATTCTGCTTCTTCCTTCCCTCCCTTTATAAAGACAGAGCTGCATGAGCTCATGTTTGAGTTTTGTTAACTCTGTGCCCGAGTAGCTCAAGCAGGGAGGCAATTCAGGGAATACAAAGTATCTGCAAACCAGACCAAGGGGATGGAGAATAGGGATGAGTCAGGCAGGGTACCGGGTTTATTGACAGGCTCTGATTACCTTGTAGGCAGACTGTGTAGACTGCCCTCCCCTACTCAGAGCTTCCATCACAGCTGTGCTCTGATCTTTAGAAAAACCTCTCACTGTATCTCAGAGTAGCTTCTCTCAGCTCTGTAATTTGATGTGTGGACCACCCCTTCCAGGTTCCCACATAGGGCAGGACATTCTGGCAGGATGATGTAGCCATGTAGTCCCAGATTAGGGAGTTTTCATTAGGCACCACAATAGTTATACATTTTACTGTTTCCTGACATTTGGACGATTAATCATCCGGCACTAGGATGCAAGTCAGTTTACAGACCCTGAAACATGGGAGGGGGAAAGTCTGGTAAGATTATTCCTTACTGCCCTATCGTGTTAAGGAGGAAGTTGAGTATCTGTGAATCTGTATTATGTTACACAAGCACTTTTATTGCACACTGGACAGTGAAATGGGGAAAAGGGAGGACTGCAAACATTCCCCATTAATCCATAGTTGTGTCCATATGCAGGTTTCAGTATTTACGTGTATATGGCTTGATTCTATGAAAATAAAAATAGGTTAGACCATCTAGAAAGTAATAGTTTTAGGTCAGACATGCCCTTTAGGCAAAAAATCCACCAATAAAATTCAAAGGGAGGAGACTTTTGTTTAAGTATATGGAAGACAGAACATCATGTAAAGTAAGTCTGCAGGAGAAGAGAGGGTGAGTGAAAGGGGTGAATCTGTCATCTGATTACTGAACAGGGTATTATTGGGATCGATTCTTTTTCCATTTTATTGAAGATGATACAATATCTCCCTTGTAGATGATGATGTAAAGCCAGAAACTCTCTAGGGTTTCATTGTTGTTGGATACTTGCCTGTGCTTGGGTGTATAAGCATTTTGGCACTGAGAGACTTTTCCATGTTGGCATATAGAGGTGATGTTAGCAATTCAGTGACTGTAAGTAATAATCCACTTGGTTTCTTTTCCTGAGAGTACTAAGAAATGTATGAGTTTCTAGAATTAGACTGACACAGCAGGTAGGAGAAAGTGTGTTCTTTTTGCTGACACTTCTGATTGCTTCTCACCTTATCCAAGAACTCAGTTCTTTCACTATGGAAAACTAGGAGAAACAGCCATAGACTTGGCTCATTAAAAAGAGATGATTCTAATTTGAGTTTTTCCATGAAGTCTTCTTTTTGTCAGAGCTTAATATTTCAATACCCCAGTGCATAAAACATTATTCAAAAAGTTATTCGGTGAAAAACTTGGAGGAAGGAGAGTGCATTCTCTAGCACCTAGGAAAATCTTCCATAAAAAAATACAATGTAATGACTGCTTTTTTTCCAGGCTGTGAACACTGAAGTTTGATCAGGTGTTGGTGAGCTGGAAAACATGCTTATAATGGAAAGTCTTTTAGGGTTTTGTCCTTGGCGGCAGCTGAGCTGCATAAAATACATGAAAGTAAGAACATACTATATATTTAATCATTAAACTTTCAGGGGTGTTGGGGCTAGCTGGTGTCTCAGTTGCCCTTCAGTCATGGTTGTACCATACTGTGAGTCACAAAGAGCTGGAGAATTGTTTGAGAAACAGAAACACTTTTACAGTACCAATAAGGTAGGGTTGGGTCTGGGTAACTGTAAATTAGTGATCAACAGCACATTCAGGTTTTCCTGGGCACTAACTGAGCAACTATTCCAGTCTCCTCCATGCACTGAAGTGCCACTGCATCCTAGGTGGAAGACTGGAGTCTGTTAGATTGACCCATCATTTCCTTCCTTAGCCTCCACACTTCATAGCTCACCGTGTTTGAGCTGTAATGGCGTGAGGAAAATTAAAACTTTCCTTTGGGAAATGGAGAGCTCAGGATTAAATGTACAAATGACATACAAATCTTTGACTTAACTGGCATGAAAGCCTGAGGGCATTGGAGGATGCCATGCCAGGCAGGATTTAGAGGTCAGGAGGTACTGTGATGGGACATTGCTCCCTGAGGATTCCCATAGTCCCCTTGATGATCTCTTGGGTTTGTTTCCCTGTTCTGCGCTTTTCTATCCACGTTAATGGTTGAAAGCAGGGACAACTTATACTGTATGAAATCAATCACATCTTCTGTAAGTTGTACTAAAACTTATTATTTCATTTGTTCTTTCAATCCTCTTTCTGGATTTCTAAAAATTCTACAACTCTCCTAATTGTTCCTGGTATCTCGCTGCTTCAGCCCTAAAGTATCCTGAGGTTAATATATGATGTGTATATATACAAATCTCTCTCTCTATATATACAGTCAGGTTATGTTACATTGTTATTCACTTAAATAATACTCTCTCTTACATTTCAAGGCAAATGATTTAAAAACCAGGGATGTCAAGCTGAAATCTGAGGCTGGTGCTTTAATAGCAGCCCAACACTTTAGGAATCAGTGGCAGTTCTTGTTATTTTTTTCAAAGTAGAAAATGTGTCTAAGTGGATTTTGCCCTTGGGGGAAAATTATTTTTGACAATTTGGTTTTTGCCAGCTCACCAGAAAGATATCAGTCAGTGAGCACTTCCTAGAAGAGAGATAAATGGCACTGGTAGGAGTTGCAAAATCTTGTACTAACTGGCTTGCCAAGGCCCCATCTAACTCAGGACAGGAAACCTGCTCTCATTAGGTGGGCAGAGCACTACATTAATACTTAAAAGTAAGTGAGTCTGTTCATAGGCTGCAGAGTGGAAGAGAAAGGCTGTCATTTCTGTAGCTGCAGAACTCATGAAGACATCTGTGCGCTATGAGGTGATGTACAGGGGGGCTGGATACCAGCGTTGTCTGAGCTGCCAGTGTCCTTCCTTTGTAATGGTCACATAGGCAGAAGGAGCTGTTGAAATTCCTCATCATTAGTATTTTTTAAACTCTATTATGAAGGTGGAGGAAGACCCACATTCTTTGCTGATTGCTGACTTTTAAAAACATAGGTCAAGGGGTACGTGGACATTCCAGCACCTTATTTTGAAGTGCCACCCTATTTAACTTGACATAAGAACAGGTCCAACACAACCAGATGGATCTGTCCCATCATAGCTCCACCTCAGTTATGTGGCAGTCAGGCAGAGTCATGCCTGCTAATCGCTCTTGTTCTTTTACTGATGTAAACATTGCTCAGGAGGTGAAATCTTCAGGTCACTTAAGCCAAGTTTATCACTTGCTGAAGTTAACTGCTGAGCTGCAGTTTTCTAGAACTGTGCTGTCTTTGCTAATTTGATACTCTGCCTCTAACAGGAGCCATAGATTTCCTGTCAAAGTTGGCATTATATATTCAGTAGAACTCACCTTTCTTCTTGATGATTCACAAATTCCCCAGTGCAAAACCATCTCTTCAAGGATGCCATCATCTTGTGCTATAATTAGAATGTTTCAGGTGAAATAAGTTTTGGGGGGGAAAAAAAGCTGTCCCATGCTTTAACAGTTTGAGGAAGCAGAAGACCCCAACCAAATGTGCAGGCAGCAGCAAATGGGTCTGTGCTGTTTGCCTGCTTGCCTACAAATTTTTGGTTCTCCATGCAGTCACTACCTGATCTCAGACAGACCATTGTGCTGTTCAAGTGGAGGACCTGTGGCCACAGCTAAATGATTAAGAGTCCTATAACTGAACACATCCTGGAACGTTCAGCTTGACACTGGATTTGCATTATGACAGTGAAAAATGTTGCTTTAGAAATCTACACTGCAAAGGCAAGTCTTTTAACTGTGTGCAATTTCCCAAAGGTCACACAGGGTCTGACTGCAGGAAATATCAGCCACTGCCTCACAAACAAGAGTAGACTTACTGAAGCGTGTTAATCCACTGGTCTAAGGCAAATCTCTCTCCCTCAGAATTCAGTGGTGCAGGTCTTTATCCATGCTTTGCAAAAGTTGTTAGTTTTAATTGCAGTATAATCTGCTTGTAATGAGCTTTATTTTATGTCAAGCAGTCACAAAATAATGAACAGAGTAATTTTTATTAGAAAAATCCTGTTGTGTTAAAAAAAAAAAATCCCAAACTGTCAGTAGCTGGCTGCTTTCAAAGAAATTGAATTTTGCAAACAAATTGTTTGGAATACTAACTGACCTAACTCCACCTTTCTCATTTCTGTGATTTCTGCCTTTTTTGTTCTCAAATATTTAATTTCAATTCATTATATTGTACCATAAAATGGAAATTGAGATTTTTTTTTTTTGTCCCATAACTTCAGTTGCTGTGTTTATAGTTGTGTTCTTACCTACATGTTCTGACCCCTGTTTCATTCTGCTTCTCTCTAAATAGCAAAGATCATCATATTTGTTTATATATTTAAAAACCCAGAAGATAGCCTGAGGCTTTTAGACAAAAATACTGTTCTTCTGATATGAGCTTTCTAAATAAATTTTATTTCCTCTCCGTATTGCCATAAAACAATGCACAGATACCTAAAACAGCTCTCTGTGAATATTAAGGACTTGGGTCTAGTTTGCATTTGTTGTATGTGTGATGAGTAGTGAGTTTTTGACTTGTTTGCTCTGTAATTGCACTGTTACATCCCTTTGAAAAGGAGATGACCAGAGAGCAGAGAAAATATTTGCATGTTTTCATTGTTCGACTTCTGTACTTTTGGCTCACAAAGGCCTTTGAAAGCAGGAGGTTTCTCATGAACAGCTTTCAGTGGCTGGTGGGAGAAACCTGTGGAGTACAGGGTAGGTCAGGGAGACTTGGACAGAGACCAAGGCCATGGTACAAGAAGCAAAGAGCAAAGCCAGTCTTGCAAGAAATAGAAAAATGCTGACTTCTCCATGGGAACTCACAACCGAGTGTTAATCATCACCCATCTGAAGGCTGGGCTGGATCAAGCCTGACTGCAAAGACATAAATGACAGGGAAAAGATGGTTGCATTTTTGTTAATGTGACTCATTCTGAGTTCTGCCTCTTAAAATGCCTTTTGTTATTCCTAACTCCTCTGGAATTTTGTAAGGTCTTTTGGAATCTCGGGGAGTGCTTGTTGTAAAGAAGAGACGTGTGGGTAGTTTCACTTAATTCTTGCCTATTTCTGCCACTGTGCTGTGTTTTGGTGTGTGGATTGCACAAGAAAGGGCCCAAGCACTGGTGGAAACACCTGTCCATAGTGTGTGCTGAGGGTCTTGCATGTCATGAGACATGTCAGCCCTAGAACACATCCCATCTACCACCCTCCCCGAACCCCACATACTTGTCAGACCTGTTCCCTTTGGCTAACACAGCCTTTTTTTTCCTGACTTAAACAAGAAGTGCTCTTCCAAACAGCTCTGCCAGAAAGTGAGACCCTCCCAGTTCAGTAAGAGCTGTCACAGAGATGGTGGCAGGCTGAGGGCTGAGAGCACCAGATGAAATATCCTCTTTCATGGTAGCTGATCCTAGAATATAGATTTGTTGTTAGCAAGCCTGTTGTACCATTAAGCATACACATCATGATACAAACCATCATGTTTCAGTGTTCACAAAACGTCTGCAAATAAAACCATGGTACAAAACAAAAGCATGTGTGGATCACAGACTTGTCACATGTTTTGACTGTTCCTGTGTGGATGACCAGGACTAGTGTGTGTGACAATCAGTTGTAGGTGAAACAGTTTCAGAACAAGAGACAACCTGCCATGATTTTGCAAGTTTGGTTTGAAGCAAAATGCTGTCCTTTTGCCCTGTGAGTTTATTGTCAGGCCCTGCACTTCCACATGCAATCAAATCACCCAAACTTAAATCAAATATTAAAATGAGTGGTTCATAAGTCATTCAAGTGTTAACTTAGCAGAATCTTTTAACTTGCCTACTTTAACAAACCGTCATACTGATGTTCCTGGGTTTGACACCTTGATGACAAGTAATTCCAGAAGGTAGATGTGTGAGTCCAGAGACCTTAGAGCACTTAAGTTTCTACTGTTGTGTTATAAATATAGAAATTCCAAGCACTAAATAGCTGTAATGTGAAATACTTTTCCTCTTGTGCAGTGGGAGAAGGAGTCTGTGTTAACTTAGGGGCAGGAAGGAAGAAAAAACAGTCCATGGGAAAAGCTGGGCGGCAGAAAACCAAAAAGATTATTTTGTCCTGTTTGTACTCATAGATCTTTGGAAATCTTTTGTCATTTTGTGAGAGTTTATGGAGTTTGATCAGTTCAGAGTATCAAGGAGACAATAACAACATACGTTTCATCGAGTGTCTGTGCAGTGGAGAGACAAAACTGAAGAAAATTAAAAAGCTTTTATATTTGCTAGAGAAAGATCTGCACCACAGAATGAAGGTGTGATGGCAGCATGTGTTGGTATTCCCAGACTGGAGTACCTTAGCCAGGGCAGGTAATGGTTGTGATTAAAAATGTGTTGGCACGAGTTGTGACACACAATAGCAGCTGCAATGCAAACCTTCCAGACACCAGCCATGAGCATAGATTGGAGAAGAAGTAATGTTTGTGCCTTCTTTTTTATGGTATAGAAGTACCAGGCAGTGTACCAGAAAGGTTGCCTCCAGTTTCTATCAATTTGTGTAGAGAAAAATTACTGCCAGACCTTAGAAACTTTGCCTGGATATAATGTATGATAAAACAAAATCTGCTCTCTACAAGTTGGCTGCCAAAGAAAACTGAACATAAGGGGCACATTTTAATTAACTGCTACAGTAATTTATTGAACAAAGTGATTTGTTGATCACTACTTACAGTCTTTAAATAAGAATTTGCTTTCTAAGAGGGGTGCTTTTAGTTTAGCTGTATTTTGTTCCTTTTGGTATTAGAATTCCAGGAGACCATTCCACATATTCTCAAGCAGATCTGGTTAGGTGGTTGACACAGTTTGTGCCTTTAAAATTAAAAATTGTTAACATCTCCTGCTCATGTATTTCTGGCTAAAATTAAAAGATGTGTAATGAAGTATTTAATTTTATTTAAAATATTTTTGTTCAAATTTTGTTGGTAAGGCAAGTAAGGCATCTCCCAATTTAAGTAGTAAGTTGAGCTTCTCAGTTAAAACCTGACCTTTCTGCAAGAGAAATAGAACTTGGTAGGACCAATTTTTGTGTCTCTAACCTCTTTGGTTCCCCAACACTAAACTCATACTTCCAAAATCTCTTTGCAATGCAACTAGGACAGTGGAAAAAGATGTGGATGTCTAGGAAAGGGAGGCTAACAACTGGCTGATGATGTCACCTAGACTTATCCAGAGCAATCACTGGTGTTCATGTCATTAAAATTGCTGACATGATTTCACTAGTGTTGTTTTCTTATTCTTTTTCCTGCAGGATGATGCCAGTTGTAAGTTAAGTGGCTTGTAGAGATGATGTATTAATAACTTATTGAAGAGGGATTGCTGTTGATCAGACCATTTATTTTATATACGCTGCTTCAATTGTGTTATCACTGTAAGATTTGTTATTGATTAGCTTAGAAGGAGTAATTTCCCAACAGATTACAGGAGCTAGGATGTAATGAATGTTTCTGACATTAAAATCTTATTGATGGAATGTATCTATGTAAGATATCATCTAGAATAAAATATAGATGTTATAGATTACAAATATATCTCTTGATCAGCTTGTAATAAATAATGAAAAAATATTTTTATCATGTCATTTTTATCTGATAAGTTTGCTTAAAATCTATAAAAGTTTATCTCCATATGTTTGATTTGGATGGATTTGAGAAGAGACAAGCCTGCTGTACATTAGTTACTCTATGCAAGCTGGTAGTTTTAATGCATATGGGTTTTGCTAATAAGTAGGTTTGTGGTGTTTTTTTTTTTTTTTTTTTGGGTCACATGGATTGCCTTTTCATAAGTTTTATGGTTTTGGGTTGAGTAAGCCTGCAGATGTTTTAAAAATTTGTGACTGGAAGCTTTTCCCAAACACTTTTCCTCTCAGCTGGAGAAAATTGTGTGATGCTGTTACAAAGTCTTAGTTTCAAGTCACTGCGGTCAGCTCAGCAGGATTCTCTTCTATTTCCAAAGAGAATTTTTCACCAGATGGGAGCATACTTGTCATTTGAATCTTTCTAGCTCTCTCTGAAATCCCGAGGCAGTTAAGACACAAAGTCAGGGATGCACAGCTCACGTGCATTCGGTGAGCTATCAGAGACTTCTGGTTTTAGCCCTCTCCGGGCTGTCTCTGTCAGTGTCACCAGGTTATCTCTAAACACAACTAGGGGGCAAGTTTGAGCTGTTTGGCTGCCTGTGTGCCTGGCACGAGCAGGTGGCTGGTGGAGCAGTTTGGCTGCCCAGACACGTACAGCAGGTTAAGGCTGATGTGTGATGTGGAACGTGACCTGAAGCAGTGAACGCACCTCACAAACTGAAAATGAGTGATAATGGAAATGTAATTTAATAGCCATTGCCTTGTCTGACCAATGGGTGCTGCTACATCTCCACTGTATGGCCAGAGCCCAAAAATGGCCCCCAAATTTGTCCACTGCAGTTTTGCTCTGCTGAAGTGCCCTATATAGGCACTGTAGAACAGGTTCGTGAGAAGTTTTGGTGAGGGTTTCTGAGGCAGGATAGAAAGTGCAGATATTTTTATTTACCTGTGAAGCACAGCTGTTTTTCTATGTATTTTCAAGACGAAGATGAGGCTGAATGGGCTGGCATTATGCTTAGTACAGTGACAGCTTTCACTTGAAATCTTGAAAATTCGCTCTGTCACGTGTCTCATATTGCTCAGTCTCTCTCACTCCCTTACTGCTTAATAACAGTTCTGTTAGTGCATTACCAGACAAAGAGGATTCAGAGTACTGTTATCTTAAATGAGGAAATTGGTTTTAGCTGTTTTATCTGTCAAAAATATCTCAACGGATTTTCCTGTAACAGTAACCATTTAAAAGAGAAAAGAATTAAAATTATGATCCATGAAATTCTACCTTCTTTCCAAATCATTTGGAATAATTCAGTATAGTAGAAATCACTTTGAAGCTATAGTTTCACAAACAAAAGAAGATCCCATTTTTAATCTGATAGTTTCTGGTGTAGACTGCATTTATTTTGGTAAAAACAGGGGTTGATAACTAAGCAAGAAGTCCTGTGTTGATAATGTGGATGAAATTTTAAAGATAACCATCTCAGTATGACTTTGCAAATTGGTTTACATATAGTACCTACTTCATGAATCTGTTAATGGGCCCAGATAGCTTCAGATACAGCAACATATATTTTTTATGTGTATTTACATATATATTTTTATATCTATAACAGTGACTCTGTTTATTTGGCTGTTACTTTATACAATAAAAGCCAAATATGCTTTGAGTTTATTCAGTGTTATGAGCTGTGTGCACGTCAAATACTGCAGAACCTGTGTAGTAGGCTAGAGGATGGACTCTGCTTGAGGGAGAGCATCTATGAGTTATTGTTTGGCCACACAAACATTGGTGTGGCAGTGCTTTGCTGCTGAGCTGTCCTGGTATTGTGCTGTTTTTTGTCACAGTTGTCCGGAGAGGTCACTGGCCTGGGGAGAGGCTGGGGCTGGAGCAAATGCCATCACTTAGAAAAGAGCTGATGCTCCTGGGGAGAAATTAATAGGCTAAAAATGTAAAGTCAAAAGGTAGTTTGGATTGGGTTGGTGAACATGTGGATGGGACTTAGACCACATGTTGATTCTATAAAGCAGAAGTGCTTTTTCTTACCAGTATACTCCTTCTGGCTTCTGTCTTGAAATAGGCAAATTCCTTTCTGTGTTATGCCAACACTGTTATCAGAGGCATTGGTTACACTTGTGTGCAACCATTGCAAGGTGAAGGGCTGTATTTATTGTTTATGCTTCCTAAACTGAATGCATTAAAATACGCTTTGCTTGAGTTTGCACTGTCTGTATAAAAGGGTAACGTGCAAAATTAAATGTGAATTTATGGAATTTTATTCTTTGTATCTTGGCGTTCTTACAAGCAACACATACATACAATGATGATATTCCTTGATGTTTACCTGTAAACTTATGTTTACAGGTCACTGTAAACATAACCTAAACTTTTGTTTACAGGTCACTCTCTTATTCTTTTTAGAATGTTCTTCGAGATTTTTGTCTTCATCTTTTTTTTTCAGTGAGACCAGGAGAAATTGTTATTCTTTCTTATGATGTGGTGGTTTAGGTGAAGCAACACTGTTCTGTGTCAATGGAAACTGGGGAACATGGTATCTTTTCTTAATTTCATCTGAGTGGTGTATCTGTCTACTGGCTCCTTCTAGAAATGGTGGGTGATATTTACAATAAAAAATGGTGCTTATGTCCTTTTACAGAGATCTAGGGATCTGTAAACTCCCCGTTTTGCCAGGCATATGGTGAAGAGTAGACTCCTTGCTGTGCTTTGTGAGCACTGGCTCTCACTTCATACTTCATAACCTTCACACCTTGTACACAGGATCCATATTATCCCTGCATTAGAAAGCTAGTAGAGCTTTCAGGAGTTGTAGATTAATTACAAAACAACCCTTAATACAATAAATCTTACATGAGGCAAGAAATAAATAATCTCTTTGGGCTGCTTGCTCAAGGATCGTGTGCTACTTCAAGCATACTTGTAACTGCTATTAATAATAATCATGATAGCACAGCTGTCAGTGCTTACAGCAATAGCTGCAACCTGGAACTTTTCATCCTTGTGACAAGATGTTGATTCTAATTAGAGGAGCTTTCGCTTTGTTTGTATTTATCTATTGTGAAAAAAGGTAAATGAATGAGAAGCAGTTTGAGTCCTTGCAGTCCTGGGATGGGGAACAGGAACTTTTCTCCTCTGGACATTCAAGTGGCTTTATTTTGAACCTGGGAGAGCAGTCTTGAGAAACAGGTAAGGACTGAAAACTTTGTGCCCCATGTTAGTCAAAGCACAATTTGGGCTTCAGGCTGGTTGTTGTAAGCAGCAGCAAGTCAAAGTTCTCATAAATGGCCTTCTAGCAATTTCATACGTTGTATTTAGTGTAAAACAGGAGTGTGAGGAGGGTTGGTGTTTATTCACACACAGATTTTTGCTGGTTTTCCACCACTAAGCACTCTTGAGGCTTGAACAGAGCAAATCTATATGCAATCCCACACCATAACATCAACAAAATTCTTTAGGCAAGTCTGCTAATACAGTTCTCATCAACCATCATCATCTTTCTTGATGATGTTCAAACAGCCTATTCACATGTGGGGCCTTCAGCTGTGAGAAAAACAACAATAAAGTAGGTTAAAAAATGTTTGTTCATTTTTAGTTAGGAAGAAGGTGGAAAGGATGAGAGAGGTTGAAGTATTATGGGTTGTCAGAAACTCAGCAGGAACCTAGGAAGGAAGAGAGGAGGATGTGGATTGAAGAAACTGGAGCCCTGAGGGCAATCCTCTAAAAATATATTAGAACAGCACTGTCAGTAATAGTATTCTCAAGACATGCAAGTCCTGCACTCTTAATTGAAAAGTGCCAGGGGTAAGGTGCTCACCTTGAAACTCATTATCTATTTAAAATAATTTCTTTCATTTTCTGTTAAGGACTTGTTTTAAACTGAAGTAAGAGTTGGAGTCTGAAATGTCATTTTCTTGTTGTTCTTAGAGACAGTTCTCTCAAAGGAAATGGTGGAATACAGCTAATAGAGCCTGGCATTTTAAGATGTATGCTTATGATTTAGCAATTATTTAGTGCCTCTGAGTTTAATAATATTCCTATTTTCATCCCAAAATATTGCAATATGAGAGATTTAATCATAATTCTAGTTTGAAGTACCTGTCTGTATGGTATATGTATATATATGTATTTATCATTACCTGTATCTTTGGGCACTAATGCAGTTCAGGACCTGCTTTAGAGACTTTGTGCTGAAGTGGTTGTAGTCTAACTAATCAAAAGAAGCAGAAGAAGAGAGAAAAATAATTTTTCAGAACAGACTGAGAGCAGAATCTTATACACACTTAAGGTTTATTGAATATGATTATTGATTGATACATTTTTTCCTGATCATCATAAATTGAGAAAAGAATTTGTGCTATGATTAGAGTCTGATATCCTGTCCTTAAAGTTCAGTGCAAATATTTGAAAAACTAGAAAAAGAACAACCCGGGACAATTTACACACAGGACAGAGATAAGGTCTTGTCTGTCAGTTGAAAGATGAAGCCCAAGGGAGGTGGTGATTATTGAGTAATTCATATCAATCTGTCGCAGAGGAGGAGAGAAAGAGAAATTGAAGACAGGGAGGAGGAGTAGGCTGTTACAACCTTAAGGGTTACTTTACTTATCTCCAGGGCTCACATTTAATCCAGAGTTCAGTTCAGCACTTTGCCAAATCAATGTCTCTGTTCCTGATTCACCTTCACATCCTTAGGCATCTCTTCATTAACCCTGTGATTCAGGAATGAGGCAGCCATGTGTGTCTGAGGACAGAAACACATAACAGACTATTGCTCTAATTTCTTCTGGGGTCTATTTGCATAGTTATCTTAGTCACACAAAACAGGAGCTGAACGAGCAATGAGCTAAGTGACCCTTCTCCAGCTCTGCAGCCTCATACCTTGCTATGAGTAGCAGCACTCATCAAACTATGTGCTATTGAGAGTGGCAAAGTAATTGGCTTGCTCAAACTGATAAATACTTCACGCTTCCTGAGCCATGCAGTAACAACAGGAATTAGCCCGGCCTTTTCTTGCCTTCCCTTCGGACCTGCCAGAACGCAGAAAGCAAACTGCCCCAGCAAAAGCCACAGATGCTGAGGCAGGACGCTCTGTGCTTGGCAGGGAGCCGAAACCTGACAGCATCAAGCCCTGAGCGCAGCAAGATTGAGGGCTGTGGCAAACCACTGAGCCTCTTTGGAGGGATTTTTACACCCCTGTTGCTTATGCAGGGAGATGAACAGCAATACTCAAAACTTAAAGGAAATGGAGTGTCTCACTGTTCCTTTAGCTTTCCCCATGTTCCATTGCAATTTAAATTTTCAAATCCAGAAGAGGACTTGCTGGGTTTTCTTCTTGCTCTTCTTTTTCTTGATGGTGTTGAGAGGTGTGGCAGTGTCTGACTCTGTGAAACATATGAATAAAAAGAATCCTGACTCATTGTGGAAGGAAGGGGGATGGCGACTGCTTGATTTCACCAGTGGGAGCTCTGCTCCAGACTTCATTAATCCTTAGTTCTGTCAGCCCAAGACAGAAGGAATCATGCAGCTCTTTTAGGAACACAGAGGTCGTGTAATCCATCATCTGAATACCAGATGCTGGGCTGAGGAAAAAGGTTGATTATTAGTCCTGAACTTACTAAATTCAGTGATAGTTTCTTTCACCTAAGCAGTCCTTGTGTCATGGTCCTCACTGCATCTGCACTTTTAGAAACAAGCCTGTCCCTGACAATGAATTACAGGTCTCAGACCAACACATTTCTGGAATTCTAAGGTTCATTTCTCCCCAACTCACTACACTTCTTCATTACCTTCTTGACCTGTTCATGGCAAGATAATGTTTCCCCTCTCAGGAGCAACTTCAAGCTAAGCTTTTTAGAAGCTACTGTTCGAGTCTGTGTTCTGTGACTGCTCTATACTTCACAACAAGTCATTAGGGTGTCCTTTGTATTTGAAAAGTGGCAGGCAACTCTAGGATGTGGACTTGCATCAGGTAAGTGCTGAAGAAAGCTTCAGGCACTTCCTCTATGTCTCCTTAGCTTATATTCACATAAAAATATTTTGTGTGGCTTATTTAGTTTTTCTGAAGCAAAAGAGTGGCTTCAGAAAGGACTGTCTTTGATGCCTTCTGTGCTGTGCAGAGAGCCAGAACTTGTGGGACACACTGCTCTTTAGCTCGTTCGAGGTGCCCACACTGGGAAATGCAATTCCATCCTGTTGCCAAAACACCTCAAGAACACTTAACTTGATATGGTCAGACATTGCTGTCGAGGTATATGAAAAGTTGCCCAAATTAAATTTAAAAAGAGGAACTTGGTTTTAGGAGCTTGAAGGAAGACAGAATAGTCATTGCTACTTTAAATAAGCAATTGTGGTCACTGTACAGTGAAAATAAAAGGACACTGTGAATTTGTGTTTTAAATGAGAGTCATGATTGTCTTCTTTTGTTAAAGAGAAATGTTAAAAGATTTGACTAGAGGTATTTATAGAAAACCTCACATGTCTTTGGGATAATAGGAATGTGCCTCTCATAATTTTCAAATTATATAGCTTACCTTGGGGCAAGCAGTGTGAGAAAGAAAGCAGCAGGGAACTGGTGTAGTGAAAACTTATCAATGCTTGTCTTCCGTGATGAAGAGCAAATGATCACCCAGCCCTACACATTTCTAATTGCTCATCCCAGGTTCTGGGAGCTAGTGGTCTGGGGGGCATCCTATTTGCAGCCTCGTGATAAGCAGCTGTTTCCTTGGCGAATTCATTTCTGAAAGTGAGATAATCCGATTTGAATGGAGCTGCAGACATGCACTCATTCAGCCAAGCGAGGAGAAAGGGCGGGGGTGGGAGAAAGGTGTCTTTTTTTTTTTTTTCTCTGTGTCTTCTTTGCACTCTGCCATGATTCAAGGACAGATAAAAATCTTGGCCTTGTTTCTCTCCTCCTTGTTTGCAGCCCTGGATAGCTTAGTGAGTCTGGTTATTTCTGCTGGAAATTACCAACTCGCTTCATTCTCCTCATTCTGATTCAGCAAGGAATTGTAAGCAAGTGTTTAATTTAAAGCATATTTTAAGCCCACCTGTATTCAGCATAGCTCTGAAGCTACTTGTATTGAGGACTTACAGTGCCCAAGACTGCATAAAACTCCTCAGAGTATTGGGAATGTATGGGTGTGCTGTACACCTCCAGGAGTCTGTCTCTTGTTTATCAGATACAAATACAAATATCAGATACAAATATCTTATTTATCAGATTTATCAGCCACAGTTCTTCAGCAATTTCACAAGAAATTCTTGAAAGTTTTTCACCTTCACTTTAGAAGAAAAAATAGGCTTTTTTATTTCACTGTATTTCCCTTTCCTACTAACCCCTGTCTCTATTTTTACATTTTCTCAGGTTGTTGCAATGTTCTAGAACTTCAGTGACCCTTTCTCTGGGCACAAATGTCTCATACAAAGTGCCTGAGCAGCATGGTGTGCTTCCCCCAGCCCTGATCCATCAGAGACTAATCAACAGTCGCTGAGTGATAGGGTTGTCTTGCCTCTGCACTTCAAACAGTGCTGTGCATGAACCTAAACCTTGTGCACGAACCTAAACTGAGGAATGAGTCTGAGCCTCAAACAGCATGAATTTGGAAATATGCAGTGAAATGAGGAAAGGCATGGATGTTGCACTAAAGAATGGGCCAGAGGCAGCGAGGCTTTATGGAAGGTAGACAAAAGAAATGAGCTTGTTTTCTTTTCTTTTTTTTTTTTTCTTTTTTTTTTTTAATGAGAAATGGCTCAGAATGTTGTTGGCTTCCCATCAGGCTGCATAGTAGAGAGAGTGGGAAGCAGGGGTGGCAGCTGGCCAGGGCTCAGCTGCGTTACACTGAGAACAGAAGGAGCACAGGATCAAGAAGCACTGAAAAATACTGAGCCCCAGCCTGGGGAATGCACAATCTTGGTAAAGAGAAGTGTTTGAAAAAGTTAATATCCAACACTTGGTTTACTGGGATTTAGGTTAGATATTAGGAAAGGGCTCTTCCCTCAGAGGGTGGCTGTGTGCTAGAACAGGCTCCCCAGGGCAGTAGTGACAGCATCAAGCTTGACAGAGTCCAAGAAGCTTTTGGACAATGCTCTCAGGCACATGGTATCACTCTTGGAGCTGTCCTGTGCAGGGCCAGGAGTTGGACTTCGATGATCATTCTAGGTGCCTTCCAACTCAGTGTGTTCCATGATTCTATGATTCTTGCTGCAGAGGGGATGTAATCACATCCCAACTCATCTGAGACAGGCTCTGCCAAGTGACCTGCAGAGATTTGCACCACCAGAGACCTGTTTTGCAGGAGGATAGGTCATCATGAGGTCACTGTGCTTGTAGTGCTTCCCTGGCTGTGCTGGGAGCCTTATCAGGGGCTCTGTGCCCATCATTCCTGAATAATTCGTATCTCTTTTATTTTAATGTTATAAGCTCTCATCTGTCATAGACATGTTTTTTTTAGATTAAGGAAAGTAACATTTCACCCTCTGTGCAGCTCTGTGCAGTATATTTACCATTAGATAACAACACCCCTAAGGCAGGATTCACCCAAGCCTGTATGTCTGTAAAATTATATCTCAGCCTTCCCAGAACATGTCTCTGCTATGAAAAAGAAGTTGCTTCAGTAATATGAACCCATGCCAGGAGCAGTGAGTGTCTCTACAGTAGAAAAATACATTTGTACTGCCTACTTAGATGAGGAACTGTATGCATTAGAAAGATTATAATTTCCAGATTCAGAAATACGCTGGGTTTTTTTTATTATTATTTGTAAAGTATTTATTAGCTGTAATTGATGAATCCTCTGTCTGGAGACCGAGTGGGTCAGACTTTATGGGAGCAGAATAGGTCTCTCCTAGCTGTAATTTCTACCACTTAACAGTTTCACAGGAATGTTTTTGTAAGCTGTGTAGCAGTGGCAGTTCAAAGGTTAAATGGCTGCCTTTCAGCTTCTGCACAGCAGTTATAGGGGATTAGATTTTCTCAGTGGGTCTCAAGGTACTCGTGTATCAGAGAGTTGCCTTGTTACGATTTTTCCCTTTTTCTGTATTGTTTCCAAGGAATCAAGTAACCTCTTCTCACTGATAGTGTGCAGATGGCAAGCTTGTAGCAAGCCACAACACTTTTCTGTTCTGTTCTTAGAAGGTTATTGTTGGGGTGTGGGGGGGAATATCCGGGTGCCATTTTATGAGAGAGAGAATTGGTAACTCACTGATTTATGGCAAAGTCTTTGTTGCTCTCCATATTCTGCTGGCCCACGTGTCCCTTTGATGCCTTTTGCTAACCCCTCATTCCAGCACAACTTCTCTGTTTACTACCTGAATTTCCTGGTGGAAATACCAGAGTTTCTTTTTGTATAATAAAAAAGATTGGGGAATTCATGTGTGCATGAGAAGGAATGTGGCAAATGGCACTGAATAAAATGTCTACCTTTAGCCAGCAGTTGATGTGGCTCTGCTGGGTGGTCTGGCTGTAATTCATTTGTTATATTCCTATGTAAATATTAGCAGATTTAATACTTAGTAATTCATAGTTATGCTTCTTACAGGGCATTTCTCAGTATCTCTCAGTGGGTGGTACTAAAGTGGAATCCACTAGATTGAGTCCAGTCAGTTTATAAGAGATTTTTTATGTTCAGCTCATCCCTTCCTCTCAGAGCATTATTAATCTGGTAATGGCATTGTCTATGATACTAGAAGGAGATTCTGCAAGAGAGTATTGTTTCCTTGGCAGATATGTTTGAAGTCAGAATACAGAGCAGAACTAGACTGGAGTTAAGTTTGTGAACTTAGGCTTGAGCCTGAGAAAAGTCTATAAGGCTGTAGGCTGAGTGGCTCCTAAGGTAATGGAAGAGGTAACATTTAAAATTCAGAGACTGATGGAAAGAGGATTGCAGCCTGAGAGTTTACCATGGAGGTGGCTGGTAGTGCAGGTGGTTCTGTGGCTGGGACATGCAGATTGACTGCTCATACTTGCCTTAACTTGTCTGGTGTGGCCTGGGAGTGTCCCACATTCAGCAAGCTGGAAATCCTCTCATGAAGTGTATTTTTCTTGGGGAAAAAGCGTATTTGTGAGGTCTAACACATATCATAGAAATTTTCTGTTGACAAAACACATAAAGGGGTTGCTGGAAATGAACTTGGTTTGCTGCCCTTCAAACTGGTGCATGTCTCTGGAGTATGGAATTCTGGAGTCCCTAGGTTTCTGCTGACTCCAGGTGGCTTCTGCTATTGCGCTTGCTCGTGATCTAGAGGGAGGGAACCTGATCCAGGACTTCCATGTCCTCATTACATTTGGGTGCTATTTGCTTTGCTTTGGGTGCTGGAAGCACAGTGTGAACTAGAGGGGTCTGTGGTATCAAGTTGTAGGAGGGGTGATGGGAAAGCAGTCATGGGTCAGCAAGCTGCTGCCCAAAAGCCAGACGGATGTGACCCACCCAGAAGTCACCAAGGCCAGAAAGGCAGGAACATGAACTGGTGTTTAACATTTGGCAGAGGAATTGCAAGGCACCTTGGCAAAGCATCCAAAGACAGTATGTGTTGTCTGGGAATACTTTCTCCTTTAGAATGAGAGGGAGTAATGGGCATGATGGTAAATCGTGCCATGGCTTTCCTGGTTTGAGGCAGTACTCGATCACTGAACTGCAATAATTGTCAAATATTAAAAATAGTGTATGAGAAGCAATAGATCGAAGAACAGAAATATATACTGAAAATTTCACAGAGGAAGGATCAAAATAACACCTTTCTGAGAAAGAAAAATTATCATTTAAGGGACAATAATTTGCATGAACTGATCCTTTGTTGTAACAGCAACTTTACAAAGAGGTCATAGCCCTCAATCTTAAGAATTTAGCAGCTCTCAGACTGAAAGCTCTCATAATCCAGAGACTAAGAAAAAGCAGATCAGCTTTCTCAAGCTTTAATACAGCACACTGCTGCCAGGCAAATAAATTGATCTCAGAAAGGAAGAAACAACAGAATTTGGAAGTGCAATAGCAAATAAGATGTGATCATAAAATACAACATAAAAACATATGTTTAATGCATTTTTATTTTTTATTTTCCATTTAGCGTGGTGATTATGCTGTAGCTAACATCAGCCATTACACAAATCAGTGGCAGACTGGCTGAAATACTGTTTCAATTACACTGCTCAAAGCAGCTCACCCCAGTCCAGCTATAAATAACCAGCAGATCCTCTGTTGCTCCCCGGATTAAGATTAAAGTTATGCAGATAATTTAAACTCTGAACATACATTCCCCCATTGCAGAATGTATTTTAGAGCCAATTGCTTGTGTCCCCCAAAAGTCAGTATACTGCTGTGAAGCTACTAGAGAATAAAGCATTAGGCTAATAGTATTTTATGACAAGGTAATGATAGACTAAAGGAAAGCAATTCATCTCTCTCTCTCTCTCTCTCTGTTTCTTTGTGTTAGATAGTTAGGAAATGTGTTTTCCCCTCCTCTAACCTCTGCAGGCTCCTGGAGAAATGAGCCAGCCTGTGCCTGTGTGTGTGACGTTCTGTCTCCATGGAAGGGAGCTATATTCCACCAACTAGACTGGAGGGAAGCTTGTTCCTCACAATTCTAGTGTGTTTATTCTTCACAGATTTCACTAAGTATTCTGAATTCGAAGGAACTCACAAGGATCTTTGAATCCAACTCTTAAGGAACATAGGGATTGAACCAACAACCTCCATGTTATTAGCACCATGCTGTAACCAACTGAGGATGATAACCAATACAAACACAGACATAACTCCTCTATTCTCTCTCTATCTCTCTCTCTGTTTCAGGGGAATCAGTACAATACTTGTAGAATATCCAAATGATGAGAAAATCTAAATTATGCATGGAACAGCATCCTCCAAAAGTTTTGTGATTGTTTGAATACCTCCGGGCTTAAAATAAGATGGATTCTGCAATGTAGAACAGGAAGGAGACACAAGACATTCTGTGTCATCTGAGCTGAGTCAGATGTGAAAGAAAGCTTGCTAAACCCTGTGCTGTGAATGCATTGCTTAGAGAGAGTGCTGGCTAATTGATGGAGAGAGCATAATTGTCTTTGAGCTACTTATAGAGAAATGGTCAATTCAATGCAGGATATTGCAGTGTCTACTTTGAGCAGACCAGGTCCTTTCCAGGTTCTTGCCCTTAGGTCTAAAGTTAGCTTGGGATTTATATTGATCTACATTTTTCCAGAAACAGGCACTTGAAACAGCTCTTTCTCTCTAGACAGGTGAAAGAAGAGCAACTCTGTTTTCTTCCTGAATACATCAATGTTAAGAGCTCATATCCAGGATATGTGAGATGTGATTTTTCTGCCCTAAACTTGACAGGATCACTGCCTGCATGTTTTATGGGCTGGTGGACTGCCTCAGCCATCAGTCTGCTGAGTTTTCTGATTTTCCGTGAACAGCAAAATATTGATTGAAGCCAAGTAAGTAAGAGTGAGAAGTAATGTGATAGCTAACTCCTTTCTTTGGCTGCAAAGTCTTGGATTTCAAGCTTATTTATCTCACAATAAATGTCCTTGGATTTAGTCTCTTTTTATCCTCTCCCAGATGGAAGTTACAGTCAGCATGCTATGCAGTAATTAATTTTCTTTTTTTTTTTTTCTTTTGTTTTCTGTGATTCAGGGAGTATTTTACAATGTTAGCAGAGGGGCTAGATAAAACAGTTTGGTTTAAACTTTAGGGAATTTAATTGGAATCTTGTTTATAGTCTCTGCAAAACAGGAAGAACACTGAATCCAAAGCTGCCACACTTTAGATAAATTTGTCAGTCACTGTGCTAAGAGGTCAGAGCGAAGATTGGCAGAGTCATGCTGGGTTGTAAAAAGCAGTCAGTTACTGAATTTGAGAGCTTTGCGGTACATATGACCTGGACAACTTACTCCTCAGAGTGTTGTGGTTTCTCAGAGAGGCAGACAACTGGGAAAATCCAGTTCCTAGGTTAGATGGGCTAACTCTGACCCTTGGTGTATGTGCATTTGGTTCCTTTCCTCCCTGGACTACTTGGATATAATTTATTGCTGACAGTTCTGAACATCTAAATGTTTTATATATCCCAAAGGAACTTGAGGTGTCTACAGTGTTTATTGGTGTACTGACTAATTAATCCCATGTTTTAATGAAGGTAATTTGCTCTAACTTCTCAGCACACATATGCTGTGCCTGTGAATACTTTTGTTCACAGAGAATAAGTTTAGATTGGATATCAGGAAGAAATTCTTTACTCTGTGTGTGGATGGTAAGGCACTGGAACAGGCTGCCTGGAGAAGCTGTGGCTGCCCCATCCCTGGCAGTGTTCCAGGCCAGGGTGGATGGGGCTTGGAGGAACCTGGTCTAGTGGGGGATGTCCCTGCCCACGGCAGTGGATTGGAACCAGATGATCTTTAAGGTCCCTTCCAACCTTAACCATTCCATGACTTTTTCTCCTTTTTCAGTGAAGTTGTGGTTATCTATATGGTGTGAGGATGTGACCAGATGAGTGTGTGTGTACTCAGCAGGGAAATACAGTGAGTAAAGCAAGAAGAGAAAAATAGCATCATAGGAAGGGTTTTGACTCTGATTATTTTCAGTGAATAAAGGAATCTCCTCAGATGTAGTACTGCCTTATGGAA
Organism: Pachyramphus minor; assembly: GCA_013397135.1. Taxonomy (NCBI): domain Eukaryota; kingdom Metazoa; phylum Chordata; class Aves; order Passeriformes; family Tyrannidae; genus Pachyramphus; species Pachyramphus minor. Next base: position 219,714 of record VYXB01000005.1, on the reverse strand, counting down.
GTATGCAATGGTTAATCAGACATAATCTGCTAGAAAATGGCTGTGACATTTTGTTGCTTTCTTGTCAACATGGTTTTGAGAAGTACGGATGAGATATTTGCAGCGGAAAAAGTCTGTTCTCTGTTATTGTTATTACCATGTTTTTGAAATGTGACTTCCCTCCTTTTGGGTTGCAATGTTGAGGCATCACATTAGAGACACCAGCAATTTTAGTGAGAAAGCAAAAGTACAGCATGTGGTCAGTAGTTCAGGAGTGAGAGGAGATACTGGTAATCATGACAAGGAATATGTCTATGAAGAAAAGAACAACATCTGCTGATAGTCTTGAGAGATTTGGGGACCTCATGCTTATGGAGTTCCTGAAGAAGATAGTTATGGGCAATTTCATAATTGCATAGGTGTGTTGAGTGTCCTCTGCACTGAAGAAATGCCCCCAAGCTTGGTGTTTGTTTAGAACACACAAAGATTTTATTTGATTATGGGCTGTGGAAGTTTCATATACACAGGTTATTAATCCAGGGTTCCCATCCATTGCCCTGTGATGAGGTAATTTGCTGTAAAGCACAACTGTAACTCCTGAACTTAAGACATAAGTATTAGCAACCCTTCAAATGAGGTCAAAAAGTCCTTTTCTGGGCTGCAACTGGTTTTTTACTTGAAAAATAATGCTGGCAAACAGCTATTTAGTTTTGCTCCAAATGTGACTTTGAAGGAAATTTGTTTCAAAAATAACGACAAGAGGTTTATTTGCTGTAAAAGCAGCCCTGAAACTTTTGTTAGGGTAGGACCCAGCAGAGTCCAGTCTAAAAATGTGCTGATCACCTGAAAGTCCCAGGGCTATAGCAGAGATCACAAAAAATTCTGAGCCATAGTGAAAACTCAGCACCCTCGTTGGCAGGCTGAGAATTAACTCTGCTTCTGTGGAGAGAAAAGAGCACAGCTGCCTCCCAGATGAAGTAAATCATTGCAGCTCCCAGGCAAAGCAGTGTGAGAGAGATGCACCCAAGTGGTTCTGCTTTCCATATGCATTAGGTACAGGTGCGAAGGAGTCATGGGAGCAGCAGTATAAGGCAGGGAGAGAAGGAGTAGTCCGGGTTTAGCTGAGAGTTCTCTAAACAGCTTGAGGTTTTAGATGCTTTTAGGAAAGACTTGCTACCACCCCATGGTAAATATAGTGAGGGAATAATTTCTGTCATGGAAAAGCTCACGTGCCAGAGGGCTCTTTCAAAGGAAGTGCTTGAATTACCTTGAGCAATGCCAGGGAAGCCACGTTCCCTCTCTTTCAGCTCCCACATTGCATTAATCTCCTGTGACAATGCAGTTAGTGAGGGACTTCTCTCCAGTCACTAAAAACAGCAGGAAACCACAGTGGAAAGTGCAGAGACTTTAGAAGCCAAAGGAAGACTTGACAGTTTTGCAAAGCACATTTTTTCCCCCTAAATTTTGTGCAGTTTAAGAGAGGTTGAGAGTTATGAAGTCTCTCGGTTTCTTTTCTATCTTGGGTTTTAAAATCACATAAAGCAGACACAACTGATGAAGCTTACCATTACAACAATGAGGATATGCCAAGTACAAAGAGTCTGGCTTCCTTTCAAAACAGCAGAGAACTAAAGAGGCTGGATGCAAAGTGCTTCTTGCAGGGCTTCTTAGCAGCTCCTTGCTAAGTGCTATCTTGCTCTCCTAATGGCCGCTAATGCAGTCACAGATGTCTCTGTACCAGATGTAGACAGGCCATTTGAAAACAAGTCATCTTTCTGACAGATGTCTCTTTTCATCTTTTCCTTGACTCTACTCAGAGTGTTGCATCTTTTAATTTCATGGAATAAAGTAATTTGGGGTCTGTACCCATCTGAGGGAATGTTTTGAAAGTCAAAAAAGCGGACAGAGAAGCCACAGTCCCTGCCTGCCTCTGCCTGGGTGAGCAGAGCCTGCTGTCACCGACATTTCTGACCTGAATGCAAATTCAGAACTCAGTTCCTGTGAATAGTCTCTATTTGAGCTTTTTATTCACTGTTCATTTGCCCGGTTCCTGCCAACAGTCACATTCTCTAGTGTGTTCAGCTGGAGAGAACACGAAATGGGTGTAAATACTGTTGATGTGAATTCACTAAGGTATTCAAGTGACTGTTTCTGTTAGTTTTTTGACATTCCCTCCGTTCTGTTTGTTGCCGTGCAGTCAGTTCTCAGCCAATGCTCCCTGGAGGAATAGACCAAGGCTAAAAACATTGTAAATTTTTGCAAAAGGAAGAATAAGAATAAGCTGCTATCACAAGTCAAAATCCAAGCACTCATTGCTCATCTGGTGACTGATGAAAATTTTTAAGTCATGGCTTCCCCAGCTCCTCACATCTGAGCTGGAAGACTCTCATTTATTCTGAACATATGCCATGAAAGCTCTTTGTCTTTATTGCTTTCATCTCCTTTTTACCCATTGTCTGCTCAGAAGTCCAATGTTATCCTTCAGTTTGTGCTTTTGCTCCCTCAAAGTAAGCCAGGAGGTTGCAGAGTGAGGTTCTTCAAATGCCTGCCCTACTGCCTGGTGCCAACACCAGACACACTGTTTGCTTCCAGTCATACCTGTCAGGATTTAAGCACTGACTGTGAGCTTGTAAAGTGAGGACCTAAGTGCCTTTTTAAGGTAACTAGTACCATTATCTTATTACTTTTATTTCTCACACACTTAGTTTTGAACTGAAAACCTTGTTCTCTTGTTTTTTGTAAGAGAAACCTGTTGTTCTCATCCCCTTACCCCAACGCTGCAAGTAAAAAAAAACCCTGTATGTTTATTTTACAATTGAGTAGTTTGGCAAGTTCTTTAGTGCTGTAATGTATTAAAGTGGCTCCAAGGCTGTTTCTCTTTGGTGTTTCTGGTCTTTGAGAGAATGAAGCCACCTGATTTAGCTGCTTTTTTACCCTGTTTCTCAGCTGACACTTTTCTCTCTAATCCAAAGAGTAGACAAGTTCTGCCATGGCCTGACCTGTCCTCCTTCCACTTTCAAGAGCTGCAGTGCTGTGTGTTAGTTCTGCTGGCATATCATATTTCCACAGCATTGATTTCCTTGTGGTCACTGGAAGTTCTTTAACCAGTAGAGAGAGTAAGAGCTCTTTGGTTTTTGATCTGGTTACATCCATGGAAGTAGTTCTCCCAGACCAAATGATTGTTTAGCAACAGAGGAGTTTGATGCGGATCATCCCCTGAGGCAAATGGTGTGGGGATGGGACTGGATCAGGCAATAGCACAGAAGACTGAGGGAAGACTGAGAATCCGATGCCACTGGTACATGTCAACCCAGGCAATAAAATGTGGAGTAACAAATGGTTTACTTTATGAAAACATTTTCCCACTAGGAGCAGGTACTTTTCATTCTAAAGCTACTGTACAGCACAGCAATTAATGTTTTTTCATTATCTGCAAACTTTTCAAATGAATTGAAAGAAATTCAGGCAGGCATCAAACTATCAAAAGCTACCTGTAAGTAGGTTCTGAGGCCTGTGCTAGTTGTATTGCTGCTTTCACCATGCACATGTTGTCATTCACAGCACATAGCAGAGACAGAGATCGCTAAACTGTCCTTTTTCAGCTTACATGCCAAGTTGTAATGCACTGGTTAATTCCATTCTATTCCAGCAGTTAATTCCATTCCATTCTCTGGAAAACAAGATCAAAATCTGACTTTATTCTTGGTAGTTAATCTTGGTAGTTAATCTTGATAGTTAATCATGCACGCTTTTGCCATTTGATCTGCAATTGGAAAAAGAATTTGAAGAACAAGTGCCTGTAATCATGTTTTTAATTGTGGATAGTGCATTCTGTGTTATGGCACGGAGTTACGAAGCATGGCACTTCTCTGGGAATTCCTCCATCTAACAGTGTCAGTAACAGTTCAGCAACACACTGAATTCTCCTCCAAGGGCTATAGCTTCTGTAACCTGCAGAAGCTTCATTTCCACAAGATCCCTTCCCAGGAGGTTTTTCTGAATCTCATGTGGCAGCGATGTCCAAAGCAATGACCATTTTGAAGGGACTCAGCAGGAACAGCTGCTGCCTGGCAGGAAAGGGTAAAGGGCAGAGGACCTGCACTGACCACCATATCTCCACACGTTTTGCCACCTGAAAGCAAATGAGCAGAGCATGGGGAGCTGAAGAGCTCCTATCTCTCATGGTAATGGGTACCTGGTTCTTTGGGTACCTTTCAGATTTTTCACAGCATTAAGATAAATGCCTTTGTGCAAAGAGATCTGTGGATGCATTGTGCTACATCGGGAAGCTCAGAATTCAGGATTTTCTCATTTGCAAGCAGTATCAAGGTGTCACCATTTCATATACAGGTTGCTGCAAGCCCTTCATACCAATTTTTTAAGGTGTCTGTGCAAGGGCAGAGCAGGCATCTGGAGGAGACTCTTGGTTGGGGCCAGAGCTGTAATCTTTGTGCTGATAGCAAACACACCTCTGAGTCAGGAGGCTTGTCTCTGTCAAACCAGGCATCTTACACCAACACTTTGCTGCCAAAAGCAGCACACAAGAGTGATGTCTAATAACAGCTGGAACAGTGGCAAGGAAAAGGTGCCTTCTGCCTCATGTTCAGTAAACTGAACAAAGCCCGAGCAACTGCGCTTTTGGGAGAGAAAAGTGAATCAATAACTCAGTGAGGACTCTGAAGTAATGCTGTTGTCTGCAGTGCCTTTCATGGGTTTGGTCAATAAACCGCAATTATTTTACAAATATGTGTTGTGTTCACTTAGAAATCTATCTCTCTGCTTCCTATATGAATTTTTAAAAATGAGAAATATCCTAAGTGCTTGCATTGTATAAAATCTGTGCTTAAAATCAATAGATGTATAACAAAAGGCCTGCATTTGCTTATCCAAAAAGCACAGCTATGAAGTACCATGCCTTCTGCAATACATTTCCATCCCTTTTTTAAAACAGAAAATTCACAGTAAATCATAATTTATAAATTTTCAGAGACACTTCAGAAACATATATTCTCTCTGTTTTCTTTGGAGATTGGAATTTGTCAAAGTATTACAATATAAATTGCTTCACAGAATTTAAAAGCAGACAGTAATCTCAAGACATCTCTACTATGCAAACTTCTCTGTCTAAATACTTTTTATTTCTGCTGTGCTGTAAACTTTAATATATACTTCCCTTCATTTTAGAGTCATAATGTAACAATATAAAGATTTTTTTTTACAATACCTCACATTTAGTTCCTTAAGGGAAATTTGCTTTTCCCTTTAAATATTAGAAAAAGCAATGGGGAGGTAGAAGAAAACTGTTAGTTTATTTAAAATAGAAACTAAGCTCAGCATAGCAGGTGGGGTTTTGCTGTCTACTCTCCAAAGCACATCACAATACCTTTCAAATATTTAAAGGTGTGCTACTTATTCAAATGTGCTGGTATCTGTAAAAAAAAAAATAAAATCACAAGAATGATCTTGTCCTTAGATAAGTCTTCCCCCTCAGTCCTACCAGAGGATCAGCAGGAGCAAAGAATAGAAGAAGATTATTGATAAAGAGATAATTGGGACATTTTCAAAGATACAGAAAGGTGCTGGGGAAGGGGGGAGTGTTTCAAAGTTTCTGGGTATTCAGCTCTGCTCAGGACTGGAATATTTCTCCTGGTTTTTTTACTACTGAATAGTGGACACAAGCCCCTGGCCTTACTGAAAGAAAATATTTTGGTAATTGTCATTGAAAGCTTTTTACTTTTCTTCTGCACAATGTTTGGATTTCCTAAAGTGCATTTCAATGGGAGCAAGAGCTTCTTGAATATTCTTGACATTTTCTCTTTGAAGTACACCTAAAACGTGGTCTCCTTTGCTCAAGTGGGCCAATCAGGTAAAGTTGGGAGGGGAGAGGAAATAGAGAACCATTGCAACAGGCACTGAAATTCTAATGGAAAAGGAGAGGTATTAGCCCCATGGGGCATTCAACGTGCCCAACCAGCTCCGTTTTTTGTAGGAATTGGCATCTCCACAGACAGTTAGCCCTCCTTGGGGCTCTGGTGTTTAGGGTTACTCTAACTGAAGAGAAGGTGCTGACTCTGTGTGTGCTGGCAGCAATGCAGGGACTCACAAAGGCACAGCGTGCTCCTACACTGCCCGGGATTTAACTTAGAGAAGGATGACTGCAAATCTTGTCACTTCAGAGCAAAATGTCTCCCACCAGCAGAGTCTCTGCTTCAGCAAATGTCTGTCAGAAGCTTGTCTTCCTTGGCTGGTGTGTTTAAGTGTGTACACCTATCTTTCTGCTTTAATAGCTTGTTAATGTAATTTTAAATTAACAGCATTCATTTCAAGTAACCTCTGTGTTTTACACACTGCTCAGAATGTTGCAGGAATAGTAAATGTAAAGATTTGCTGAGGTAAATAGAATAATAAAATATGTTTGAGATTAGCTACTGTGTATTTTGTATCTACTCTGTTTTTCTATGATATGGAAAAGTAATTGATATCACTGGATAAATAATGTTTTATTCTGTTTGAAATAGTAGTTTTCAAAATGTTGTGTGGAATATTTTTAACATGGACCTTTTGCCTCCTTTGCTGGGGGAAAAAAAAATGCTGCCTACCTTACAATTCGTAGGTTATGGAATTTGAGAAATTGTGGTAGTGTTCAGAGTGTATGCCTGACTCTCAGGCTCACTCACAGACTTTTCCCTTTTCAGTTTCCTTCCCAACATTTGGCAGTAGTGGTGCGAATTCTGGAGGTCTTTGATATTACCATAGACAACCTTTCACGAAGCTGAGACTTTGGTGGCAGGAGCGGTAGAAGCCCCTGGTAGAGACACCATTTCACCTGGTGGTGAGATTGGTAACATGTCTGGGATTGTGTTTCTGGAATTTAGAAGGACAGGACATGCAGAAGGGATAGGATGCACAGAAAAGCATTTGCAGATCTGCTCTTGAAGTATTTTAATGTGTGGAACCTGGAAATGCAGCATCAAATTGCATCTTGAGACAGTTAAATGTAGGAGATGGATTGCCCAAAGACACGAGGACAGAAAGGACCCCAGACCATTTCCAGTCCTCCCCATTTCCAGACTGCATTATGTGTTTAGGAATCAATAGGATATGGCCATTGCCATTTTAGAACAACAGCTTAGACTTTTGAAGGCCTTCCTATTTTTTCCTTACACTCTTGCTAATCATGTGTTCAAGCTTTGTGTTATCCACCTGAGAGACAAAATTAAAGAACCTCATTTAAACAGAAAGAAAAGTTTCATCATGTTTAACACATGATCAATATTCTCTTTATAGGTTTCCTATGAGATAACTGAAAGTAGGGTTACACAGGTCCTAATGGTGTACCAGGACCATGCACTAAGGAAAGGGAGGGCTGGATATTGCTGTTCTCTTTGCAGTCAGTGAGAGTTTTGTTAAAGCTGAAGCTTTCTTGGAACAAATCAAGACTATTGAACGTTTGCTGCAGCTTTTAAAACAGTCAGTGAGATTTTGTAGTTGTTTCAGGGTGTTCAAAAAGTTCAATGACTGCAGTGCTGGACTTGGAACCTTTTGAAAGGCAGCAAATTGATTCACAGAAGAGCAGTTCTGAGGGAGAGCACAGGGCCCAGTGACTGCATTCCCAGGAGCTCTGGCTGTGCTTTAGTATTTAGTATGTCCTAGGAATTTTCATTACTCCTTCATTCCTGTACACCCAGTAGGTGTAGAAGACAAGGGAATAATATTCTTCCCTTTTCCAAAGCTAGATAGAGAGGCAATGATGCTTTCACATGTGTCAGCATTGTTAGTGAATGGAAAAGGCTTGGAAATGGTAAGAAGGGGCATGTCAGAACAGGCTGAACCTTTTTCATTAGCATTTTAAGAATGACAATCCTATTTGGCTACTTTCAAAAGTGGAGGAAACTTTCTCAAGGTTTTCAGGGTAAGATTTGCAGATGCCCTCAGTTTTTACTGGGTACAAATAAAAGACTGAAGGGGGACTTACAGTTCCCTGATTTGACACTGACTTTGTTTCGGCTTTGGCATAGCCTAGAACAGCTTGAGTGCAATCCATTAGGTATGGGCCACCAGACGCCAGCTATGACATGCTGTGGCCATGTCTGAATGTGCTCACTATACAATCTCTTTCATAAAACAAGAATATTTTTCACATGGAAAGGAAAAATGCTCTCTCTTCTTTACCAGTAAGTATTTTATGTATGTATATTCACACACACGGGGATGTTTACATTGTATGTGTTTGAGATGCCCTTGCCGTGTGATGCACAGGACAGCACAATATCAGTTACTCTCTCTGGACCCTTTTTATTCATCTCAGTAACTCAGCTGGCAATATGTTCCCTGCTTCTCCACAGATGATCCTGGGGCACAGNGACATGCTGTGGCCATGTCTGAAAAGGAAAAGGAGCTAATGCAAATGCCATGGCTTTCCCATCAGAACAGAAATGTGCGGGGGGAAAAAAAAAGTCAATGTTGGCAGGTGAGAAGAATCAATAGGGAAAGCAAAGTTAGCATCAGACTGCTTGGAGAACATTACCAGCAAAATATGAAGTTGCTTATATCCCACACAACAGCCACAATAAGGTGAGTTAAAAACTTGCTAATGAACCTGGCAGCCTGTAAGGTAGAGGCAGTGTATTGAATTCAGACTGGCATGGATTTCAGTAGACTTTACAACCCCTTGGAGGCTTTTTAAAGGGAAGATAATGTTTTGGCTCTGTGCACTATTTGCAGCTGAGGGATAATCAGAACAGCGAAGTACTGCTTGTCTTACTGTCTGTGCCTTGCAAAGGTGCAGGCAGACACTGGAAACCCTAATCTTATTAGTAGGTGTGTTAACATGCTGTTTTCACGTTGTGCAAAGTACATGGTTTTTAAGAGCTGACCTACAAAAACATCTATTGAATACAATAGGAAAGCAATAACCTCTCTGGTTTGTGAGCAGAGGCCTGCAAGGAGGTAAGAGGGGTGAACAACCAGGAGTAGAACTCCAGTGCAATTGTTGTGGTGCTGCTTTCACAGATTTCTGCTGGGAATTCTTTGCTGTAATTGCAAGGTTTTCATCATAGAAAAATAGGCCATATGCTCCCTTGTTGTCTGCCTGCGTGACAAAATAAATGACAGCCTTAATAACAAGAAAGAGGAGACATAATATTCTGGAAAACATGGCTGGTTTTACTCAGAGGAGAGAAGGTGGGTAAAATTAAGTAAAAGCTTTCTGCCTTATCAGTTTTCTCCTTTTAAAGTAAAAATTTATAGACTGCTGATAGTTGTTATGCCAAACCAGAATCATTAGCTCATATTAGGACTGGAATTTCAAAGACTGAGACCTTGATTCAGTTTAAGTATTGTTTCTGAACTGCTTGTGCTGATTCAAGGTCAAAATTTGTAGATTGTATGCAGCATATGGTAAGAACCCTTGAATTGTTTCTAATGTTTTGTGTCTTGTCCAAGCACACTAATAGGACACAATTCGCTTCTAGTAGTAACTCTTTTTTTATTTCCATCTGCTCATTCAGATGATGAGTATAGGATCCAAGTGGGTGCTGAGGCAATTTCACAAAACTACTTTGTACCATAATGATGTTTAAGTCCGTTAAAGCATTAAACTGTGCTCAGCTGAAGAATGTGACAGATATAATGGTGATAGTGCCTTCTGCACTCATTCAAAACTGTGCAGAGGTTTAAATACTCTTCTTTCGAGAATTCCTCATACCTGTGGTGAATTGCCATTTCAAAGGAAAGAAATGTTCTCCTGGAGGAAGATGACCTTGGGAAGGTCTCTTCTTTAGACTCATACGCATTCATAGTTTAAAATTCAAACTTCAGTTATGTTTTTGTACTGCTTTCTAGGTAGCATAATATCTCTTCTTTTCTAGCTGAATAGACCCTAGTAGCTGTTGTTGCAATAGGCAGCCTGAAACAGAAAAAGAAACATGCAGAATAGATGTGTATCGTTTTTATCCTGCCCTGTCAAGTTCAAGCCTAACAATGTGACCATCTGGTTCCAGTGTATGAACATATGGATAAGCTTTGCTGACCATGCAGCTCCATAAACAGTGTTATCTGAAAGTATTCATTTGGTGTTGAATCCCATATTATTAAAGGCTGTTTCTGACTGCAGCACCTTTGACATAGCTGCAGATATACGAAATATATAATGCTCTGAGATAAAGTGAGAATTAGTTTGAATGGCTTTAGGTCAAAGCAGACCCAAAATGTCAATAGATCCTCTTCCCCAAAACACTGACAGAGTGCTGCATCTGGAGATCCATGCATTGAGGTTATTTTGGATTAACACAAGAAGGAAACTCCAAATTCACATTTCGGTTATGGAAATTTTTCACTAGCCAGTCAGTGTATGTCCACACTGCATAGGTATGGATTTGTCTGTCCTCAGGAGCAGAAACTGTGGTTTGTAGCACAGATGTTGCAGTCATCTGAAGGATTTAACCAAACAAAACTGCATAGGCTGCTGGCTGCAGAAGGGAGGCTGCTTGCCTTCTTGTGCCCTGCAGTGTATTGGACTTTCTTGACAGGTTTATTTTGATTGTGTTCTGCACAATGGCAGTGCTTAGGAGGAAAAATCCTATTACAGAACTGTGTTTTACCTTCTACACAATGATACAGCAAAATTCCTTATGAAATGGGCAAGAAGGGAACTCCCATGTTATCCTGCCTTACTGGCAGGTCCATCATTCCTGCACAGTCCTGAACTGGCTTATTTCAGTCCTGCTGCATGGTGAGTTTCCATGGCTTTTCTCTGGATCTCTCCATGCCCACTTGCCTGTTCTGATTTGACACATGTTTTGTTACTTTCTGACAGCTACGTGGGACTTCTGCTCTATGTGGGACTTCAGCCAGGGTTTTCTGTCCTCTCTGTGTTAGTAGGTGTGTGTGTGAGATACTGCAGGGAAACTCTCAACTTTTAATTTGTGTCAGTAACTGATCTCTGCCAAAGTCTTTTATGGCTCTAATTCAAGTGTGTGTTCCCAAGTTTCCCTGGACTTTAATGGCATTCTTGAAGGGGAAATGCAAACTTTTGCTTTAGGCACAATATGTGCTTGAAAGTTTTGAAAATAAGTTTTCTCTACCTTTGTGTCTTCAGAGTTACATTCCTCTCCGTGGAAAGCTCTGCCTTTCTTAGCCAACCTTTAGCTGTAATTGATACACTTCTCTTTTACAAAATTTGCTCTGTAGGGATTGGAATATTGAAAGTTGTCAGAAATGTTTTCTATTATTATGGGAGCTTGTCAAATCCACAGTCCATGTGGAATGCAGATACAGCAGAAACACTGGCTGTTGTACTGGTGGCAATGCATTCCAATTATCCTGGTGCTGGTGCAAGAAGGGTATTTTTGGTCCTTGGGAAGCTCAGTGGCATGATGCCACATGTTACAAGAACAAGTCTCTCTCCTGATTTCAGATATAAGTGTGGGGCTAAGTGATACAAGAAATCTCAGTCTGAGGGAGTCCAGGAGTGAGTGGTGAAAGGAGACTGATGGAATTACGATGGCATATGGAGATAGAATTAGAGGAACAATTTCAATTTCAGCTACACCTTTTCAACAACTCAGGAGGCAATCAGCCATTTTTCATAAGCTGGGTGTCTGTATGAATTGATTTGTTATTGTTGCAAAGCCTTTTGTGCTGGGCTTGAAACCTTTTAACAGCCTCTCTGCTGTGGGGTTCGGAACAGAGGATCTCCCTGTTCTAAAAGCTGCTCCTGCAGCAGAGCACTGTCAGGGATCACAACTCTCCACTGGTCTTTTCATGGCCCAAAGGCAGGACCATGGCACTCTCCCTGCAATTATGTGTCCCACCTAGGAGAAGATGTGTTCTTAAGGATGAGTCCAGCTCCTAAAAAGCACTTCTGGAACACTGTGAAATTATGTTCGGTTTTTGGAATTTCAGATTTGGTAAAACATTCACTGAATGTTTTGCTTCCAGTCATTCTGACTCTTTTTTTTTGGGTTTTGTTTTCTTTTTTTATCCCTTCCTGCCAAGGCAACGCGATTTACAATCTGTAGGGGAGACTTTCGGGACTGCATTACACAGGTCTGTCAATCACAGATCAGATCTCACTGAAATACTTACATTTGGGTGACAAAAGCCAGAGATTCCTGAAATCATTACTTCATTCTGACAACTGAGTACCCCATACTAGCAGTAAGTGAGGAGGCAATGTATATTTTTATTATAGTATTTGAAATTTTTTATTAATTTAAAATGATAGTGGTGAATAAGTTTCATGTGAAATGTCTGTGCTGACAAACCTGAAAAGGAAGGATGTCAGGAATACATGTAACTAGGGGATAACTTTTCTAAGCTCAAATTTGTCAACAACAAACCAGAAGGCAGAAACAATGTGAAAATGTCATTTCCCAATGGAATCAGTACCTAATTGACACTTGTAGTCTGCAATGCCTGTTTCTCATTTATCAGCTTTCACAGTAGAGGTACTTAAACTTTACTCCACGTTTTCTTGTTTAGTCTCAATTTCTTACTTTGACACACAGCAGAATCCTAAGGGGAAACAAAACAACAACCTAGCTGCTTGTAAGCTGATGAAACCTTTCTGTGAGAATCAGTCCAGAAGAGAACTAGATATGATAGACTGCAGCTACCTACATGCAAGGAGTACAAAGCACTATCTTAAAACATGTTGATTCTTTTTCCCCTGGAAAAACAAGTCCCTAACTAGAGCATCCAGTTCGTTTTCAGACTGCAATTTTCAAATCTGGTGAAGCAGATCCTTGCTTGTTTTCAAGACACTACTGTTTCCCTCCCTCCCCATTCATTCACCATTTAAAAAACTGCAGAAGTTAGATGAGCTTTTTTGTCTTTCACTGTATGAGACTGTGTAGTCAACTGAGTCTGTCCTGTCAGGTTAAGTGTCTCATTTGAGGTGAAGGCCTCAGCAGAATAAACTGCCCAAATTGAGAGAGTTTGTGTCAAAGGGTAAGGATCCCAGTCCTGCTGGTGGGTGATGCTGGCCACCAGGTTTCCCTCAGCCCTGCATCTAAGGATAAGCATAGCCTCTGTTAAAAATGTCACTTAAAATATTGGGTACACAAGTGTGAGCTTGAAAAGCACTGAGAGTATATATACCCACTATACTTTGTGTGGGTACTTTAAGCAGTCAGATACTGAAGATGAGGATAGTGGTGCTTTTTGAAAGGAAAGAAGGAGAGGATTTTACTTGGCTTTGAAGAAGGTAGTTAAGGAAAGTGGTTTTGAGGAGAAGGAACAGGGGTAAGGCTCCTCAAAGCAGGTATATTCCTCTAGCTTTAATTTCTGGAAAGGGTGAGATTTCAGGTTTGTCCTCAGGAAATCCCTGCTCAGAGAAAGGCCTCTTTGCTTGGCTGTCTGTCTTGGCTCCTAGCTTATTATCTGGCTTCTCTGGTTCAATTCTGAGCTTATGGCAGTCAGAGGAAGAGCCTGGAGGCAACTGTCTGGGGTCAAATACATGTGAACACCTGTCCTGATAGGAAAACCATCTCACCTTAGACCTGGAATGACACTGCTCAGGTCAGAACAGACTCCTTCTTCAAGGGAACTTGTCAGATAGTCATGATTTTCCCTTGGATCTATAGTGTTTTTCTGGTATATTGTATGTTTAGTTCTCCCTGCAGGTAGCACACACATTCCAGGTAGCTGACTCAGGGCTCCCCTTGCTTGGTGAGAAGGTGGCTGCTGTGTGTACTCAGTACTGTGACACCTGAATGCGTTTGCAAGTCTGGATCTCTGATTTCTAGGTCTTAATTCACAAAACAAGTCCATGCATGATTTAATGTATGAATCTGGTCCTCAGGGACCAGTTCTTGATGACAAATGTGATTATTTTCCTTTCTTCTGCTCTGTGTCCCTTAGCTCCATGGGCAGCAAGTGCTCAGTACAGAGATGATCAGTGCTGCAGTGTCCTGAACCTGGGGTGAGCTGCAGAGATAATGGATTCTGTTGGATCTCAATAGCAGGTAAATTCAGCCTTTCTGCCACAAGAACACTGGATGCCCTGAAATCCACAGGAGCTGTAGACCATTGGGCCATCTGGTACCTGCTCACTGAAGAAACATTCACAGTAATTTATCTTATCATAATGTCCCCATTTTCCTGCATTGCTCAGGGAACAGTGGGGTACTTTAGAAGAGCTCTGATGCTAAGTAGAGCTGGCCTAACAGAAAAGTCTGTTCCTGCATTGTTCTTGGGATGTGGGGACTTGGCAGGAGGAGGAGGCAGGCAATGTTTGTTATAGTGGGAGGTGCAGGATACTGCTCTGTCCTGTTTTATGTGGTAGCAAAGGACAACAAATAGTATATATTGACCAGCTGACAGTTTCTGTGTTGATTTCATCAAATTTGAGTGAAATGGGACATGTTCTTGGTAAAAACTCAAAGTTTATTTCATGTAGATGGGAATAGGAGTGACTCCCTGTTCTGTAGTGTGGAGCTGGTTGCAGGATTCGGTGTGCTGGGTACACACAGCTGGTCTCTATCTGTACTCTGGTGTACAAGCCCCAGCAGGAGGCTGCTCTGGGAGAGTGGTGGGTTTTTTCCTCTTTTGAAGCCACATATGCTGTTGCTGCATGAAAGGCACAAAGCACAGATGATAATGCAAAGCACAGGGAAGTAAGCAGAGGCAATAGGAAAGGGAAAGATGAAAAAATCTGGTGCTTTGAACTCCATCATTAGGAAAAAACCATTTATTTTAATGAAAGCATCCAAAATGCCTTCCATGTTCCTGAAAATATGGTCATCTTTAGCTTTCTTCACCTGGTCACTGTAGGGTTTCAAATGATTGATATTTTATGATTACTGTTTCTTCTCTTTTCTGCTTTTTTCCTTCATCAGAGTACTTAGTCTCTTTGGTTGAATGTGTTATAGAGGATTATTTGGCTTTTACACTGCCATTCAGCACTCTGCTGGCTCATATGTTGGCTTGTTTGTCATTATGTTATTCATGTGTTTCACGTGGGCTATTTCTTAGTGCCTTTCAACTCCTAAATAAACAAGACAGCAAAGTCAGGATAGTTTTTTCCTGCCTACAGATTCAAAGAATGAGGATTATTTAGTTGGTCACCTAAAACACAAATTTACTTGCAGGTCTTTTCCTGTAACTAAGCAGTTCTTAGGTCTACATGTCATAGAAGACTTTAAAGGGGGCTTTTTCCTACCAGTACAGGATATAAATAATGCCATTGGTTTGTTCAGAGACTACGAGATCAAACTAGGAAAAAATCTCAAAATTTATCTTCCACACTGAAGTAATTTTGTGGGTGACAGCTCTGTTTCTTCTGTTTATCAAAATAACTTTCATCTTTTTATTCCTTTCACTGAAAGACATTTCACTTGTTTGAAGGTCCTTGATCACCACGTTCAGACTGGATGGCAGTGACAGCTCGTGCACAGGACTCTTGTCACTTCCTTGTGTGCTTGCTTTGAGGCTCACCTAATTTAAGGAGCTAGTGAGAAAGAGTTTTGGGCTGCCTCCTGCACCACAACTGTCTGTAAGCTTCCAGAGCCTGTTATGTGCATTCCTGGAAGCTAGAAGGCAACAGCAGATAGGATATATGTACGATAAAGGCATTTTGGCCCAAACTAAATCCACTCAAACACCAGAAGGAGAAGTCTCACCTTTTTCTGTTGGCTTTTAGCCCATGTTTCAAATTTACCCAGCTGTCAGTGCCTGCCCTCACACAACTGGCTGAAAGATAATCTGTTTCTTTGAAGTTTAGCAGCTTAATCCAGGTTTTAGATTACTTTATCTGACCTAAATTTTCGTGTGGATTTGGATGTTCTCTTTTATGGACTGACCTAAAATGCTGAAGTGACATGTGCAGCAGGGGCAGGGTTGTGTTTCAGTAAGGGCCCAGCCCTGGAAAGGCTGAGGTATGTGTACAACCACCCCTGACTTTGGTGGAACTCACAAGATTCAGGCAGAATCAGTCCCTCAGGGTTTGTCAGCATGCAGCTCAGCTGCCTCACATTACACAAATTTTCAAAAATACCAGTGCTTCTTTCTACTTTGGTAAGAGAAAAAAAGACCTGCATCGCCACCTTTTATGTGGGAACATCTCTGGTCCTTTCAAAAGGTAGCTACGTTTAGGAAGACTCCTTGTACTGCAGGGAGTCCAACTAGCAGGCAGGCCTTTTAGCAAATGTATTTGCTATGTGTTTGAAAAGGAAATATCGGTAATTCACCTCCCTTTTATCAGCCCTCTAGTTTTGTGTTGTTTCCTTTGAGAATTTTGGCATGTTTTGATCCCCGCATCTTACTTAGTTACTTAGTTATTTCTCTTCACAGCTCCCCTGCATCTCCTTTCAAATAGGGACTCTTGGTTTTGCATGAAATCTGGTCTGTAGGTGGCCACAACTGAAGCTGTTAAGAATTTATTTTAAAAACAAGAAGATCCCTCCTGCTGCGAAGACAATCTGTTAAAATAATATGCACAATTGAACATGACCTAGTCTCTTTTTAGACAGTCAAAGTTTCTAAACAGAAGGGAAACTGGCCTCTCTTATCATGAAACAAGGGAATTTTCCAAGGTTATCTCCTCTGTAGTGTGAAATGTCTTGACTTTTGCTGAAACACAGTTAATTTCAGGTGGAGTCCCGTTATACTTTATTTTGACAACCATTGAGGGAAAGGGCTTGAGGCTAAATCTGAGATCTGTGTCTTGCACACTTTAAAACTAAAATCTTAATGGACACTCTTCAGGGAACTTATCCATGTGTGAGTAACAAGTGAGGAATTAAAAATGAAATGATTAGCTTACATTCAGTTTGCCCGAGACTGTAAAAAGAGAGTAGCCTTACAAAGCTTAAATTGCCACTCAGCTCTTAGAAATATTTCTCTGCCAGCAGTTCCCTATCCTTGAAAAAAAGATACAGGATTGTTGTTGCAAAAGTCATTGGAAAAAGTAAAGCAGTAATATTGAAATTTGAAATACTCCTTCTCTCAATCTTCAATACACGTATAACTCAAAATAAGACTTTGAAATATGGAAATAAATTCTGCATTTCCAATCTGGAGAAATAATTAATACTTTTTTTTCCCCCTTTAATTCCAAAGTAAAGGATAGAGGTGATATTCCATGCAATCACTGTTCCCATTCCCATTCAGTGGGTTTTTTTTCTGATTAATATCTAAAGATGTGTCTTTAGGGAGGAAGAGTTTGGCTCAAGCCTCACACTGTGTGTCAGTAGTCACAGCACAGTGCCTGGGTGCACAGCAAGCCCTCAGGGCCAGGTACCCTGCCCTGACCATGTTCCATAATACATAGGGAATGAAGATGGTTTGGTTGTACTTCATTCCCACTTCCCATGGGCATGAGTGAAAAGCTAAAAAGGACATTATTCCTGCATTACTTACATTTTTTAGTGCTGTGTCTCATAACCAGGTGAAAAGACAATTCTGAATTTATTGCCTATTTGTGCCTGCATTTATTAAACCCAATACCGTTTGAAGATGGAAGCATACCTACTACCCCTGTTTGGAAGGAAAAGTAACATTTGTATTTAAGGACAAAGCAACTATGAAGTCTGCTGGCCAAGATTCATCACTGTATTTTGCTGAGTCACAGGGACTGACGGCTGAGGCAGTGCCAGTGAGGCCAGGGCTGATCTGTCTGCCTCTCTGTCTTTCTCTACAGAAGTCTGAATGTTGACGGATTTATGATGTTATCTGTCATAATTTTTAATGGATTGTTGTAATAGGAAAATACTTTTCTCCTTAAGTATAACCATTTTGACTTGAGCCACAAGTGGCTCATTTAATTGTTGAAAGAACTGACTAACCAAGAAACTCCCTACCCCAGCTATACTGTGGTGGGAGGTTTGCATCCTGTGCTCTTTCAGATCGCCTGAGTTAAATAACACTGCTGGAAAAATGGAGCCAAGGGTGTTCACACTGTGTATATAAACCAGTGATTTGCATCCGATTTGCCGGGTTCCAATTTACTAATTAGCAAATGCTATTTAAATGTGGCTTAACTGCAATTTTAAATTAGTATGCATGGTAAAATAAACAAGCTAATTGAAAACAGGCAAATTAAAATTCATATGAAACCGTATCTATTACTGAAAAATCTGCTTTTTCAGTCATATAGTTCCCTACCATTTGCCCAAGTACAGTGTCATTCCTTGAAGAGGGTCACAATGCTATTCACAGTGCTCAGCCTTCTGCCTGGATTGGGGTTTTCTGGTCCATGGTATTAGTGTAAAATGTATCAGTACAGTTGTGTAATACAACCTTAGTATCTAGGCTATAACAAACCAGCCTATGCCTTTAAAGTGTGCTTGGAACCACTTTCAGTAATTTTCATATATTGAGTTCTTGGAGAATATTAATATCACGCTTAATGTTTTAGTTATATTATGAAATGAAGTGCTCAAGTTAATTAGCAAAATGTCATGAGTTTTCTGCTTTGTGTCATTGGGGAATAGCACCAAGCATCAAAGAATGTATCAACCTTTATTATCATGCCCAAATGTGATTATGGAGCTACTGAGATGCACCTCAGAATTCTGATTTCTTTTTTATTCCAAGTTTTCAACAATGACTGTAGACACACCATTCTGGCTTGTACATTACATTTTGCAAATTATCTGTTACAAGAGTACTTCAAATATAAGACCATAATTTAAGGAGTAATTTTTGTCAAATGCCAAACACCAGCCCAAAACTCTCTTACAAAAATAATGAACAAATTAGGACAGTTCAGTTTAGATGTGGCAGAACCTACCCTTAAACACAGTCTTGGGTTTAAAACACCATGTGACTTTATTGACAGGACATGTCATCAAACATATTCTGACTTTAAAAGTTTACAAATTATTCATCATGCACAGTTCTGTTGCAAAAAGGGAGCTTTGCTCTTTTGTCTCGTTTATTGCATAGAAAAGGTTAAGAACTTGTGCTTCAAAATTCTTCCTCCCTTAAATATTAGGGCCATCTATATTTACCATATGTTTGTTGGAGTGCCTGTAGCAGCAGAATATCCAAAAGCAAGAGTATCTAAAGCAGTCTCTGTTGAGCACTGGACCCATTTCCTCTTTCCAAGCCCTAAGTTCTAAAACTTCAAGATTGAAAAGTTTTGCAGAATTGATGCATGGGGAAATTATGTGATTGCCAGATTTTTTTTTTTCCAAATTAAATTTCATCTTAAGGAAAGTAGGAAAACTTTGTCATTTTTATAGCAAAACTAGAAGTTTTTTCCTACCCATGGAAACAGCATTTTAGTCTTGGAGGAAATATGAAGCAAGACTTAAAATGTTTGGTTAATGTTGGAAGTTCATTATGAATGATTGGACCCCTGTATTTGATTATGATTGTTTGGAGTATGTGGCTCCCAACTAACCCGGTTTACAAATTTTATTTCTCTCAGAGGTTTGGTACTTCCGTGCTGAATTGTGATTTTTAATTTTTTTTTTTCCCAGTGTAGACTTCACATGACTTCCCCCAATTATTTCCTCCTCCACCATGAAAATCCAAAAGGACTGACACAGGCCAAGAAATGAGAGGTTTTCACACCAAATCCCCATGTTTTATTGATCCTTTCATTGCCTCAAGCAAAAAGTAATTGTACTAAGAACTTTTAAAAAGCTTGAGTATTATTTCCATCCACTGTTGTGTGTCCTGGGGATAAGTCAGAGTAGCTCAATTCCCCTTCTGCAAAAGTGAACTACCATGAAGAGAAATACACATAATGAATTTCAATGAAAGAGTGACAAGGTCTTTGCCGTTGAGACTATACCAAAGAAATCAATGAAAAACATGTTTTCAGAACCTACTAATACTGCTAAGTTAAAATTAAGAGCATCAAAGCCCTAGTATTGTGGGACACCAAGAAAAAAACTTATAGTGCTTCATGCAGCGTGACACCAGAATAGATTCCCAAAATGAATTTATTCCTTCTTTTTCCCAATTGTGTCTTTGAAGCTTCAGTTTGATTTCTGCAGCTTGCCCTCTAGCTTCACACTTACTTTCTTTTTTTTCTAGTTTTGCCTGTTTAGTTACTGCTAACTGTGGCCCTGATTAAAAGAACAGGTGCTCTTATACCTCTCTCTAGACCCCTCCAAGATCCTGTAATCCAGGCTGTGTGGCTGCTTAGGACCCCAAGGGAAGCCTGCTTTAGAACTGACATTGAATGAAGTGTAGTGTCAGGACACCACCTTTGGAAATTAGCCAGGGGGTGAGTCATGAGGTCTGTTACAAATGGTGTCAGGGCTTAGAAAAATACTTGCTGCCTGCAAAATCCCAGAAAATAGGTCTTTGAATTCTCCAGCTGACATCAGGATTTCCATCAATGCACAAGGGCACATGAATGTACACACACAATGTGTACAGTATTTACAGAAATAATTTTCTGTTGCATCAATGTCACCAAGTGTTAGTATGACAAGGAACTCACCCTTAAGACTTCATCAGGGTTTGAGGCCATTAGTTCTTGATTCACAGGAGCATTTCTGATTCAGTTCACTGTTGAACAAATTATTTTCTCTGCTGGGCTTTGTGGTTCTTAAAAGGATCACTGCTTAGGAAGTTAAACTGCCAGATGTTTTCCAGTCACAGCCTTCACCTGTCAACAAGATTACTTTCCCCCCAAGTGAATTTAGATTTCCTTGGAGGCTGGGAAAGCCTTTGGCACAACCTCGCACTGCCAGACAGTGCAAGGTTGACTTGTGTGGAGGATGGTCTAATCTGTTCAGTGTTCGATCTCAAAATCTGTCACATCTGTGATTCTCCTGAGGTGTATCTAAACCCAAGTGATTTGCAGATCTCTGAGCAACAAACCAATTTAGATTTGAAGGGAAGAATTGTGGACTTCAGTCTGGACTGCTGTGACTTACTTGCCTGGAGGTCTGTCATACTCAGTGCTTTGAGCAGTGAATTGTGTATACACGTTCAGATATACACAGATAATATTTTCCAGCAGGTTAGAAATACTTTAACATTACTATCTTTCTTGTAGCCATGTCCACTTTCACTTTCATTAGTCCTGTTCTTTTAACTGAGAGATCAATCTTGGTCTCTGTCTTTTTGAGATGCCTCCTAGAAGCCATAATGTTACCCAGTAAAGGGCACCATTCATTTTGTCTGGGATTGCTGCTGAAGTGACAATGGGTCATCTGCACATTGGTAGTTCTAGGTAGAGTACATGCATTTTCTTATTTTTATGTAGGTGCTAGAAAGAGAAATGGCAACTTGCTGAATATTTTCAACTCTATGGGAGCTGCATTCTGTGTCTGGGAAGAGTTTCTTACCACATATTATTTAGTAAACATGCTGTAATGGCCCTTTCACAATGAAGAGGATTTTTCATGTAAGTAGCTTTCAGCACCACATCAATCACCAGCTGGCTTGTACTGTCATAATGAAAAAGGAGTGGTATTTAGCACCAAAATATCATGAAGCACAGATATAAGGATGCTCTAAGGGCAAACCAACAGCCTTGATTCCTGTATGTAGATTACGTTGCAGTGCCAATGTGATTCTTTACATCTCTCGTTCCCCCTTGTTTACTTCCTTCACAAGAACAATTGTATGAGGGATTTTGTTAATTCAAAAGAGGTAGAAAGAAATGTTCTCAGAGCTTTCTGCCCAGAAACAGAGAGGATTTTTTCCTGGTCATGGAAAGGATCCCAGGTATCTGTGTCACTCTGCCCACTGTGTTGGGGGGTATGGATGGATAAATATTTGAGTGCCTCTGCATGCACATGGTTGATCAGTATGGACACCTGATTTGTCTTATTCCAAAAACTTGCTGCTGGAGCCAGCAGTGGGAGCAGGGAATATCTGTTAGGGTGAGGAACAGTCCTCAAGGTGTTGGGAAGCAGCGGATAGGAGCTGGAGTGAATTAGAGCCCTTGGAAGCCCCTCCACCAGAAGCAGGAAGCACATTGTTGCCTGAGGAAGGACCCTAGGGAGGTAGGTGTATGTCTTCTGGATATCTTCTTTGTTGGGAAATACACCCGAGATAATGTCTGAGTTTAAAACATCCCATACCCTACTTTAGCTGATGCTGTATTTCTTAGATGGGTCAGTAATAATATGACAGCCCTTTATCACTGGGAGACTGATGGAAGAACAAAAAACTTTCCTTAGGTTTAGTATTGGCATGAAGCATATTTCCCTTGGCTGGGAAATGGTAGGATTTGAGGGGGGATGGTGTGTTTCTTTGAACTTGTAACTCTTTGTAGGGATCTTCTATTTTGGTCAGTTTAGATGTTGGTGGTGTGTGTTTTTTTCCTCACTTACATTTTAATTAAATTTACTAGAAATCGTAGTTTGGGTATTTTCTAAATCAGACATTTCTGGGTTTCAGATCTGCTGTTTCCCTTTGTTTTGAGATAACAGACAATTATAGTTAAAAACCAAAGCTTGTCAAAAGTAGGAAAATAACACATAAGGACTCCAGAAAACTTTGACCGACCCCAGGATTGGTCAACTTTCTGAAACTTTAACCTTTGTGCAAGATGAAAAATATATTTTCCACTCAGGTTTAGCTTCTTTATGTGCCATTTTACCTAGTGCTTGAGGAGGGGAGAACATTTCTTTGCTCTGTTCAGAGGCACTAAGAAAATGTGAGCATGGCTTTACAGAGCAATGTTACTCAGAGAATTGTATAAGCACCAGGTATGGTTAGTTATCTGTGCATGGAGGGACAGTAGTATGATACACCAGGAAATACAGAAGTGCTGCTTATGAGAACTGAATCTCAGAAGATAAAAGTGAAATTGTGAACTATGTGTTGAAATAAACAAGATACCAGAATCTATTTGGAACTGTTTTCTGTTGTTACAAGAGAAATATTCGACTTTCATTAAGTGGTTTATTTTAATTGCAAACTGCGATACAATATTTAATAAATCTTGCAGCAGAGAAATAAGGAATAATGATTGAACTACATGGAATAAATTAGATGTCAGAGGAGCGGCTCTGCTATCAGCAGGTTTCTGTAACTTTATCACATCCTTGTTATCCAGGTTATTCTTCTCTCAGCTGCAAACACTAAAAGAAAGAATGATAAAGAACCTTCAGCTGTGTTGCAGGCTTGGAAAACAGTGGTGCTGTTGCAATATTACTTTTGTTCTGCATGTTTACTGGACAAAATATATTTCATATTTTTTTTACAGGATAATGCAGTTGAATTTTTTTCAGATAGCAGGGTAGTTATCAAAAGGAAGTGGTGCTGAATCAGATATAGACTGCATAATGAAACCTAGGGGTTCTTTTAATGGCATACACATTTGCAAGATGCTTCTTGCTGTTCTTGTGATCTTATTTGAATAAAAATTCACAGATTGTAAGGTATTGGATGGAAAGGCTATTTCATTCTTCCCTCACCACTGCCTTTTCTAACATACACAGACTATGAACTGTGATATTGAAGAGTTGGAAACTTTTTAGGTTACATAGAGAACAGAACAGAGTCCACATTTCCTCTATAAATAGAGGTCCTGGAAAGTAAGAACAAAAGCAAGTTCACAATCCAAATCAACTCATTGTCTGTCCTTTTAGCAAGGAACAGCAGCCTGATCCAGCAGTCTCTGCTCTCCTGGGGAGCTCTGTTATCAACATCACTTACATGGTTAAATCTACCTTATCAGAGAGACAATAAAACTATGTCTGTTATCCTTCAGGAGCAATGAATCTTACTAGCAGCTTGAAGGGAAATGTAGTTCACTGCCCTGGACATTCTTGGTGAATGCAAAAGGTGCTCCAGCTGATGGCCACAAAAACCTGTGCAGTTTCCTCTCCTTTCATTAGTTGTTTTAGTTTTTGCTGGATTTATATTTGAGCTACAAACTCCAACTCATATTTTTTTTTTCTCTAACAGGGACTGATGGGTGATGTTTTACCAGGTATCCTACCCGTGTTAATTCCTCCGAGATCTTACTGCAATTATCCTGGAAGTGATGCAAACGGAATAGTACTGAGCACCAGATCTGTGGGAGCAGTATCAAGACACAAATGGATATGTTCTGCACTGTGGGTAAATTCTCCTTCATTTTTACATTTCTACACCTGCAATTTCCAGTTACCTTGCAGAATGTTTGGAAAGGTTCTGTGCAAAACATGGCCCCAGCCCTGGAGTCAGAAACATGTGCATGACCTTTCTGTTGGTGTGAGGATCCTTTTTATTTCAGTGACACTCTGCAGTGGTATTGGGGTCCTTTCTTACATGTCAGACTGTCAAAGGTGAAATGGTGAACTTGTGAAGATGGCACATTAAATCTTGTGTTGTCCAGATTCTTTTGGGATTGTTTACAAACAAAATTCATAACAAGGAGTTGAGAAAAGTAGGTTGTTCCTTCCTGAAAACAACTAGGGATTACCAGTTTGTTGAGGCTACCAAACAGGCAACAAATGACATTCACTGTTCTTGTGCCTCTTTTTCCTATGTGCAGTGGGTCATGTGAAGCAATGAAAAGATGTTCTCCCTCTCTATTGGGGAATTCTTCAGAGGAGGGGAAGGAAGGGGTTCTCTGCAAAAAGAAAACTGCAATCCAGAATAGTTTGTTTACTTTCACAGTAGAATATTTGTGCTGGAGACACGTAGCCTGGGGCTGATCTGTAGCTTGACTTCATTGGCCTGAAAATCTGCCAATGGAAAGAAACTCCCCCAGCTGAAATTTAAAGAAACTGTGGAGAAGGGCTTCTGGAGAGAAATATAACAATTTTTAAATGAAGAATAAACCCACGTGAAAGAAAGAATATTCTCTTTCCTCCACTTCCTTACTGTTCCTACACAGGACACAACTGTTCTTTTGTGCAGCTTTTCTTCTTTCCTTCATTGCACTCCTCTCTTCCCCTCTCACAAAAGGCTCATTGCTGCAGAATTACAAGGAGCTTCTATAAATCTCACACCTGCCATTCATCTGGGCTCTGCTGGTCTCACAAATTACTATGATTTAGATACCTTGTCAGGTGTCCTGTGTGGCTGGGTCAGCATTCTGCCAAACTACCCTCCCTTCCCCTGTTGCAACCCTGCTGAACCCTGTAATTTCCATGCTGTGCTGGGACAGCGCTCAGCACAGGAGAGGGACTTCAGATAGAAGTTAAAAAATTAAAGAGTACATCTCCCAACTGATCTTGGCAGTCTTTGTAATCCTCCAGTGGTTTTCTGAGGCTCTTGGAGCTCAGTGTTGTTAGACACAAGCCCAGTAAAAGACTTGTGGTGTTCTCAGCCCAGAGTGTGCACAATTTGAGTCACAGGTCGAAGAGTATATATTAAAAAAAAAACAAAACAAAAACCAAAAAACCAGCTGGAACTCTCTTTGAATTTAGTGGTGGGGGATGCCACATTCTCATCATATTATGGGTCATGTGTCTTGGGTCCAAATGCCCTCTGTTTTCTGAAGGGAAATTCAGAAGTATTAAGCAAACTGCATCAGAGAACCAACTGGTCCACATCAGCCCAAAGTCACTGATCAGTCTGATTGCAAAGGCTTCTGCCTAGTAGATATAATAGGACCTGTTCCTTTGAAACAAGTGTCATTTTTTCTTCTCTAAGTAGTGCAATCCTGTCTGGCAGAAAAGGGAGGAAGGTAAATCAGGATGCAGTGAGATGTTTTGCACAAGAAGCTGGTGAGATTGTCTGAGATGGCAATGGATACCTCCTCCTCAGAACTAACAGCCTGTTGTTGCTGTTTAAACCAGTGCTGTTAATATTAAAAAGTTTAGAGTAAAAAACATTTAACTGAAGATAAATAGATATGCAGGTAGAATTGCTATTTGGCCAGAACTGTAGGACTGATATTGGGTTATAGAAAAAGCTGATGTGTGGTTGTATCACCAGTTGTGAGGCAGCAGTAAGATGAGCAGCTCTGGGCATCTTCAGGAATGCCCAGAAGAGCACATCCACTCAGACTCTGAGATACCAACTGAGCAGATCAAAAAGCCAGACCCCCTTTGTGTGTCACATCAAAAACCCACATGTGAAACTTTAGGTCATTGAAAAGTTTAACTAAGCAGCTTATGTCACAATATAGAGTATTTCTTATTACCTACACACCTTTACTGGATGCTTGAGAGGTATAGATCTTCTGTTTGGGTTGAGAGAGAAAGGAGTAGACTTGGAAATAATGTCAATAAATGTTTCCTTGTAGCATCATGAGATAAAGTCATACCAGTGAATAGACAATACAAAGATAATAGGCAGGCTGTTCTTTATCTCATTCAGAAGTTACAAAGGCAGTTAAACTTTCTAGGGATTTTCTAATAGAACCCAGAAAATGCCACTAATGTCATAATGACTCATAAAGATAATGTAGAAAGAACGCTCTGGAAAGAAAAAGGTAAACTCAAAGCAACATGCAAGAACTTATATTTGGATTGAATTTGGAGTAATTCAACACTGAAGATTAAAGGCCAAATTTTCTGCTGGGAAAATTAGATCTAAAGTGTAGTACTAAGTCCACCAGGCTCATTTGAAAGCTGTAAATTCATTCAGCTTTTCATACTGAGATTGGAGAGAAGAACTTCTCAAAACATGAACACAGTTGTTGCAGACAAGTAAAACTCAGTCCGTATGTATAACATTCCTTTGGACAAGGACTTGCAACATTCAAAACAAGGCCATAGGCAGCAGGATGAAAATCATCACAAGGAGATAGTGCCAGGAGACAACAGCACACAAGATCCTTTTGAGAGGTACTAGTATGTCATGATATGGGTCACACATGAGAAGATTATTTAGAGCTTTTACCCTGTGATGAGAGCAGATCTTTGTAGTTGACCCAATGACTATAAACTCTGAATTAGAGAGAGTGAAATGCTGATATGCTCTGTGCTCTTTAATGGGCTTGAAAAGGTTTTCTTTTCAAGTAACTTAAATGCCCTGAGACATTTCAGCTGTCGAAAGATTCAAGCAAACACCAGTCAGTCAATCAAACATTTTTGCCAATCAGCAGTGCAAAATTCCTTGAATTTGAAAAATACCTTGAATATCTAAGTGAATATGTAGTCAGCTCTTTTACTATTTGTGTTATTTCATTTAATTCATTGTTGCTTGGAATTCCCTTTATCTCCCTATGAAAGCTGACAATACTAAGTAGCTGTTAGTCCTTTCACCCTGGCTTTCCCATAGTTTAATCAGATGTTTACTAGAAAACAAGCACAGATTGAAAGCTCCCTAATACATATGATACAACTATCCCTGCCAGAAACACAAAACCTAGTAGGTAAAAGCACGACTTATGGTTCTTTATGGAATCAATCCTGTTGAAGTTTCAGGTCCTGTTTTTGAGACTTTTTGTACAAAATTCAAGTTTTCTGCTTGTGCAGCAAAGGATTTCAAGTGCTCATTCGAGAACAAATATCTGGCAGCCCTCCTTTCTTTTCCCTTGCTTATGCCAACCTCCTGGTAGGCCATCAAGTGCCTTGACTGTTATACACTGTAAGGGATACAAACCAGCAGGAGAAAAATTGCTTCTCATAAATCACCTGATCTCTGCAACTAGAACCTAAGGGTAAAACTTCTGCAAGCTACAGAGGGTAGAGCAGGAGCAGAAAACGCAGTAAACACGAAGAACATCTGTTTGGATGACTTACACTAAAGAGCTGCAGAATGTGTGTGTCCTGTGAGGAAGCAGGGGCAGAGGATCAGAGCTGTAGGAGCTCTCTCTGGTATTGGAATTACTGCCAAATTAATGGAGCCATACTGATCTCTGATAACAGAGGTCTGTAAGGAATGATCCTCAGTATATTTCTCTCATATATATGACTTTATGTTTACTGGATGTCATTTAGCTGTTCTCAGGCTCAGCCATATTCAGATATTATATACCAAGAGATGTGAAAATAACCATAACAATCTACAAATAGATGTGAAAATAATCTTAACAATCCTAAACATGCACATTTACACAAAACTTCTCTTGCATGCAGGCATATCTAGAGTCATATTTCCAGGCATTCACATAAATGAACTATAGCAATGACATATGATGCTTGCCTTGAATAAATAAGCGGTTCCAATCACATAATTTATAAAGGTTAATTACAAAATCCTCTTGAACATCTCATATTCTATTTTCAAAACTCTGCATTCTGGGATCTGAAACTTGGTAAGTGACATTTATGAGATTTTTGACTTGTGTTTGTTGTATAAATGACATCAATGGTGCAAAGATGCAGAAATGCTTTTAATGTGTGATTAAGCAAGTCATGTCTGGGACATGCATTGGTTTTCATGTGCCTTCAGAATCTTCCAACTGTTGTTCATCTAATTGCTAGGCAAGGGTATGACAGGGTATGACAGTCATGATTTTACTGACTGGCTGGTTGCAGTTGTTCTCAAGTCTCTGCAGAAGTTTTGTGGCAGAGCCAAAAAAGAGAGTGGGGGGGCGGGGGGAAGGTGGACGAAACTGATATTAAAAGCAGCAATTAAAAAAAAAAAATCTTCATACTCATCTCCATGGTGGTTATGCATAATTGCTGAAAAGAATTGAAACAAAACACAGGAGAGACACAAAAATAACACATCTCCAAAATCATGTGTGCTTTATTACGCATGTTTTATCATATTTTTAATCTTCCTCATTTGTCATGTCAAGGAAGAAAAGAGCTTGTGTGACAGCAGGGTGACCAGGACAGATGAGATATGGACTCAAATACACATTGTGCATGGGACATGAGTCAGGAGGTTTGTGTTCTTGTTATGGTAGGAAGGTCGTATTAGACTGTCTAAGCACAGAGATGAATGCAGTAGCAAAAGCTGGAATAAAAAGTCTACAGTTATTTCAAAGTTTTTTCTATGGTTACCACTAGGAACTGAAAGGCAGTTGGGTTTGATTTTTCATTTAGCCAATCATGATTTGGACAGGAGCTTTCTTTGTACAGCTTTCCTATTTCTACAGCACAATAATCCCACTGTGCAGTAGCCTTTAACATTTCTAATGATGCACAGTTATGTGGGCATAGACACTCATGTGCACACACTTGACCAATACATCAGATTCCTTGACACCTCAGTTTAAATTCTGAGCCTTTACACAGCTCCTCAAAGACAGCTCAGTTGCACAATGGAGGTGAAGCGTTTCTATGTGCTGAGTGTCAGTCATGCCAGATTACATTGTGTCTGTAGGATCTTTAGCAAAAGTAGTTTACAGTTTGAATAAGATTTACAGAAAGGGAAAGCATTGTGCAATTTTGTTGCACGCTTTCTAAATGCCAGGTTAGATTTAAATTCTTTGTAGAGAATGTCCAGGTGATCTCTACTGCTTTTTTTTTTGTTGTTTGCTCTAGAAAATGCACAGGACCAATTCTGCAATTTGTTCTAATGGTCCAACACTGATCTTGAAATCCTCATTCAAAATCCATTCAGGCACAATCTTTATGGTCTGCTAACAACGCAGCCCCTCAAAGGGCAGGAATGAGTGTTACAGAAACAGAGCATGAAAATGTCATCTGCCATTTCTACAAGGTCCTGCAGCGAGGGCTTCAGGCTCCACTTATGAATCAAGCATTCACCTTCCAGATGTTCAGTCTCAATTGGTTGCTATAGACACTGCCCTTAAGCAACTAGTCACAAAATTTGGAAAATCAAGGTTTAATGCATTCCCAGAAGCTTGGATACTGTCTTGCAGGATATTTGTGCAGTGTTGTTATGCCAAGGGAAAAAATAAATAGCTACCTCTGTCTCTTCTGCTTTTTTTTTTGTTTTAAGGTAGTTTCTTCCTATTGGATTTTTTGATACCTTTCCATTCTTTCATTTTTTGAAGAAAAATGTATTCTGTTCATGTTTGTGGATTTCTGCCAGCAATACAACCTTTTGAAAATGGGTGTACTGAAGATGTAAGAGCATTCATGTGACTTACTACATAAAAGTACACAGCTTTATTTTTCTTCTCTCCATCAAAGTTAAGAACTTGTATCTAAACTTAGTCAGGTTTGTTAATCACCAGTACTGACCCCTGAGCTAAGTTGCTTTGACAGGTGTCAAAAATTCCCATAACTGTTCTTTGCTTCATGCACGAGTCATGTTGCATCTACTTAAATGGCAGGTATTTATGTTAGGCCATAGCTGTAGTGGTACAGTTGTTAAAAAAAGCTGCTTCTAATTACAACAGCAGAAAAAACCCCTTGGACTATGTTAAATCTGTATGTTTGGTTGTTTGACCTCAGCAGTGCAGTCCTTGGTTGCTTGCCTTGAACTACTTTTTGGCATTCATTTCCTCCCATCTCATTAATGTTTCAATCCTGCTGTCTGTTCTTTGATTCTGCTTCTTCTTTCCCACTTTTGTCCAGATGATTGAATACAACTTTTTTTAATGTGCTAAACTCATGTTCAATGCTCACTTTACAGGCTTATGTCTCTCTTTTAATACAGTCAGTACAATTTTTTCTACTTCCCTCTTTCTAATCTTTCCCCTTATTTCTCTCCTATATTACCTCCCTTAGGAACTTTTGACTTCTTGGCATAGCAAATCAACATCTCTCCCTTTTCTGATCTGAGACATGCACCCAGAAAGATTCCTTAGTTTGTCCTGTTGAGTCTGGAAATTCTATTCAGGGATGAGCGAAGAGATAAAATGGTGCAATTTATTTGCTTGTCTGTAATGGATTTACAGGGGTCTTTACAGAAGAACTTGCATAATTTTGCTTTGCACATACATTCCCTGTGAGGGACCAGCTCCAGCCGTACAGTGATGACCTTCTTAGTCCCTCAGTCTGGATCGAGGCGATTGCAATCACACCTCATCCAGAACTGTCACACCTTTCTTAGCTTTAATTTTCCTGCCAGTAGTGTGTAGTAATCAATATCCTTTCACTGCATATGGTGTTCTTCTGAAGTTTAAATGCTAATGGAGCCATTTGGCAAGGTGAGCTACATTAGATTATACACTATAAGTGTAAATTGGAAATTGTTTAAGCTTTCAAATTTGTTTTATCCCATTAGACTTTCTCATGATTCGTTTGTCATTCTAATTAGATTTTAACATGTACTTCATGTTTCAAAACTTGAAATCATAAGGACTGCATAACAAGTAATCTTTAAGAACAGGCAGCTCCCTAAGCTGTGTTTAATTTATAACAGATCAGTAAACAAGGAAGGTGAAGAGTCAAAAAAATACTAAGTAACAAAGTGATGCTGCCTCCGAAATCCAATTATTAATTGCAATGATAATAAGAAGAGTGATTAAGTTGATTTATTTAAATCCTACAGCAGCATTGGAATAGCTCGGTTGAACAGGATACTAAGGATCATTTTTACTCATCCACCTTTTTCTAGGTCTTTCATGTACTCTTGGCTTACTTGACCTTGCACAGGATTACCTGAGGAGTTAATTGAAAACCTTTTCTCCTAGGGATAGAACAGAAAAATGACTAGTTGATTCCCCTTCTGAACAACAGCAGAAGTCTTGTTGATCCGTGTGAGAAGAGTCTTCTCATCTCTTCTTTGGAGAACAAAGAAGTGTTTTCTGACTGTAGAAGTCTGGATAACCATGTTATCAAACGGCAAAGTTCTGTAGAGAATCCCAAGGTCTTCATGGGCAGAGTTTGAAGGCCTGAGTGTGTTCTCAGCCATGGGCAGTGTTCGAGCACCCTGGCAGACTTCAGGTCTCGCAGATGTTCTGTTTCTTTTTTAATGCAATCATTCTTATTGCACAATAATGATGGAAACTCAAAATGTATTTTATTCTTTGCTTTTAGCCAGCTAGGAGACAGACATGGTTGCAATAATGTCCTGCTGTAATTGCAGACTTTAGGGTAGCAAATCCATGTGGATCGAGCTTGTTTCTCTAGCCCAGGATGTTCTGCCAATGACCTCAACACCATCTGTTCGTTCTTTCTCATCCTTTTGTTCTGAAGATTAGAAGTAAGATCTTAGATAACAATGTTCTGCAGTTCTTGGGTATTTAAAAGTATAGCACTGAGAAACCCCCCAAGAGACATAGCCCTTGTTTGGGACAGAAAAAAAATGCATATTTAGTGTCATTACTACTTGAGATTTGTTGGTGTATATCTGATAGATTACTTCTGCAGTACTTAATTTCTTTCTTTGCTCTATGACTTACCTATCTTTTAGAAAGATGGAGAATAATGCTTTTCTATATCAGAAAGGACCTGGAGAAGCTCAGCTTAGACAGTTGTAAAGTCATTGCTGAGATATGCAAAGTGAGCTGATAAGTATTTTGTCCATTTTTTGATCTTTTTGACTTCTCTCTTCTGTCCAGCATGCCCATCTTTGTGTGAAAACAGAAAGTGTGTGTACAGTAAAGTCAGGAGTGTCTCAATTTGTGAGTATATTTTAAAAAAATTCCCCTTAATATCCATGACTAATTTTTACAAGAAGGAATATTTAGCACTTCAAGCATCAATACATAAAAATTTACACAGGTGCTGTATGTTTTTTGGCCAGATGGGCATTTTAGACAAGAGACAAGAACATATTGGATACAGCAAAACAAATTTACATTTTTTAAGGTCCTTCTTTTTTTTTTTTTTCCCAGTGTGTTATTTCTCACAAATGCATCAACAGAGAGTTGCACTTCTCTCTCTAAAACAAGTGTAAGACAGACAGCAGCTGTGTTAATATCCCCACGCTGCTCTGCCAAACCAGTGCTCACCAAGCCATATGGATGGATTGATAATTCCGAGGTAACAGTTCCAGAGGTATCCAGGCCTTTCCCTATCAGGTATAACATGACCGAGGAGCAACTGTTTATGGTGGTGTTTTGAGTAACTCCACTATTTGTTCCCAAGAGTTGAAATATGACTCTCAAGCAGCTGTTAGTTAGCAATAGCTCCTTTCCTGGGCTAGTCTCAGTCACTAACTTTCAAGTGAAGTGCACTCTGCAGTAGGCAACTGGAAGTAGCTGAGTTATTTAAGGACAACTGTTCTGGGTTATATTAGTCACAATTTGTATTATAATAATTTTTTTAGGAAGGTTCATCACTGTGCAAGGTACACAGTATGAGAAATCACAGTCGTCTTCCACTTTGGGAGATGGGTTTCTAAGCGGATCACTCATTCCCTGGAATTTGGGATTTCTCAGGAACTCTGAAATGTTCCCCTGCATTCACAATGCTCTCTGCCTTATTCCCAGCTTAAAAACACTTCATTATAGGAAGGAGGAATTTAGTTTTTGGATTTTTTTTGGGTTTTGTTTTTTCCCAGGAAGGCATCATGTTTGCTGTCCTTATTACTGTGGTTCTCTGATCATCCAGGCAGTTTGTTAGAGGTCTGCGTGATGAGAGATTTTTCCAAGAAAAACATAAACACAAACCAGGCCAAAACATTCTTTATCTTAATTTGCCTTACAAATTGTCAGCTCCTCATCAGAGAGTGTGAAGAGCTTCATCCAGAAAGAATTTAATTGAACAGATTTTTATGAACATTTAATATATACAATGAGAAAGACAAATGTCTTGAAATGTTTTGTTTTGTTAGAAAAAAAAAAAGCCCTCATTTTTGCCTGAGAGATGGATTTCAGAGGAAATTGTCCAGAAGGCCCTGCTCATTGGTCTGTGTGACTAGAAAAAAAAGAATAAAGCCTGAACCAAGAGAAGCAGAGACCCCAAAAATTTTGTCAGAGAAGTTAATGTCTGATGGTAGCTGGAAAGGAACAAAGCCAAGTGAGGTACAGAACAAAAACCCTGGAATTCTTAAATTTATGTTTTTTACCCAAGGAAAACTTACACAGGCACTTCCTGCTCTACGAAATTCATGTCTAGTTTTAGGCATAGCTGGGATCCAGTATGTTTCTAAAGCTTGTTTTAACACCCACTTTTTTTATTTCTCTTGTAATTTGAACTGGAGAAGAAACACGATCTTAACTTTGACTTCTAAAAAGCATAAATCACAGTGAGGAGTTGAGCTGGGTAATTTTTGACCTGTTGAGGCAATGCATTTAACCTGTTTCAAAAGAAACAAAAACAAAACCAGATTTCTGCAAATTCTTTTGACCAATCTTTGGCTCCTAAGTGAAGAAAGGTCTACTTGAAATTTTAAAGTGTTCTTAAAAGCATCTATATTTTGAGCTATTTCATCCTGCGTATCTGCTTCCCACTCACTTTATTTCGCAACAGGATACATGCCATTTGTTTCCATCATGGGAGACTGTTGCAGCAGTGCTGTGCTATTGGTAACTAGACTCCAGCCTATTAACCTCTTTGATTAAATGAATTTAAAAGGAACTACAGATTCTCTTGATGTATGCCTGCATTTGATCATAGATTTGGAGAATGCTCGTGACATCTGTTTTATCACATATGGGATCTTTACACACTCTTAAAAAGTAAAAGCAGCAGCAGAGCTAATTCAAAGGAGAACCACAGAATGGCTTAAGCTTAATGAGTTCTTATTTTCTTATATAATGAAATCATCCCACTGTAATATCAGTCCTTTTATTTCCCCAGGAGAAATAGGGAAGGTTGTAATAGAGGTGGTTGTTCCCCGTTGCCATGAAACACAGCTATTTACAAGGCATAAACCTCTCTGATGAAGTGAATTATTCTATATATGATGGGATGAAGCACACTTCTGCATGTCTCAGAAAGGGTTGTGTGTGTGTGTTTGTGTAGGAGGCTGCCTCAGTCATGTTAAATTCATATTAGGTAGCACTTCCAGAAATGACTGGAAAGTAGAGCTGTTGATACAAAAGGTCGCAGACATTAATAGCCTGCAGAACAATTCCAGGGTATGGAATTATTCACAGCTGCCAAAACACAAAGGAAAAGAATAAGAAGAGAATGAGGGAAATAAAAGGTTTGAAACAATGGCATCTTTCTGTTATTATTGCTGTTATACTTCGGGTATTTTAAAAACACTCCTCTTGGAGGGGAACTGGGGGGTTGATTTTGAGCTGTTTTTTGCTTTCATCTTTTAAATAGCAATAGGAAATATGTGTCTTTTGACTCTGCTTTTGTTGCATTTAGAAGTTTTTGTGGAAACACGGACGGCAGTTGATGTGCTCTTCTGAGTGAGAATGGCCTTTAAAATGTATCCAGGATTTTTTTGCAAAGGCTCCAGACCAAGACAGAACAGGTGGAAGGTCAGAAATGGGAAAGGCCAGAAGGGGAGAGGAGGAAAGCAATGAAAAGGAAGGGAATATGTTGAAGGTTCAAACAAGAATATAGGCTGTTCTTCAGGACAGAAAATATTTCATTGTTCAAAGAAAATCAAATTCCTCTCCCTTTAAGGCTGGTTGTGTAGTCGTGGCAGAGGAACGGAAGGGGAAAGTGTAGCTCTTGAAAGCCTTTATGAAAGAAAGGAATGAAAAACATCAACAATATCAAATGGTCAGGTTGTGTCTGTACTAGCTGAACCCCCTCCCTCTCACCAAGACATGCAGCCCCTCTTATTTTCCTCCCAGTCCCTCACAGTTCCTCACAGTCAAGAGTTCCAAGCAGGAGACAGAAAATAACAAAAACACCTGTGTTTATAGTCATATATATAGCTTCTATGATTTGAGGTGGCCAATGCTAAGAAAGATCCTCATCTGTATACATTGGCATTTATTATGCTAACAAAGTCACAAATCAATCATTTCCATCCTTGCTGCTGACAGATCAGGTGTAGATTTACAGCAAGTGAGATTGGGCAGATTAGAAGCTAGGTCTATTGTTCTGATTATAAATCAGCAAGTGTTTGATTTGCTGTGTAAAATAGGAACAGACATTTTCCCTTTTTTCTTTCTGACTGAAAAATAGAATTACTGTTTTATTTTTAGCCACCCTTTCCTTTCCCACCAGCATTGCCCTCCCCTTCAATACAGATCAATAGTTCTGTCCTTTCCAATGGATATTTTCAAAACTCCACCAGTCTGCGTGCTCTCACCCTGTAAAAGAAGAGAGCCCTGGTCCTTATCTGTATCCTCTTAATCTGACAAGCACAGTCCTTGACTGTTTCTATCTTTGTTTCCTCCATTGTTCCTCCTACAAAGAAATCTTTGCAGGGATGGCTCAGGGGACTGCCAATGGTCTGTAACATCTTCCTCTCCTAAATTTGCTTCCAGCAGTGATTATTATCTTGTGTTGTTCTGGGGAAGTGAGTTCTCTTCATGTTCCTGGCAGATAAGTGTCTGAAGAATAGGATTCATGGCACTCATTTAGTCATAGTTTCACGGTGGAAGCAAATAGCTAAAGTGATAAGCCTGGAAATGAAGTGATGGTGGGCTTGGAAATTCAGTGAAGGTGATCTTGGCCATCAAGGGATGAAGGGCAGGAGGTGCTGTGATGCCACTGCCATTCCTATCTGTTTTCTGGAAATTAGAGAGCAGGAGTCAGTCTGCTGCTCTGTTAGTCCATGTGAAGTTCTCTTCAAAAACTTAAGGATGTTTTATTTGAAGCAATGATTTTTTTTAAGTGAAGGAAATGGCAAGAGATGTTTGAGTCCAGGGAAGATGTGGAAGAGAGATGGACAACTCCAACTGCTCTGGCAGGAGGAGGGGACACGCCTCCTCCATGGGCAAAAGACATACAGTCACACTTCCTTATCTCCAAGGAGCACTTGGAACAGGCACATATGGAGAACTCCAAGCTGGTGTTTTGGTAAGGAGTATGTGGTCATGAAAAAGTACAAGAAAATGGATGGTAGTTGCTGGAAGGTCCTGGAGAGACTTTTAGTGTAATTTGTTGAACTGGAGCTGATATTAGCTGCCTAGTGCTCTGAGATATGTATGGAACAAGTGCCCCTTCCTAGAGGTATTTAGGGTAACACTCTCTAGGTAATGGAAAATTATTGTATTTATTTTGTTGGTTTGGGTTTTTTTCCTATCTTTACACTATAGCTGCAGTGTTTGAGTTGTCTGTTAATTGGCAGAGTACGGTGTGTTGTTAATAATCTCAGCAGATATCAAAGCATGAACTGGTCTGCAGTGAGTGTAACAAGGCCTTTACAGATTTGGACAGAGCCTGAATCATCTAGTTTACGGATTCTTAATCAAGAAATTTTCCTGGGACTTGCAATCAAATGCCTACTAAAACGAAAAACAAATGAACAACCCCCCAAAACAAACAAAAACCCCACAAAAACCACCAAAAAGCCCCAAGCCAAACAAAAACCAATCAATCAAACAAACAAGAAAAACCCCATGTCTCTAACTTATGCTTTTCATGAGTGTTCCTGCTATAAATATAGCCCAAGCATTATATATTAGTATGTCCAAACTATTGACATGGCACACAGAATCAAAGTGTTACTCTGAATGAAAAGGCAAAGGAGATGAAAATCCAGCCCAGCAAATCCCTTTTGTTTCAAGGCAGAGAAAGAAAGAATCTGTATTTGTGTTATGTGGCTACCACTGATGGAAACTCTCCCACCTTGTCCTTTTTTTCCCTCTGGTCACTGGTAATTGGAACAGCCAGGGAGTCTGAGCCAGGCTTGAACAGGAATTAGATCACATGTAAACGTTGTCAGTGCAGGCTTTGATGGTAACAAAGGAACACTGTTGATGAAGAGCAAAGGAGCTGTCTGTATTCTGCAGAGGTATCACTGCATTGTGCTTGCCTAATTCTGTATATCAGCTCATACCTTGTAAGGTAATGAAGAAGGCTGGAGAATTTATTATCCTATCAAGCTCCTCTTCAAGTGGCTGCTGTTTGCTTGAGCTTTGATGGTTCAGAAGACTCTTTGTTCCTTGAAAGATGTTGGTACCTAGGTAAAGT
This sequence comes from Pachyramphus minor, assembly GCA_013397135.1. Taxonomy (NCBI): domain Eukaryota; kingdom Metazoa; phylum Chordata; class Aves; order Passeriformes; family Tyrannidae; genus Pachyramphus; species Pachyramphus minor. The sequence goes on along the minus strand of VYXB01000005.1, from coordinate 182,128 downwards.
GATCTCACACTGCCTTTGCCAGCTGATTCTTTCAGAAATAAAGTGGAAAAGTTGCTCATGTCTGTGACTATGGTCCTGATTGTAGCTCTCTGTGTGTGTAAATCTGTTGAAAATGGTTATCATCTAAGGAGTTAAGGAATGTTCAGGGATGGTAGTAAGCCCTAACATTTAACTTACAGAAATTAGGATGAGGAGACTTCAACAAATCCTTGAAAATCTATCCTCTGCACCAAGCTTCCACTAAACTTTATGTGGAGATTTCACCACTGCTGGCAATTAAATCTTGGCTGGTTATTTATGCAAAAAGTTGTAGAATTATTTCCTGTAGTTCAACTTCCTCTATAACAGTTCCAAAGAGATCTTGTAAAATGAAGCAAAATTAAGTAACTTTCACAAAATTTCTTATTGCTGATGTGTAGCTGATTTTGGTTTCTTTTTTGTCATAGTAACTGGGAACTGGTTCCAGGGAACAGATCCTGTAGCAAATAGACTGAGGTATCCCTGGACTAATGTCAGCGATCTAAGTGCTGCACTTGGTGTTATATGAAGTGAATATAAGCACAGACATAGAAGAGTGCACCAGATGTTTCTTGGGACAGCAGGAACCTCATGCATTTAAAATGGTTCTACTTTAGCTATTGCACAAGCTATTTTTAACTTTTTACTTCATATTTCTCTGTCATCATGTCAGAAATAATCTCGTAACAGTCCTGGTGTCACCACTCCAAGCTCCAGACTCAGCAGTCCCAAAATTCTGATGTGCTGTTTCCTGATCTCAGAGACAGTGGATAAAGAAGCCCTGAGGATGTATAGGCACCACTCACCAGGAGCAATGGGGACTGTAGATGTTTTTTCTGCAGCAGGATTTCCTCCTTTGCGTTTAGATGAGACACCAAGCAAACTGGTGAGATTCAGTTGCACAGTTCAGGTGGGCTGCTGTAAGCTTTCTTGGCAATGTTAGTGCTTAATTTGCTCAGTCCAACAAGAAAAATCAGATTTAAAAAAAATTCGTTAAGAAATTTCTGGTGTTCACCTCACTGGTCTCTCTCTTTGTCCCCAAATCTGTGGATATTTGAACATCAGATGTAGTTGTTGAAAATACAGTTTGGCCTTTAAGTGCCATAGGCTGTGCTTGAAATGGTCTTGGCTCACATTGAAGATCCACTTCACTTCCAGGGGGGAGTCCATTGTGCTGTAAATGGGTTTAGCTGCACTTATCCTGTGGAAGGTGTCAATCATCCTCTGTGAGATGATCGCCACGTGCTGCATGATGGCTGCTTTAGCATGTCCCCATACAGCAACAGAAATACTGCTGCTGACCTTTCCATTCTAGCACCCCATGAAGTCCACAGAAAGAAGGACTTGGATGTGACAGGAAAGGCTGTTACCTAATTTTTCATATGTTGTTGCATCTTGTCTTTCCTGGTTTTGCAGAAACCATGAGTGTTAACAAAATCCGGAAAAGACAGAGTCTGACCAATTACATCTCAAGGTCTGCTGCTGCCAATCCTGTTCCAGTCCTTTCCACACTTCTTTCCTGCTTTAGCTTGTGATGCAAGCCTTTGTGACAGTACTTATAAAAGACATAAGGAGGGACAAGTCTTAGGCAATGTTTTTTATATTAAAGCTTCATTGCAATTTCAGCTTACTTAATTTTGAAATTCATGCTAAAGACAATCTGGGTAGAGACAAAGGCATCTGTTGCTTACTGTCAGTATTTTATACTCATTCAAGTTATTGCAGGACAGAGTTTGGAATGCAGCTGACGTCTTCCTGAGGTGTTGACACTGTTTGATAGCTCCTCATCTCTATGAGATTAATAGAGGGGGAATACTGTGGGTTTTTTTCCTCTGGCACTCTGATCCAGTGTTTCTGTTTTTGGAAACACACAGTGCATCAAACTGAGCCACTGAAAGGTCTGGTACAAGTATTTTGAGAGCACTAGCTCTCTAATGAAAGAGGTTTTGAGAAACAGCATCCTTTGGAATTTGCTCTGTGTATAAATTACTGTCTGAGGCATGCTAGGGTTTGCATAATATGATGGGGAATTTGGTCCTCCTGACAAACAACCTCCTTTCGGAGCTCCCATGCCCTGGCTCATTTTCAGGAGCTGGATAGCCAAAGGGCTCTGAGAGAGAACCCTGCAAAGCTGACCCAGTCAGGTCCTGTTCATGACCCTTCCCTCACACATGAGGCTCCATAACCTCACTCCTGCCTTACCCTGGCAGAGCCAGAAGCCAATGCCCAGGTGCTTCAGAACATCCCCCTCTGCCTTGCAGGAGGTGGGGTTGGCAGAAGAGAAATATCTTTTTGAGCCTGTCTTTCTGTGCAGACGCTCTCTGAGATGGGTGACCTCAGGGAGACTCCGGAGACAGTAAAAGGCAGAAAATCTTTCAGCTGGTGCCATTTAATAAGGAAAACACATTTCAGCTCCTCATTTCCAGCCACAGGGACAGGCTGCCTTTTTCACTTGAAAAAGAAATCTTCCAGAGAGGAAGAATTAGCTGTTGTTTTTGAAAGAAAAGTTTTGCCATGTGAGCTGTAACAAACTGACAGCACTATAGAGCTAATTATAGATCTGTAGCTCCCGACTAGGACACTCAATAAAGGTTGATGAAGTCGATTTATTATGTGAATTTAAGTTAACTTATGTAAAGACATTGTTTCTCTGGTTCTTTTTTTTCCTGTTCTCTAGCAGTTCTTCCAAACAATACTTTGACACCTGAATTACTTCTCCAGGGCAGTGGAAATGGGGGAGAAGGGGAGTGTCTTGGTGTCCACATTGGCACTAGGTGGGAAGCGAAGAAAATTTCTTTGGAGTGCTGTTGTCTTCAATAGCATTTACAGATGCTCTTTGGCTCTACCTTTTTACTCATAGTCAAGTCCTGAGACACTCTTGTTACACACCTCACAACTTTTACTGAGGTCGATGAGCATTTGTATGACACATTTTGGGAATAGAAGCAGTGAGAAGCTTCACTGATTACTTCCACCTTCCCCTCTCTCCCCCCCAATCTCTTTCAGGAATGACAGTAAGCCCATCTTCTTACTTTCAGTGCTGGACATCACTAGTCGATGTCCAGCTCATTTAGCTACTGAATTAAAAATCTGGATCCCTCCTGTTCTTGAAAGGAGACATATTGGAGTCTCTTTGCTCCTTTCACAGAGGTCAGTGGTTCCTTATTGATAGACCAGGGGAAAGTTGTGCCACTGGCAGCAGTACACCTCTGTTGGCATGGACTGTGGCTGTGTAGGCATCCCTTGTGCCCCTCCAGCAGGATGCTGCAAGCCAGCATGGAGATAAACTGCTTCTGAAGACACTGCCAGTCAGTGGACAAGGAGTGTCTCCTGCATTCAGCACAGTGGTGGTCCACAGCTTTTTCACACCCAAGGCTTGCTGGGAGTATCACAGTTCTTCCAATGTAGCAGTGCAGAATTAAGACTTTTTTTTCTTCTGTTTAAGTCTGTGGATATACAGAATAAAGGCCTTTTGGCAAAGGAACACCACGCTCTTCAGCAAACCTCTTACTCCACCACTGAAACGTGTTTCTCAGCAGAGAAGCCTATCTCAGTAAACTAAATCTTTCATCTGGCACAGAAGCAATGCTGATTAAAAAATTAGAAAGCTTTATGACTGTGTCTGTTTACACAGGTCAGAGGGTCTTTGTTCAAAGTGGCTAATTATGTTGATTCTTGGAAATTTAGAGGCAACATGAAAAGCACGTTGGGAGGAAATGTGATGACAATGGATATCAGGGAAAAAAATCTTCTCTGAAAGGGTTGTCAAGCTTAGAACAGACTACTCAGGGAAGTGATTGTGTTGTCATCTCTGGAGGCATTTAAAAGATGTGTATATGTGGCACTTAGGGACGTGATTTAGGGAGGTGGACTTGACAGTGCCAGGTTAGTAGCTGAACTTGATGATCTTAAGTGTGTTTTCTAACTGAAACAGTTCTATGATTCTGACAAGAGTAACAATAATTGGGAAATTGTACTTCACATCACACCTTTCTTTTTTTAACAAGTAATTGGTTTTGCATATAATGTTCACAGTATTTGCCTGAAGTGAGTGCACAAAATGGGAGAAGTCCTTTGCAGGCTTTCTGGAAGGGTGATTTGGATATTTTGTGATGCTAAAACCCTCCCTACTGAGTTATGCTGGTAGGTACCAGCCATTCAAAAAGATACCTTCTAACAGGAAGAAACATTTGGCACTTAGGGCAAAAGGGACAAATCAGTGTAAAACACGATAAAATCTGAATTGTAGGAAAAAACAAATCACAGAAAGATTTGTTTTGTCCATTCAAATCAAAGATTTGTACTTGGCTTTCTGTATAGTTCAGTTCATGTTTTGGACATTCCAAATTTTCCTTTTTAAAAATACATATCTATGCATACAATGGTGGTTTAGCTACTTGCCACAGAATAACTATATGAATAAAAGTAATGTGTGGCTCCCTCAGAATATCCTGTGAGGAAGATGATAGGGCAGACTCCTGGGTGAGTGTGCATAGCACTGTTTGATAAATGACCTGAATTTGTGGGTAGCCAGCAATGAAAACTGGCAGATTTACATTCTTTTGAGCACTCAAGAGGTCATCGGGGAATATGTCCAGCTTAGTGCATTTCAAAATTCATGAGCCAGAATTCCAAAATCATCATGGAGTTTGTGTAAATTAATGATGAGAAAAAGAGTTGTGATCCATTGCTTCTGATGCTTTAAACTATATATAATCACATTTTGCTTGGTTGGATTTTTTTTTCCTACAGGAACTGACCCCCTGCATTTTATCATGAGTCTCATATGTCTCACATTAACACACAATTCCACCAGCATAAAATTTGAAAATGTGGACACTCATAGCGAAATTCACAAAAAAGTTTCTCTGTTTGATCCTCTCCAATATTTGGGGAAGAGATTATGTGCTGTTTTGAAGACCTAAACTCCCAGCCTTTGCAGTGTGGATTATATGAATCAGTAAGCCATTCATGTTTCACCTTTGCCTAAAACTTGTATAGTCTTCAGCTCCTTTCTAACTATCTGCCAGTGGCAGGAGATGTTCCTTATTTTACATAGACAGGTGCAAATATTTCTGTACTAATCTTACCACTGGTTTTTCAGCCAGAATTTACCGGGAGATCCAAGTCCATAATCATCCACACTGGGAAAATGTGAGATGGATTTCACTTGTGCCCAGCTTTGCACTACATGAGCTGACTTTATGCAATAAGAAGGGAGACCAGATCAAAGGCAAGAACCCGGCTGGAAATCTTGTGCGCTGTCACCTTGCCTTTGGTTGCAAGATAGTGAAAGACTTGACTTTAACTAGTGTGACAGGGCTTTGTGGGTGTTCTGGGAACCTGCATGTTTCCAAGCTACTTTGGTGTTACCTTCCTTACTCCTTATCGGTCCCTGTGCTCCCTCGCTCGTGTTTCTTGTATCGTCTCCCTCCCTCGGTGTGAGCTCAGCATCGGTGCTCCCACACGCATTACCACCAGCACACACTTGAGGGCCACAGATCTTAAGTTTAGCAGCTCCTGCCTTCATCAGACTTATTCACTTAGAAAGAGAGCGGGGTAGCTCTCTGTCTCCGTAGTATTAATTTTCAAACAGAAGGCAGAATGATCAGTAATCTACTCTTCTGGCAGTTTGACTTAGTTTATTCCTGTGTCAGATATTATCTTCCCCAGCGGTTTTACCACCTGCAGGTTTGATGTCACCTAGTCAGTCTGGCGTGACCATTCGCCTGTCCCTGACCCTGGTGTGTCACACCAGTCTCCATGTGGCCCTGAGCCACAGCATAGCTTGGCATGGTAGGTAAGATTAAATAATTCTGAGTTGCTTGCAACTGGCCATCCCTGAACTAATCAATTTTTGTAATTCACCCCAAAGCATTCAAAAAATACAGCTATTTCCATTTACCTGTACAGCTCAATCAAGTTAGGGAGCTGCAGCACGTAAAACAAGCCGTGGGTAAGCAGCCTGTACCCTGCATAGCACTGCACTGTAGGCTAAAAGGGGCAGGAGAAGGATCTGCTTTTCCTAAAACCCAACCACTGAGTAATTTGTACTCAACATGGGAACCGAGTACTGATCTTTGATCGTCAGTACATGCTGTAGAGACAAGAAACTCAGATCTGCTTGCTACACGCTGTGTTGTGGCATATTGCTCATTTGCTGGAGGAACTGAAAGGTCAGACTTCGAGGTCCTTATTCTGAAAGGTTACATAAAAAGGGCCTACCTAGTAAGAACAGAGGTTTAGTTTTTGTTTTATCATAAAAAGGAATATTTTTGAAGTAAAAGCACCTGGAATTATAGAAAATAAGGGCTTAGGGTTATGAGTCTAGCTATTTTCCTGATTTAGAACAAACTTAGCAAAAGTTACTAAAGCCAGACAGGCCAAGAAGGATTCCTTTGCAACCACCTAAAGCATGGGCTGTGCCTGGCAGAAGACCTGCATGTAAACCTGCCTTACCAGCTCTGACCAAGGATGCTGTCTGTCCCTTGTGCTAGGTCTGTCATTTTAATACTGTTTAAAATCATGGAACATAATATAATTTTGTACTGCTAGGAAACAGCAGAAAGACAATGAAAGAAAAAATTGACAGCCCTTCCCTCTTATAATAATCACATTTTGGTAACAGATATTTTCTGTTTCTCTCTTGTTTTTCAGAGTATTTATGTACATGGAAGAGAATCTCTGTTTCCTGAGAGATCATCTGTTCCTGCTGCTTATACCCTATTTGATGTCATGATCTTGGTTGCTGTGGAAATGATTAAGCTGTCATCAACAGGATTCAGATGGGGAATAAGCTCTGGGAGAAGATGATACAACATTCCTTCTTTTATGCAAATGTGTGCAGTTAAGAATGGCAAATAAACAAACAAGCAAAATATAGAGGCAAACACCCTTCCGCTTCCCAAATCACTATTCAGACTGAGCAGTCTGTTTTAAATAAGCACATTTTTTTCCAAGGGGTGTCAGACGGTGTCTAGAAAACGTCACCCACTGACTGAGGAAATGGCAGAAGGGAGCTGGAGGCCAGTGAACGTATGTATCCCTTTGGCTTGAAAGGGTACAAATTCCAAAGTAGATGCCAAATCCCTTTTTTCCTGAACCTTGAGCAGGTCGTGACAGGTGCAATATGTTGCACAAGTAAGAGTAGCACATTTTTTTATGAGTGCAAATGAATATGCAACAGGCAGAGCGCCAGAGCTTTGTCCTCTGCCCTTCAGTATCTGCCCAGGGTTGTGTTGAACACGGCAAGTCACAGTGGGAGGGTTGATGCTCCCAGACACTGGATGAGGTTATGTTGACTCAGGAAAATTAAATGCCTCCCAGAGGTACCTTTGGATTTAACTAATATGTGTTTAGAGTAGATGGTTATTCTCCAAAGAGGACTCCTGTTAACCACCAGCATCTGGAATTGCAAGGGTGGTTGTTCAGCATTTGATGAATATATATGGAATGGGGGTCACCCAGGTTGTGTATTTGTAGCTGTAATTAGAAAGACAAACTGTGTGGGAAGAGAAAGTCAACAATGATCTTGATAATTAGTTTAATAATGCTATGCACGTCTGCTGTGTTCTTTGAAGTCTGCTATGCTGCTGGCTCAGTGGTGGGTGTAAATGCCTTAATAGTAACTCAAACCCAGTTCCTATTACTTTCCAGGGTCTTGGCAGCACTAATGTCTCAAATCTAGTCTGTATTACGGAAATGATCAGAAAATGCTCAAGTGGAAACAAACCAGGGTTGTTTGCTTATTACAGAGCTCTCCTAAAATCTTGTATTTTTTCAGGATCTCCTGGACTTGAAGCTCTAAACCTTTATCTTGTCCTTACCTACAGCTAAAATTATACACAGAGCACAAGGAGCAGTTGATATGTGACTAAACTGCTCTTATTCAGACACCACTAAGGTGTTATAAGGCATCAGGAAAGATTAAGGGTGATACCAGGAAAGTATTCATAGAATTTTTAAATTATTACTTATGCTCTAGGAAAGGTACTGAGAGAGTTTCCACTTAAGAAATACGTGCTGCTTCTTTGTTCTTTCTAATAACAGCTTCTCAGAGAGGGCACAGCCTGGGCCATGTTTTGAATGAGGGACTTTGAAACAGGAACTTCACAATCTTTGCACCATGCTGGGGACCAGCACAGAGAATTCATTTTGTAAGTCGTTTTTGTTTCCTGTTTTCTGATGTCATTTGGTGCTGCTACTGGGATGTTTGGGTTCCAAATTTTAAATAGCCACCTACATCTTACACTGTTCCCTCATTGAACACTTCTTTGAGGTACCTCCACAGCAACTTCAAGTGGCAGAATGTTGTATTGCAAGGCAGAAATAAGCACATGCACAAAGAGGAGGAGATGAAACTAAACATCACACTAGATTATTCCTTGCATTTCCAATGCCTAGCACACAACATTGTTATATATGAATTACTGCCTCTCTCCAGAGTTGAAGGAGACAGATTGTGCCAGTGTGCTGTAGAATATTGTAACTTGTCCAACACCCCTCTTCACACACCTTCACATGCAAAAAAGTACAAGAGCAGTGAAAGAAAGATGAATGCAAATACACAGGCTCAGGAGGGATCTTAATCCCTAATCCAGTACAGCATCTTTCTTTCTGGTGTCACCTCCTGAGTATTTTTCTCAGCAAAGCTCCTCTGTACAACCACATAGAGGAGAATTTTTCATCATTTGTATGAATGTGCAGTTCATACACACACAGCACAATCAGACATGGTATTAGCCAGTTACCAGGCATGTCTGACTGCAGACATAAGAAATATGTTCTCATTCAATAACAAGTTAGAGAAAACTTTCCTTTTCTTTGTTTTTGACAGAGGCTGAAAATAGATTGAATTTCAGATTTAGTCAAAAGTGCAAGGCACTCTCTGCCTGCTTGTTTTATGCTATACAGTCTCTCCTCTTGTAAGTTTTACAGCTATGTAATTCCACTGACTTTGGGGGAATTCTTATTTACAGTAAGTGCAGCAGAGGCAGCAAGGTCATTTGCAGTGATAGCCAAAAAAGTATGAGGTGGGCTTCTCCTCAGGAACTGGTATTATTCAGCTGGAAATACCACAGTGATTTCTTACATGGCCTCATTGTTCCCGCTGCCTTTTAAATGCCACATTGCAGTCCTTGGTTTAGCAATGAGAAGTACAGCACTTCCTCCAGCATCCTGGAGAGCAAAGAGTTATCACTGGCATGCCAATTACAGGGAACAAGGAGAAGCTTGGTCTGTTGGCAGGGCTACAAAGTGCCTTATGTTTTAATGACAAAGGCTGTCAAACACTGCACAGATATGCCTCAGAATTAATATATTAGCAGATAGCACAAGAGGTCCTTGTCCATGATTAGGAGATGCAGTTACAGACATAATGCAAATATTGATAGCAGTTAATCATGGGAGTCTCAATGTAATTTTCCCTTTCCTTTATATTCTTTTTTCTTTTTTTTTCTTTTTTTTTTTTTCCCTTTTTCTTGAAGGATTTCTTTTTTTCCCCCCACAGTGTAATTTCTTTATAAAATCAGTGGCTTCCATGATAAGCCTTTGCAATTGGAAATTTTATCCTCATTATCCATTAGTCCAGTTCTTTAGCTCTTCAGGGTATCAAGACTGCCTTATGTAATGCACGCTTCACGTGTTTTAGAAACTTTTTAGTAGACGAGTTCAGAAGCATAAGTTCTCAAATTGGCAGAATTCTCTCTCCAGTAGACTGAGGACACGTAGGTCAGTTTTGATGAAGAGACTTAAGCAAAATGGAGTTCGTGTGGGAGCTGCAGACCTCTCATGTTTCCCCACATACATTATTCCTGACTAATGTAGGAGCAAGTTTGCTACAAAAGGTAGGTGAAAAACATGACTGACACTTCCTTCTATGGAGAGTTCATGGCCATTGCTCATTTAATCATCGGTCAACACCTTGCCAAATGACAAGGGCAAGTACTGTTTTGCAGCTGTGGGAGAGCTCAGCAAATGCTCATCTTATCTCAGAGGCTGCATGTTCAGAAGGAGAAAATATTAACAGTGTCAAATTCTGTGCACTAATTACTGCCTAAGTCCCCAGGCCTGTGTATTTGGTTTTGGTTGGTTCACAGTACCTCAGCATCCCTGGTCAGGGCAAGTGAACGTGCTTCAGATTGTCCACAACCAGTAAGTCTGGTACGTCTGCTCCCTTTTTTTTGCAGCACAGGAGAGGCTTGATGGATTGCCTTTGATTCACACAGTAAGCATATCACATTAAAATCAGTCTTCTGAATCTAATGTATTTCTATTACATTGCTTTCCTCACAGCTCAACATACTTAACTCCTAGTAAAGAGTTTAGACCTCCTGGGAGGAGTCCCTCTTATTTGGCATCTTCTTAATGTGATTAGAAACACAGATCTTATAGGGAAACTTACTCTGTACTGGAGCTGTTTTGTCAGATTTATGCCCCGAAATGGGAGGTTTAATCAGATTTACTCATTCTGAGACTCAGATGGAAGAGATAAAGGGTTTAACCCTTTCTACTTGCTGCAGCCTTGTATTTCTGTGCACTATCTTCTGTATGGGTTCCCATTACCTTGCACTAGGGGCAAAGCCTAGCAGCAAAAGCACACGAGACAGGTCGTGTCCCAACTCTGTTAGATCCCCATAGGCAAGTAGCTAACACAGATCCACTGTTATTCTCTTTGCACAGATCCACTGTTATTCTCTTTTTCTCTCCTCCTGCCTTGCAGGAAAAACACCCATTGAAATCTATGTCTGATAGAGAGTTGGTACCCCTGGACTACCAAAACATTGGGCAAGGGAGATGAATTGCTGAAATACAGCCAGAAGGCAAATACGGGCTTTGACAAGCTGTAAAATTGTTCAGCATCTTGGTTGGGCTTCAGAAACCTTTAGCAACAGAGCACAGGGGACTGACAGAACTCAACAAATGCTGCTGTGTGTCACCCTGTTGTTACCATTCTTTCCAGGCAAGAAAACAAATGTCTCAGGTGAAGGACTGGGAACCTCGGTGGTATGCGTGGCAGGCAGAGACATTTAAGAGCACAATTCTTTCTGCTGCAGTCAGAGATCAATGATCATCCTCCAGAACTGCTGGGTAGGTCCTACTACTCTAGGCTTTGAAAGTGTTATTTGTTTGTTTGTTTTATTTGAAGAGAAACTTAAAAGGCATAATATTTAACATACTTTCTCCACCTCTATTTTAAGCAGCAGCAGAGATGAGTCAATTACATCAATCCCCCTCAAAGTATGGAGCTTACAAGATAGGTAAATAATGATCCAAAGATTTTTTAATCAGAACAAAATAAATTCCCTCCCTTCAATTTCTTCATTCAAGCAACTCCCCC